>JAUMHG010000051.1:16457611-16477169 GCA_032359395.1 Enteromius anoplus | reverse complement strand
TATATACTTTCATACATATATTACATATATATTTACATACACACACACACACACACACACACACAAACTGGTTCATTTTAAAGAATAATAAATTAAAGTATATGGTGTTACAGGGAACAACAATGTGAATAGTACCCAAGCTTGTTACCCAGAAGTCCCTGTGTGTCTGCCCTGTTGGGCCGGCTGTGATGAGTGCGAGGATGGAGCCCCGTGTTGGGTGCAGGAAGACTGGCTCCTGAGGACAGGTGTTTTGGCTGTACAGGGTCTCTTCATGGTCCTTGTGCTTGTCAGCATGCTGGTGGCATATCAGTGCAGGAGAACCAAGGTACGTCTTTAGTGCAAGGTTAATTAGATATGCTATATATTTATATATATAGTACTATATATATATATATATATATAAAACATATTATGGTACTATGTGTTTTAATGCATCATTTCAGACACACTCTCAAACAGGTCCCACATGTGCATTGAACTTCATGCATGCTTGACAGCTTTAGTAATTTCACCTGAGCTTCCCCTCTCCACTTCTCACCCTCTTCTTCTCTCCATCTTTCTGTCTCTCAGCGGATCCGATCGTCGGGGCTTTTGCTGCTGGAGATGATCCTGTGTGGCTCTCTGTTGCTTTACTTCCCTGTGAGTGTATGATTCAAATCTTCTTTTCAGATTAGTGGACTACAGATGAAATCATAATGGCTGGGCTGCACTTAGGAGGCAGAAAATGAAAAAAACCAAAACAAAGCAAAAACAATATGTATGGTTGCTGGCAAGTTAACTTAATGCAAAAATGAAATAACATTTAACAAATTAACTATGTTAGTCATCATATTACAAAAATGGGAATTAGAATATATGTGAGGTTATTATGCAAACAAAATCTCATTTAAGACAACAATACCTTCTTTAACATTTTTCATAATAAGGAAATTGCTGAATTGTGGCTAGTACTATTTTGTTTTTCAAGTAATTAACACTTTTAAATATATCAAAAGTGACAGTAAACACATTAACAATGTCACAGTTAATTTCTATTTCTGTTTAAAGAATCCTGAAAAGAAAATATTCACACGTTCTACCAAAATACTAAGCATTGCTGATTTCAATATTAATTATTAATCAAATCAGCATTTTAGATTGATTTCTGAAGGATTATGTGACACTACAGACTGGAGTAGTGATGCCGAAAATTCAGCTTTGCATAATAGTAATATATCACATTTTAAAATATATATCAAATAAAAAATGGTTATTTAAAATAGTAATCATCTGTCATCTAATAAATAAATAAATAAAATCTTAATGACACTAAATTTAGGAATGGTAATGTAGTTTACTTGCAGCATTCTGTCATTTAATTATCTCCATGTTGTAAAGAAAAAATATCATATGGTCTTAAACATACAACAAAAGTATAAAAATGTTATGACAAAATGGTTATTTTTCTTTAATTTGATGAGAATTCCGCACCTTTTATCAATAATTTCAGCTGTTTTTTCATTTGTTTTCAGGTCTTTATTTTATACTTCAAACCCAGCACTTTCCGGTGTATTCTGCTCCGCTGGGTCCGTCTGCTTGGCTTCGCCATTGTTTATGGAACTGTGACGCTTAAGATGTACCGGTTTGTAGCACTTCACTCCTGTCGTATCGAGATCTATCAATCTCAGTCCTCGTGCACATCTGCCTCACTTGCACATCTGGTAGATGAAATGTTGCAAAATAAGATGCTATTCTCACAGCAATTCCAAATGATTCACTCAATAATTTGTGTTTTTGCTGTTCTGCTGCCATTCTAGAAATATTTAATATAGTAGTGTCCAATAAAATGCTGCCACACACACACACATATATATACATACATACACACACACACAAAATTATTAGTCCCTTATAAAATATTGCATTATTTTACAAATTATTTCCATGTGTTGTTTAACAGAAAGATGATTTTATAAACACAGCATTTGTAAACTTAATAGTTTATTCAAGCAGGAAGATTGTAGTGTTTGTAATACAAATAGAAATAAATGTATAACCAAGAATATAAAAAAATTCAATCAAAAGTGTATCCCTTTTGCTTGATAACAGCCTTTAGTCGTTTGCTGTAGTTCTCAACAAGTGTCAAGCATGTCTCCTGAGGAATGACACCCCTAAGCAAATCTCTCAAACTCGATTTGTTGGTCTTCTGGTACAAACTCTGGACTTTAGGATTCAGGTCTGGGTTTGTGCAGGCCAGTCAAGTACACTCACTTTGAGGTACAATATAAGGCCCTTAATGGTTTATAGGTGGAGCCATTCCCTACGTTTGATCACTGTAGCACCACCATGAGGTCGATTGGGGCGAACCTTGGTGACATTGTAGATGGTGTGAGTACTACCATCCCTCCAAGTCTCTGCGACTTCCAGTTTGGTCTGCCCAAACACTTTAAAGTGGAGAAAATTAATCCATGCTCATTCTATTAGTTACAATAGAGATTCAGAACTCCACAAGTTGGCTTATTCGATGTAAAATAAAACAACTTTCACCAGGCTACAAATGAGTTCACATGATTTTGTTTTGTTTCCAGGGTTTTGAAGGTGTTTCTGTCGCGCACGGCCCAGAGAGTGCCGTACATCACTACCACAGGGGTGCTGAGGATGCTGGGAGTTATAGTGCTTACTGTCAGCTGGTTCCTGTGTGCGTGGACCGTGGGCGTCCTTCAGAATCGAGACAGAAATGTTCCACTGCTGATCATTTCCACTACTTCAGAAGGACAAGGCTTTAACGTCTGCGACCTGGACCGGTGGGACTACATGATGGCTGTGGGTAAGTGATGTCTTTTTTTTTTTACCGGTGGCAGTACTCCATCAGTTTTCTTGAGTGTCTGGCAGAGAGATTAATTGAAACTGGGGCACATTAGTAGATCAGACAAATGAAAGGATGAATGGTCCTGGATAATTTAATGTTCTTTGAAGCATTTAGCTGATGATTTGAACACCGTTAACCGCCGTCATTGGATATGATTCAGCATTAAACACTACCTACCATACTAATAACATACCACAACAAATAATAATAATGTTTCTGCTATAATGTCATAAATTAGACTAAGTAAATGAGGGACTGACCTGAAATGACAAAAGGAGATAAAATAGATTTACACAATCACTCTTGCACACTCAGAGTGCCTTTGGACATTCAAAGACAACGCAAGCTTACACAACAAACTTTGGGTTATTTATACTTTTACACAATAGCCTATAATACTTAGCACAGTATATTTTCTATTAAATAGATAATCCTTTGTGACTTGATCAGTAACTCAAAATCGCAATTTATAATCATTGCAGTTAATAGTGCTCAGCATCTGTTTGATTACGCATAATTTATAACTAACTGCATGAATCATACTGTACATTTCTGCCATAGTCACCACTACATTTAGTTATTTAGCAGATGCCTTTATCCAAAGCGACTTACAAATGAGGACAATGGAAGCAATCAAACTCAACAAAAGAGCAATAAGCAAATGCTATAAGATGTCTGTGTTAGCTTAATGCAGTAAACATAGCATGGTCAACTAAAATCCCATTTTAGTTAGACACTAGTTTGGGTTTTTTAGACACTGCATTCAAAGTTAGAACCGATGCAACTGTCTGTAGATCACAATTATTTATTTAAACGAGACTCAAAGAGAAAGGTTTTTGGGTAAAGAAATAAGTTTGGTCGGCATGTAGTCAAAACTATTTTATTTGGAAAGCAAATTATAAACCAGGAAATGATATCACAGATAGAACATAACCATGCATTTTATTTAAAAAAAAGAAAAAAAAAAAAAAAAAGTTTTATATATAAATATATATATATATATACACACATACACACAGAATATTGACCTTGGATAAGCAACTTTATACCTAAGAATGCTCAAAACTCAATATTAATGATTTGCATTACACAAATAGTCACATACACCTTCTTCCCTTCATAAAAAGGACAAAGACAGGACATTTTACAGCCATATTGGTGTATATTTGTGTATGTGACAAATAAAAGCTTAAAGTTAACAAAAAGTTGTTTCTCTCTCAGCGGAGCTGTTATTTCTGTGCTGGGGCAGTTTCCTGTGCAGTGCAGTGAAGACGGTACCTTCAGCATTTCACGAACCACGTTTCATGAGCATCGCAATCCACAATGAGCTACTGATCTCCTTCGTGTTTCATCTCTTTAGGTGAGGAAAATAAAGTTGTTCTGATTGAACACAGATCACGTGAAAACACATTTAACACGAGGTTGTACTACTGACTACTTTGTCTTTGTAACTTTCAGATTTGCAAGACCATCAATTCATCCTGATTGGATGCTCTTGCTGTTCTTCACTCACACTCATGTCACAATTACTGTAACGCTCGGCTTGCTTTTTGTACCCAAGGTACTGTGGAGAGTATCATTATCTGTAAATAGCATAAAAGTATTTAAAATAGATGCAGCTTATATCTATTTATTAAGTACTTTCTGTTAAACTTGTGCATATTTCTCATATTAACGTTGCCTATACCAAGTGAAAACCATAATTTGTGTTTTTTTCCCCAGTTTCTTCACATGTCTCGGCCCAGCCGAGAGGAAATAGCTGCAGAAGTATATGAGGATGAGGTGGACTTGAGACGTTCGTGTTCTTACCTCAACAGTAGTTTCAACTCTAACTGCTGGAGTGACCACAGCCTGGAACCTGATGACATTCGGGTAAAACACCTTGCCCTGCAACAGCTCTACTAACTCGTACATGGTCTCACTTCAATATTAATAAATCAAACACACTAACACTTTATGGCATTGTATAAAAGCATAAATTTATGGAATTAATAAAAGCATAAATTTGACCTTTTCTTTTACAGCAAATGAACTAATCTAAACTAATTAGTCTAAAGTGTGATACTAACATAAACCTTTACTAAACATAATACTGACAAGATAAAACAGGCCAGTTTAGCTTTTTGTATTTATTTTATGGCAAAGAGTGCAGCAAGGGGTGAGAGAGAGAGGGGAATTGGATTGGGACATGATCCAAGTTGGATTCAAACCTTGGTCCCCATAAGTCAACATGTCTTGAAATATTTTATTATTAAAATCAACATTCTCCTGCTCCTCTGCCTTTACTTGCCCTCTTTTAAAATACTACCCTGTAACTTGGTGAGTCTTGAACATCATTGTTGTGGACATACCATCACAAAAAACCCATCCTACTGTACTGCTCCCTCCAACTTTCCTCAACTGAAACCCTTTTTCTCCTCTGCACCAGGATGAGCTGAAGAAACTGTATTCTCAGCTGGAAGTCCACAAGACCAAGAGGATGGCAAACAGCAATCCCCACCTTCCAAAGAAGCGCAGTTCTCGCCTCAGTATTGGACGGTCCCTTATAAAACGGATCAGTGAGATCCCAGAAAGTTTAAGCAGGCAATGCAGTCGTGAAGATAAAGATATCAATGCTGCAATAGGAAGTATAACACGGTCAGGATCTTATTACAAAAGTCATCAAACTGCAAGCATTAACAAGATGAATGAAACTTTAATGCAGCCCTCCCCAAAGCTACGGAAGTCCCTTAGTGCCTATGATTGTACCCCAGAAAGGGAGGTCTCCCTGTTAAACTCCTCCATAAGGAGCATGGAGAAAAGGGTTTCACTGCATTCTGACTCAGGATCCATCAACGCAACATTGCTGGTCTGCAAGTCTGCCAGTGCCCACAATCTATCAGTAGACACTAACCTTCTGCTTCCAGAGCCCAGCAGGTTTCAAAAGTCACTTAGTGTCATAGAGCGCAATGACCATCGCTCTGTGACTCCTTGTAGAAGCACTGAAAATGTGTTGCTTGCTGGCAAAGGTGCCCCAGCGGATAAGCCAAAGCTAACTGTGGATGTTGACATAAAGAGGCAGACTTCGAGTGCCTTGCTCTCAGAGTCATTTGACAAGGCAGAGGTCTGCCCGTGGGAGGTTCCAGAGGAGCTCCCTGCAAACAGAAATCAAAAACACGTCACATATTCCATTTCGAAACAAGAAGAACCCAAATCACCTGGTGCTATCTCGTCACCAACAATGTTATATGTTTGTCCATGGGAATTCTTGCCACCTCCTACCCCTCCTGCAACGGAAACTGGGAATGGTATTCAGTCAGATGCCGATTCCACAAAACCCAAGCCTCCGATCTCCTGTAGCGCTCCAGGGTCACCACTCGCAATTGCTGGCAAGCCGAACGACTTTCGGGTTTTCTCTTTCCGCTCCACTACCCAAAGCCTACTTGTAGCAAAGGGCATTGGGGAAGTTGGAAGAACTATGAGCAGAGAGAAAAGCTTACAAGAAAGTCATGTTAGGGAGGGAACATTACAGAAATCTTTGTCAACATCCATGAGACTGTCCCCAGGCAGTGCAGCTTCAGACAAGCGCACCCCTCAGACACACAGACGGGCTATGACTACCGTAGGCACAAAACCTTGCCTTGTTAAACAAACAGCGATACGGCTGCCATCTACTGAATCTCCTGAAAGGAGTCCAAAACATTCTGCTCCAGTTCACATCTGTCCATGGGAGTCAGAGGACGTGGTCTTGGAGGTCAGGCAGCAGAATTTGAATGACAGTGTATTACAAAGACAATACAGTGACAAGCAAGTACTATCAGCGACAGTAAGTAATGATGTCTTCAAACCCTCTGAGTTACAGCTGAAATCATTACTGGCTGTTCCCAATACAGAAGTGTGTCCATGGGATGTCCCAAAACCTTTTCATCAAAGCAGCATTTCTGAAGTATGTCCTTGGGAGGTTGTGGAAGTAGAGCAATTGCAGAGCATACACACTGATGTCTGTCCTTGGGAAACAGATGGTGAGCCGTCAATAGTCACTGTACTAGACACAAATATCTCCCAGGTTAGACAAGGATCCATCAAATCCTCTAGTGACTCAATAAAACATGGTGAAAGGGTGATTTATGTTAACGCAAGACAAAGTCCAGTAGACCAAGAGATGCAGAGAGATGCAGGTTCAGAAGAACCTAGTGATATACTGAAACAAGAAGAAAGTGATTTTCCTGAACCCCCCCCACCTGTAGCTGATGCAAGTCCCTGCGAGTCTGACCTAACCATAAAAGATGCTACAAGACAGACTTTAAGAGAGACCGTGCCTAAGGAAGCAACTATTTGTCCGTGGGAAGCAGAGGATTCTGCAAGGTCGGAAGGCAAGGTGGGTGCCACAAACAAGGGGCCAGTTCATGTTAATGTGTGTCCATGGGAAACAGAAGACATAACTAAGACCTTGCAGAAACAAGAAAGTGTTAATGCAGATGTCTGTCCATGGGAGACAGGAGAACCAGTCAAGACTTTGAAGAAACAAGATAGGATCCATCCAGATGTCTGTCCATGGGAGACAAAAGAGCCTCCAAAGACCTTACAGGAACAAGAAAGTGTTAATCCAGATGTCTGTCCATGGGAGACAGGAGAGTCAACAAAGTCAATGCAGAAACAAGAAAGTGTACATGCAGAGGTCTGTCCATGGGAGACAGAAAAAATAACTAAGACCTTGCAGAAACAAGAAAGTGTCCATGTAGATGTTTGTCCATGGGAGACAGGAGAGCCTGTAAAGACAATGCAGAAGCAAGCAAGCATCAATGCAGATGTTTGTCCATGGGAGACAGGAGAGCCAGTCAAGACCTTGCAGAAGCAAGAAAGTGTCCGTGCAGATGTTTGTCCTTGGGAGACAGAGGAGCCAGTCAAGACAATGCAGAAGCAAGAAAGTGTCCATGAAGATGTTTGCCCATGGGAGACAAGTGAGTCAGTCAAGACCCTGCATAAGCAAGAAAGTGTCTGTGCGGATGTTTGTCCATGGGAGACAGGAGAGACAACAAAACCTCTGCAGAAACAAGATAGTGTTCTTGCAGATGTCTGTCCGTGGGAGATTGGTGAGCCAGTGAAGATCCTCCAGAAACAAGAAAATGTCTACTCAGATGCCTGTCCATGGGAGGCAAAACAATCACCCAAACAATCTGTGCCACAGGACTGCACTCATGCTGTCTCATTAAAAAAGCAACAGAGTGCTCAAGAACCTGTCTTTCCCAGGGAAAATTATATGGGAACACCACCAGAAAAAGAAAGCAACAGACGTCAAACTGCCCCAGATATAAGTGAGATACACCCTTTAAACATGAGCACACAGACAGCAGAAGAGATGAGAGTTAACCCTCCTCTGGCTCGGCGTGATGCACTGTGCCCTTGGGATATGGGAGGGGGCAGGCAAGAATCTATAACAGTGCATGATAATTTAGATGTCTTTACTTGGGAGGAGACAATACCAGAGGAAGATGATGGTGATGCAGAAACTGCTGCAGAGGCTTTCATCTTCCCTCCAGACTTGTGAACTGCATGGGCAGTATTATTGCGCTTTATACAGCTTGCAAGGCTTGTGACAAGACGGGACCACTTTACTGCTTTATGCAGACTGTCCGTACAATCTCATCAGCACACTTCACTGACTGTTATTAAAGAAAGGATTCCACCTCTATGCCAATTTTCTCCCACCTCAATCTTAACAAACCTTATCTGCAGACTGCTCTCCTGTGCACATTCCCTTTTGGCCTTACATTAACACAAACTCCCTGTTTAATTTGATATTGTTCTGTGTGTATTTGTGTTCATATGACTATGTAGATTATTTTGTCAGTAAAGCCTACAATCACCAACATACCCGGGGTGGAACATTTAGAAAGTTTGATTGAAAAGTTATGAGACAGGCTGTCCTGATATGCACATCAACATTGCTAATCTTTAAAGCTGTACATGCTTAACAGCTTTCTGTTCTACTCAAATGGTTTAGACCAGCCTCTCTCCTAACGAGCTGATGATTTCATTCAGGTGTGTTAAATAAGAGAGACATGCAAAATGTGCAGAGCAGGGGGTCCCTGGGACTGGAATTGGGAACCACTGGTTTAGACAAATGTTTCATGTGTCAAATAAGGCATTTTAACCAAACGGTTTGATTTACAAATCTAAAAAGGTATCACCACATCGTTGCATTTTTCAGACAAGCACATACTATGTGAAATTACATACTTAAAAAAAAAAGTACTTGGATCTAAAAAATAGGATGATTAATTTTGATAAGGTTTAACATTAATTACACAATGTCTCATTGAATACAGTTCCCTTATGTGAGGATGTGAAATTTAATGTTCAGGGTGTACGACACAAATTGTGTCATGACATTTTTAATTCGACCTATTTACATGCTGCTTCTGACAAATACCAACAGCTAGATTGCACTTGTAATTCCTACTCGAGTTAGACAACTAAGTTTACTTTTGAGTTGCAATGTCAATCTTTCGAACTAGGAACATATAGACTGCTTTTGTATGAGGAGAAATTTTTGTAAGAACCAACAGTCAATTTTCAACAGTAGCCAAAAGAAGTTTACGTTGACTTCTGTCAATGTAAAAAATGCAACATTTATTTTTATATTCTCAATAATGTGTCACTTAACGTGTATTCTGAAATAAACTTTTCAACTGCAAACAGCAACGTGTTGATCTTTATCAGTTCCATGTGTAATGAAAGCAACCATGTTGGTTGCCGCATATACCAAATAATTGTGCATGTACAGATATTTGAGTGCAGAATGCGATTAAAAAAAAAAAAAAAAGGAACATCCAAAGCTTTTTTTTATTTTTATAAATACAGCAATATTTATTTGGATTATTGGGAATCAGTTTATACAGAGTGGACCTGTGTTGGATGGAGTAAGGCAGTGTTTCCCAACCCTGTTCCTGGAGGTACACCAACAGTGCACATTTTGGATGTCTCCCTTATCTGACCAATATATTTCTGGTCGTGGAGTCTCTACTAATGAGCTGATGAGTTGATTCAGGTGTGTTTGATTAGGAAACGTTGGAAAATGTGTAGTGTTGGTGTGCCTCCAGGAACAGGGTTGGGAAACACTGGAGTAAGGCACCACATTCAGAATTACTTGTACCACTGCACTGCCTTTGGCTTTGGCACCTGGTAATGCAGATCCTCAAACACCTCTCCAGGCTTCAGCGTAGGACCAGGAATCATGACAGTCTGTTGAAATCAAGAAAGTCAGATGTTAAGACTTAGTTAAAACATGTCACATTTTCTCCTTTATCCTATTCGCTTACCTTAATAATGGGTTCTTTGGGTGGAGCCCATGCAGGAACAATCTTGCCATGAAGCCTCCAGCGCCCATAGGGGTTGACCAGATGCCTCTCCATCACTAGGTATTCCAGTACATCCCTGGGTTCATCTTCATCCCCAAGCATCAACCGGCCAAAGCGGTCAAAGATTGCCAATGTCTGAGAGTTGGATTGGTATTATGAGGTCAAAATCGGAGTACTCCCATGCAGTTACACACATGACCTATCGGTAAGCCCCGCCCCCCTTAGATACTGTTGCTCACTGTTTTACAATGACAGCTGCAGTGAATGCTTAGGGACATTTTGCTATTTTGTTGGGATTTAGGAAATGGAATAAAATAAATGATCTCTTCTCAGGATACCTTGAATCAATGTCACAAGTGCACATCGCTTTTCCATTTTTTGTAGCATAAACCCCATGAAAATAAGTTTTGATCTTCCAGTGTTTCTCTATGGTGCTGAAACCAACACATGATTGTGTTCTGCTCTCCGTGCAACTGATACTCGACCGCCATTCGTGTTCAAGGCTTACCGATAGGACAATTATTCGTTTAAATCACCGACCTGTCTAGAATGCATACGGAGAGTCACCTGACCATACAGGTTGCCCTTGCTGATCATGTCCGGACATCTTGCATGGACCACACGTGGCGGCTCCAGTGACTCAACGAAGCGCCAGCGCAGAGTCTTATAACGGTTCCCCCGAACCATCTCCTGAAAAACATGCACACACGTCGAACAATCTGAAATGTGGAATAAGGACACATTGGAGCGAGTAACTATGTTTCCATTAGCTTTCAAATTGCACAAAACAAAACTGAATTGAATTGAAAATTGATAAAGTATGTTCAGAGGTTTTTATGTTTTACTCCAGTTATCTTTAGTTCATTTCAAGTATATTTGCACATATAGTTTTGATTGGAGTCTGAAACCAGGGTAAAAAAATAACTCTGTGGTTAATTGTAATAATGCTGGCTACTTACAGGGTAACACCTCTCTGTCACCAGAGAATGAAGCTTTTCTTTGTTAAATCTGAGGAGGACGACAAGAGGACATTTACCAAAATGCGATGTTTATTTATTAATGCAGATCTTGTAAGTAGGAAAAAAAATGGAGAAGGCAGTAAACCTTTGAAGCAGTAACTAGGATGTCTTTCTTACTGTGTGAGTGCTGCATGAGCATCTATGAAGATTTGCTGAGCCAGCGCTGGAAACTCTTTAGTGTTGAACTCGGAGTCGTGGTCCTTTATTTTACGAAACCTGGTCAAACAGAAAATAGTTCCCAATATTACATCAGCATCTGAAGTATGACGCGTTCAGAGAGTCACTGAGGTGCTGCTTACGCCAGCTGTGATGCTGCGCTCTGACGCAGCTGTTCTGTGCGCTGCTTCAGACCTTCTTTGGAAAGGGTGGAGTGGCGTGCATCTCCTTCAGGAGGAATATATGGATCAAAGATCCCCGCTGGAGAAAAAAAAAAAAAATAGTAATAACAATAAAAAAAATAACCACATATGAAAAACGGTTAAACATGTATAGCTGGTTTATGACCTAAATATATACAAAACAACGCTCAAGACGTTAGACAAGATGTTTGGGAATACAATACCAAGCATATTCTGCGCTAAACTATTTGACAAAAATGATCTTTTTTCTCTCTTTGAAAAAACGGTTGTTTTTGCTGCTTTGTGTTTATGTGAAAACAGTGCTGGATGTAAATAAATATGAATAAATAAATAAAAATCACAACTTTTGTTTCCAATAATGATCCTAAAAACCCATTGTTTAGAAGCTTTATGGTTAAAGATTTGACACTGGTGTAAATTGTGCCAATGAACATATATAAAAAAAACAAAACAGTTTTTAATTGCAGTAGTAGTAAATGTATTATTGATTAAACAGTAAGAGGTGAGTCCAGACTTTGTGTGCAAGCGTTGACAGTAGTTTGGCATGTGAACCTGTGCATGAGATGTTGATGTCTCTCTCTATGTACTGCTGCCGGACCACCACACCAGCAGCCCGGGCTTTAGCCTCCTGTTCGTTTTGGCTGTTCTGTTTCACATTCACCGCTGGAGGAATGAAGAAGCGCTTCTTTGTGCGGATCGGAACCAACATCGGCTGCGGCGGCCGCGCGCACTGGATTACACCAGAGAGAGATTTTGACAATACATTGGAACAGACTACATGTACATATGACATAAAAAAATAAAAAAAGTTGGAAAAACAGGTAAACGAACCCCTGAAGTAGGTTAACAATGTGTAGCTGACACTCATTGAACATAATTTCAGCATAGATCTGCATATTCACTAAAATTATGCGAGCAGCACGGCACATTCACATTGTTTATTTGCAAAAGGCGCCCAATTTTAATTCCATACCTTTATATGCTGACATGCTGCCGGTTGAAGGTATTTCAACGTCCTCCATATGGAGGTCGCCATGTTCTAACCACACCGACTCCTTCGCGTAACTAAAATAAAAATAGCGAATATGTGCGAATATGTATTTAGCGCCGCCCACCGGTGGAGCGGAACTACAGCATCTAAAGCGAGTAGCCATGGAAATATACAGTGTGTCAAAATTGATGTAGAACACCCTCGCAGACTTGATTCTGAACCCGACCCGGTTGTCACATTTTTTTAAATGAATCCTTTTATATAGATGCATTCCCAAACCATTCTTAAAATATTTCATACCTGCATCTAAAAAAACATATATTCATTAAAAGAAGTGTACTGTTTTCCATGATTTTATTATCTCCCATGATAACAGTAAAATCCTCATGACTGCATTTGATTGTTTAAGGGATAGTTCAACCAAATTTGAAAATTCTGTCATTTACTCAGGAAGATATTTTGAAACCAGGCTGTTTTGGGTCACCATTGACATCCATAGTTTATTTTTTTCTACTATGGAAGTCAATGGTGATCCGAAACAGCCTGGTGAGTAAATGAGAAAAAAATGTTCGATATAAACAAAGACTTTCTAGTTCTGTGTGAAACATAAGTGCACTAAATTGTTTATTCCTTCAGATTATCGTACAGTTTGCATGGATGAATTATAGTTTTGAGTGTCATGGTGTGTGCATGATTACAATAGTGGACTTTTTTTGCTTTTAAAGTCTGACTGTTGACATTGAATTGATGCATTTTTTTATGGACAGTGTCTGCTGCTTGCATATTTTTCACATTTGGTAGGCTTATTCTCTTTAATCTATTTTCTCCGATATCTTGCATTAGGTTTATATTATTTTGTTTTATGGAGTTATTGATTTATAGACCTTGATTTCCATTCGATCACATTATTTTGGTAGTTAAAATCTTGGGTGGTTATTTCCGAGCTTTTGGACTGGAAATCATCTATCCAATAAGGCAACACTGTTGATAAAACGCAAGCAATCCATTGCACAAGGTTTCTCTCTTGCATCAGATGTGGTTTCCTTTATTGCCTATGTTGTCTCTGGCAATATTGTAATTGAAATCTTGTGAAACCAGACTCTCACAATCGCTGATGTTTGAAGTCATAGTCAGTCATAGTATGCACGGTGCACACAAGCTCCTGACGTCAATCTATCATTATCATCTGTGCTTCAATATCCCAAAACTGAGCAAAGTCCCGGTCTTTCCTCCCACTGTACCTGCTGCACATGATTTAATTCATTATTTACAAGTATATCCGTAAGTGATATGTTTTTGAAACACTCATTTGACATAGACTGAACCTCTATGGCATAGTCTACATTTAAGGGATACATGTTCATCTGTATATAGTTTTCAAAATGCACACAAGTTTAAGAGCATTAAGAGTCATACCGCAGATGTTCAACTCCAACACAGCATTCCCACAATACAGTTGTGCCCATCGTTTATATGTTTATATATATATATATATATTTTTTTTTTCCCCCTCATCTTCTTTAATGAACATCAATTGTATGTTAAACAAAGGCATGTCAGGGACAGAATTTGATGATCATGGAGTCTGTCCGTTTGCTTATAATAATAAAAATAATAATAGTAATAATCATTTACGCAAATCAATTCACCAATTTAAGGCCTCTGAAAATCAAGATTTCCAAATGCTATGTTTGATTTCAGCAACAGTAAAATAATAATTTCATAAAATCGCTGCATTAATCGTGACCCGTGCTAATGACACTGTTGCAATTTATCATCCCTTGCGTATATTTCTTTCGCAGTTTCTGGAAGTGCTGCAGAAAAGGTGATAGTGACGTACAGGAGACAAGGGCAAAGATCAGAGATCATACATATGTATATATAATCACATTTGAGAATAATTGAAGGTCTCAGAACTAATGCTCGCAGTTTACAATATACACACAGTACCATGCTTATGCGTCTTCAGTCCTAACCGTTACTAACGATGGGATTCAGAGCCGTTACCGTAGAGTCTGTTCAGTCACCAGTGCATCCTGACCTTTAACCCCCATTCTGCCCAGTCACGCCGCCAAGGATTATGGGTAAAACGCATATAAAGCCATTACTAATAAAACAGGAATAGATTGTCGTTTGTACAGAACAAAAGAAAAACACAAATTTAAAATTGAGCATTTTAACGCCATGCTTTTTTTTTCTATCTGTGACTGTAAGGAAGGAGAGATGATTGCGTAATAATACCACTGTATGAGAGGAGCGCCATACTGAGGGAACCACGTGTGTACATGCATTACCAGCTCTTAATAAAATAAGATGGAGAAATCTCTCGTGTTCAGTCTCAGCTCTGCTCGAGCGCACTTGCGCCTCCCGCTGGCAGAATGGGGAACTACGCCACAATCGAGAGTGAATAACAGTCTTGTGTCCTCGCTTCTCTTTATTGACTCTTGGGTAATTCTTAAGATGGAAGTTGCAGTTTTGTAATCGTTTCCGTTTTCGCTGAAGATAGCCAGATGATGCTCATTTGGGAGTGAGTGAGCAGGTCAGGGAGGGGTCAGAGTACAGAGGTCAGACGGGGGGTGCTTTCCGCTGCAGCAGGTACTGGTGGATGTCGTCTGCGTCTCTCTTGAGCCAGGCGGCGTTCAGGAGAATGTTCTCACAGCACTGCTGTACCGTGCGCTCGGCCGCTGGCGCGTGATGACTTTCAAAGAAACTCTGAAAGCAGAGACACCACAGACATATCTGTTAAGAACATCAACCGGCGGTGGTTATCGATCTCAAACATTTGTATTAGTGCAGTCAAGCGGTTTTTAAAAGCGTTTTTTTTTTTAAATAATATATTTGTGTGTGTGCTGTGTATATTTATTATGCATTGTTTTTTCATATATTAATTTATTTGTGGCCCACCACAATATCACCACAAATCGATTTTTCAGAAGGCTTTGACATTGAAAAATAATGTGATATAAAAACACCCGCACCAGGTTTCGATTTTGAAAAGGAAAACAACTATCTTTAGAAAATTTTCATTTCATGTTGCATGTAGTGTCTGATAAATGTTCGTTTGCGAGCAGAGTGCTGCTTTGTGAACAGCGTTACCAGGGGAAACCAAATCTCTACCATGACAACAGCGCCTCCCGCTGACAGAGAATACATTTTTACATATTTTTAAAAAATTGTAACATTGTTAAATATTATTTTTGCCCCGCGTGCGCTGATGCTCTTATCTGTTGACATTTCCAAATGCCTTCCTACAACTGCTTAATAAAAGCGGCCTTTCCACACAAAAAAGTGCATGTGTCATTAGTATGAGGAAAAAAAAAAGATTTTAATTGTGTCGTGCTGGGATCGGACACAAATATCTTAATGCCTGTCGGGCTTGGGTCGGGTTCGGTTACTGCTCTGTCGGACGCGGGCAGAAAAATGCGGCCCGATCCGCACTCTAATGTGTATATGTCAGTGGATGGCGCGCATGGTCTACGAACACGGGACGCTCAGCTTTCACTATCTTTTATTAAGTTTTAATGAATCAATAAACACCATCCAAGACTGACTTTTCCAAGACAAACTTATATGTTAGTTTTAATAAATAAAAACTAAAATTTTTTATTGTATTTTTGGCGTATCAAAACCATACCGAACCGTGACACCACTGTATCGTATCGAACCGAACTGTTACACCCCTAATATATACACACACATACATGTAAATATTTATGTATCTGTGTCTTTATATATGAGTTCATTTACAAAAACCGATAAACGC
This sequence comes from Enteromius anoplus, assembly GCA_032359395.1. Taxonomy (NCBI): domain Eukaryota; kingdom Metazoa; phylum Chordata; class Actinopteri; order Cypriniformes; family Cyprinidae; genus Enteromius; species Enteromius anoplus. The sequence goes on along the minus strand of JAUMHG010000051.1, from coordinate 16,460,849 downwards.
CACTTGAGCTGATTGCCGTGCCTTATTCTCCACATTCACGTCATTGAAACCCTATACACATGTTGTAAAAAAGTTAATAAGCTGGGATTGTCCACGCATCTCAAGTTCAAGTTTTACTGCAGAAGTCAACAAGCGGCCTTTCTAGTTTTTGAACAGAAGCTGATAAGTCAATCTGAGCGAATCAGCGAGCTGTACTCAGGTCACTTTGAAAGCTGAGAGGAGTTTCATCAAAGCTGTCTAAAAGTGATCTCCTTTAGGGAGCGTTTTCAACAGTGAGGGAAAAACTCCATAAAGTTCATAAAGTTTATGATCACAAAAACAACCTTTGTCAGGCATCTACACTGCCACTTGAGGAGATTACAAAGATTAAACAAGTGCTTTTTTAACTCAAAAACATGAGTTATCTGCTTTTGCCAAAAAACAAAACATGCTTTCATTGAACTTCAATTACCTGTATTCAAGTTATTAATAATTATTCAAAACAATCTAACTGCACTTTGATTGATATTAGAGCAATTAAAAATATTTTTTTATGAAGCTGTATATTCATTTTCAGTTTTATGTGCATGCATTATATTAAATGAACGCCTAATTTAAATAACTAGTTTGCTTATGTTGTTATGGCTTGCAAGCCATGTTAAGTGCAATATATAGTTTGAATTATTTCAAAGCAGAACACAAGTAGAAAATGTATATTACATGATGCTCACCTTAACTTCAGCAGCCATTTTATCTATTGCAAACCCATCCACCGTCAGCTGCAGTGAACAAACAAAATGAAAAACTGCATACATATATTCATGATACATAATCAATAAATTAGGTCCAATACTGTATTTTCAAATACTTCATATACTAAGTATCACTTAGTGTTGCCACCTTGATGAGTCTTGATATGAGGAAGCCACCCTGGTAACGGTTATGAAGTTCTTCCCAGTTGTCCTTAACAAATTTCCATGCAGCTTTGCGCCCTTGTTTGCTGCTTCCAGCTACGCCCCCGATTACAGACACCGTGTCCTGGGGACGAACCTCCTCCTAAAAATACCACAGAAATACTCAGCGCCATCGTTCACACTTCAGGAGATTTTTCATTGATATGTCAGATCAGACTGGCTTTCTTGTGAGAATGGTAGCCTAATTCGAAGATGAAATGGTGCTGCATTGATCTCCTGATGAAAATTGATGCATTATATATATATATATGAATTACAGGGACTAAAATAATACAGAAAATATCAGCAATAATACCAGGATATGTAATACGTAACTACGGCTCACCCAAAAAGACCTGACTGTTTTGTGCCGATCCTTTTATCCGTTCAAAATGTTCACACTCCTGCAAAGTGTGGTTCTGCTGCTTTAAATCTTTCCAGTCTGACCTATTTTCTACAGTAAGTGTTTGCGTGTATTTGCGTACCGACAGGGCAAAGTTAAGCACTCTCTGGATGAGGTCAGGGGCGGGAATGGCTCCCAGCACTCTCTCGATGCGGTTCTTCTCCTCCTGCATGTCTGCCTGCTTGTGAAGCTGAACACAGAACATGAAAGATGCATTTTATTTTTCTGCACCTTTAAGGCTGTCGCTGTGTAATGTTCAGACACGTGTTAACTGTCACCTTGAGCATGGTGTCAAGCGTTGTGCTGTCTCCGTGCTTCAGAACAGTTAGATATACCTAAAGGAACACACACACACACAAAAAAACAAACACTAACGTTTACAGGGGCATGCTGAGCAAGTACACCAGACTACTAAAGTGTAGGTAATAGTACTAGTGATGCACCAGAATAAAAAGGTCGAAAAGCAAAACCAAAAACTCAGGATGCATTTGAATCAGGATTCTTGTTTCTAGTTAACAATCGTGGATATTTAATGGCTTTCCTGCTTAGAAAAATGGTTGACGTCCTGCGTTTGAAACAATTGAATAAACCATTGAACAATACCACAAGACTTGATACATCTCAGCAAGTATTACGGTTTCTTTTAGCATACCTTGATGATGTTCGTGTTTATTTTGTGCTATAACTAGTAATAAAGATGAGACGACCAGCACGTGTGTATAATTAAACACCATCAAAACAAATCAATCCGCACCAAAACAATGTTATTTATGTTAAACTGGAGATTTTGTTCTTGATCGTGGGATTTGAAAATCCAGATTATTGCCTAAAATGAGAAATCAATACTAGCATCCACACAGCTGTTCCTGTTGTATTTTATCTACACTATCTGCATAAAACAGACACTAAATCACACCATCTATTTGATTCATTTTGGTGCAACACTAGCACACCGATAAGGCAAAAAAGCAAGACGACTCACTGGACTCCTGAGGTCTGCAGGCAGGATCTGTTTAGCCTCCACATGTTCTTTGAATCTCCGCCGGGCCTCCTCTAGTGTGGCCTTATGCCCCGCTTTACCCAGCTTCCCCAGCACCAGACCCCGCAGCAGGGCGTCCAAATGCCCTAAACAAGACACAGGGACGAGGAACAACCAAGAAAAGAACACTTAATTTGAGTGTCTCTTAACAAACCAATGAGCTAAAACCAAACATAGGAGGATTAACAATGCAGTTAAGTTCTTTGGTAAACTATTCCCTTAAACCACTGGTCTCAAACTCAATTTCTGGGAGGGCCACAGCTCACACACCTATGTGGAAGTGTCTAGTAACCCAGAAGACCACTATTAGCCGGATCAGGTGCATTTGAAGCTTAACTGTACAGAGCTGTGGCTCTCCAGGAATTGAGTTTGAGACGTGCCTCACTGAAATCAGATAAACATCGACTTGCATGTCATGTGAGGGACTGTATATATCCGTGTCATAGTTTGTGGTTCATTATCAACTTTAATGAAAAACACAGCAACAATAAAACAAAGAAAAACATAACTAATATTAACTTAATGATCTAAAACTTAATTTTGCTTTTTCTCTTTGACACCAAATGCTCCGCCATCTCTCCTCACTCTAATCACATGACCACTGAAATCTGACTCCTGCTGCTAATGCTGTATATGAAGTAGATGATTTCCATTTAGTGTGGCATCCATTATCAAACTAAAGTTTGTTTTAAATAATTAAATACGTAAAATGATGGTGGAGGCAGTGAGCAGTTAATGGACAATGAAAACTGTTAACACAGATAACCACAACCACCAAGGCATGCTTACTTAAAGGTGCCATAGAATGAAAAACTGAGTTTACTTTGGCATGGTTGAATAATAACAGTTCAGTACATGTACATA
>JAUMHG010000051.1:16436376-16452729 GCA_032359395.1 Enteromius anoplus | reverse complement strand
TGGGAATGAGTGTGTGTGTGTGTGTGTGTGTGTTTTCCCTTTCTCTGGAGATACACACACACACGACTGTTACCTGCTCTTGATCCACTACTATTATAGGGAATCCCATTTGTTTGGTCCAGGAATTCATCACTGCAGCAATAGGTTTTCCACTTGCTTGCTCCAAACACTCCCATAGGTCCTCTGGGATAGAGAAAAAGAGAACGTCACACTCTTTATTTCTGACAACACAACAATTAACAAAGAAAAATAACAACACTGCTGCATGATCACACAAACACCCTCAACGCTCCCGCCAAATACTGTGTCATGTCAGAATTACAATGTAAGGCTATGTAATTACTACAGCTGTAATCACTGTTGTTTGGATGGGATCGTGGGCCACAAGCAATGCTTAATCATTTCCTTATGAGCCACGTTCCTGCATTCAAGTTAAAATCTGTTTTGTTTTTTTATTATTATTTACAATTCAATGTGCGCTCAACTCCAGATGTGTAGATTCATACCAATTCAAGCTTTTCAACAAAATGGTAAATTTGTTTGTGTTTTGTTTGTAAAACTCAATGTTTTAAAATTATTATGTAGAATTTTTCTTATACTGCATTATAATGTTTAAAGTTTGAAAACTACATAAAATGCAAATGAAGATCAAGCTAGATGCTATATTTTTTGAAAGATCATCCCACATTTTACCAGCGAAAGTGATACACAGGTCACTCTGTCCATAACACAAAGATAACGTCTAGGACTGTCACAATTATCAGTAGACTGATGAGCAATTGGCCTTAAAATTAGTTTAAGTGTTGTACAGTCAGCCTATAACACAGACTTATTGTGTCATGCCTTGGTGTAACTGATTATTGAAAAATAAACATAGGATGGGCTATATTTCTGTTTGGTTTGGTGGTACTGTTTCTTAACACCTTATATGGCTATTTTCATGCTGAAATTCCTATTTGGCTGTAAAAATAATTTTGAGAAAATGCTTATGTTCCAATCATTATAAGTCTATTTTGGGTTTCCAAGGTCGTAAGGCTGTTTAGTCATCAAGATAAGAATTATAAGAGGGTCAAAGCTTAACCTACGCAAAGATTGTGGCATGTTAACTTACCAGTAGATGCATTTTTGTGTTGAAACTTCAAAAGGTAAGCGTTCATTCCCTTTCTAAAGTCCTAGAATAAAGATCATTCAATCAGACATCAAAGACCTAAACATAACTGTACAAGAATTGTAAATTAATCCTAAAGCCAGTATTAAAGGGGTCATATGATGCGATTTTACATTTTTTCCTAACTCTTTGGATTGGTACGAGCTCTTGGTGCATATAGAAGGTCTGTAAAGTTACAAAGACTAAAGTCACAAAACCAAAGAGGTATTCTTTGTAAAAGTTATGACACATCCCCATAAAACGGCTCGTTTAAAAGTTTTAAATGCTTTCACCGGCCAAATGTTTACACAAAGAAAGGAGGCGGAGCTACTATCCCCACTGTAGTGTTGCTGCAGGTTGCTGGACTCGTTGTGAAAGTGAAAATAATCTGTTTGTGCTTCCAAAACAGGACATAACTACAAATCAGTGGTTAAGTTGTATTCACAACTGTTCCAGAACGGTTCAACACAAATATTAGAGTGTGTTCAGCGCATCAATGGAAAACATGGAGAGTAGCCTATGCTGGTTTGGCAACTGAGACTATAAAGTGAGGCAAGTCCAACTCTGCAAGGACAGTCTGGCGCTTCTGACTCACAAATCTTTAAGAAAGTTAGGTTTTCTTATTAAAAGAACCTGCTACTTACTATTACAAGTTTTGAGCATTGAAGGGTAGTGCTTGTCGTTTGTAATTTCTCTGATCACTAATGCAGACATGGATTTAGATTTTACGTAAAAAACACAGAACTAATTCATGATCATCAGTGACTATGTCCCCACTGGATGCAACAAATGGCTCGTTTGTAATGCGTTTTATTGTTTTGCTGTCACAGTGCCAGGACACCCCCCTAAAAACACAGTGCACTGGATAGCTGGCAAACCAGAGGACACCTTGCTTGTACAAATCGACCCGTTTCAGGAAGGCGGGGCTTAGAGGAAAAAAACAACAATGTACAGTACGTGGAGAAAAATGTGCTTTTTGCAACTTAAACCACATAAACGCATCGCATTACACCAAACACACAACATAAATGTTCTTTTTAGCAATATCATATGACCCCTTTAACAAGGGCTTCTTGAAGCAATTAACAAAAGACATCGGTCAAATTACAAAAACCAAAATGTCAATGACTCCAGCAAAATAGGCAGATGTGCACCTGAAGAATGCACACTGAGCACCTGTCTAACAAATTTAAACTGGGCATGACCTCTCACCTCATCGCCAATGTAGTTATGCAGCATGCGAATGACAGAGGCCCCTTTGCTGTACGATATGGCATCAAATATTTCATCCACTTCTGAAGGGTGTCCAACATCAACCTACAATTCAAAACACACACACACACACACACACACGCTCTGAAACATGAGTCGGAGATCAATATTTCATCAGGCTAAATTTGGGTCTGGAATTTAAATGCTGTAAGTGATACGCCTGAGCAGACAAACAGACTGACAAACAAAGTGCAAATCAAAACTTCCTGCAATCCACACAAACTCTTAAAAGCAACAAGCAAAACAGGCGCACACCAGGAGATCTGGGAGGAATGAGAAAGATACACTCATCTGTTACAGACCTCAATAGGGTGGCTGTTATCTAACGCATCAAGGTCCAGAGCCCTAGTGTAGTCGGCAGACACAAACTGGGTCCAGATGTCGTACTCAGGGAAACAGTGGTCCACACAAAGGTACTCGATCCAAGACGCAAAGCCTTCATTCAGCCACAAATGAGTCCACCATTCCTGCACCGACAGTCATTTTCTCAGCACCCAGAATAACAGTTCTGTGACCAACAAAAACTATATACCTCTGAACACTCACCATAGTAACCAGGTTCCCAAACCACTGATGTGCCAGCTCATGGCCGACTACCAGGGCGACCCACTGCCGGGACGATGCACACGAGTTCTTTGGGTCAATCAGCAGAGCCGTCTCCCTGTGATGGGATGATCATGAGATTTAAAAAAAAAAAGGACATTAAAAAATGCACAAGAACAGAACCCAGAACATAGCGTGGCTCATATTGTTCAGGCACAGCTGGGGTTTAACATGCTACCAGGACAGATGAAATATTAAAGAAGCTCTCCTGAACAGAAGCTTTCAAAAAGCACAAGGTTCTGGGTTTCAGTGATGATTTATTAAGTGTCAAGTTTGCCATTTAATCATTTAATTTGAACGTCACCTGTAAGTAACAAGGCCCCAGTTTTCCATGGCACCTACAGGACGCAAGTGCACCAAAGGTTAAAACTAAATACAACAATGTCTATGAAATGTTTAATATTTCATGAAAACGATACAAACCAGCAGCGAAATCAGCAATTGCAATTAGATCAATTTTAGGCAATGGATAAGGAACACTGAAATAGTCTTTGTAGAATGGAAGGGTCTTTGTAGCAACCTGGAAAAAAATAAAAATAAAATAAAAATGCTTTTTACAGGATGACACAACTAAAGTGTTATTATAATCACAGTCAGCATTAAATATTGTACATTACAATGCTGTGATGTTATTTAATTGCATAGCTTTTTTTTATATCACGGTCCAAAAATGATTGTTAGCTTATGGTGTTGATATCATATAATATTAATAAAATATTTATAAAAATGTTTTAAATAATAAGTATATGATAATAAGTTTGGGGTCAGTAAAGTTTTGTATGCTGACCAAAGCTGATTTACTAGATTAAAAATACAGTAAAACATTGCGAAATATTAACATTCAAAATAAAAATGTTCTGTTATCGATGCTAATACTTTTTCAAAAGCATAAAAAAATTGTCCAGATTCTTTGAAGAATAGATAAAACAGCATTTATTAAAAAAAAAATTACAATTACATATACAGAATATATATATATATATATATATATTTTTTTTTTTTTTTTTTTTTAATAACACTTTACAGATATTTGATTAAATTTTTGTGTCCTTAAATGCAAACAGCTTAAAGCCAAAAAAGGGTTTAAGCATAAAAACAATTAGTGTAATACTGCTTTAAATTGTTTCTAAAGTTTTCTGTTTAATTTAATTGCAATTTTCTTTTTCTGAGCAAGAAATAAATATAGAAGATAACCACTAAAATGTCATTCAGTGTAACAATTTTGTCAGGCACGTTTACAACAAAAATCAATTTATGACATAAAAAGACTAATTACATTCACCCCAAATACTAATTAATTGCAATTTTACATAAAAAAAAATGCTAATATCCTAGGTTTTGCCCATTCAGATTTGTTTACCAATTTAAAAACTCTAAAATATACTATGCTCCCTTATCTTTTTTTTTTTATTTTAATTAGGGTTGTAACGGTATGAGATTTTCACGGTATGATAATCGTCTCAGAAAATATCACGGTTTCGTGGTATATGGTAGTAAACTATCATAATTATTAATATAACCATCAGCTACAATGACCCTTAAATGAATAAAAGGAGATATGGTTTTTGGTTGAAAATGTTTATTGTAAAAAACTTTTGTTTTAATGAGGAAAAAAAATAAAACAAAAAAAACTTATGGAAGGATGGGGGGGGGGTTAAATAAAGCTTTGCATCTCCCATTTAAACAAAATAAATCAAACTGTCCTTTAACAGCATATATGGGATAGCATTATGTGTAGGGTCATGTTGGATGGATGTAAAATGAAGTGTATTTGATGATTATTCTTTTAAATAAGATTATAAAATGATCATTAAGTGTTCACTACTAAGCTCTGGCTATGTTCACGTCTTCACATAGTGAGTGAGACAGCAGACGCTTTAAAAACGACGAGCATCACGCGTACTTGAGTGTGTACTAGATATTTAAGGCGAAGCGGCGCTGCTCATTCATACGGAGACACAGAATATAGACTGACAATATATGGCAGTGTTTGTACGCTGTATATTCACAGACACGCACATAGCGATTTGATTTCCTGCATAGCTAGATGTTGATTTATCCAATTACATGACTGGATTCCGGGATTCCCCCAGCATCAAAAATAATACGGCTCTAATATATTTATCTTCGCGGAGGGATGGTGCTCGTGAATATGGAACATGATCGACGTATTTCCTCCTTTTGCGGGCACTCTTCGTCCACATTTCTTGCAAACTGGATATCCATCTTCAAGGACAACCTCGCGATCATTTTTCAGATACCCAAAATATTCCCATACTGCAGATTTTAATGAGTTTTTCTGCGGGAGGTTATAATTTGCAGCCTCTGTATCAGACCTTTTCTCCGCCGTATGGGTGGAGTCTAAGCAGTCGAGCGCAAAGAAGTTGCATATACTGCAGCGCGAGTGAGAACTGGTTTCTTTTTTTTTTTTTTTCAAAACCGGTGCACGATATGATAATGGTACATGTCAATATCACGATAAACCGGTATACCGTTACAACCCTAATTTTAATACAAGACAGAATAAGAATGTTTGAATTGTGTTACGCTGAACGACAATGTAACATTATTTCAACCAAATTTTGACATTTTATTCTCTAAAAACTTATTTGAAACCTTAAAAGTAGACACTTTCCTTCTATTTAATGTGCTTTCTATGGACATAAAATCACTTGAACATCTTTGACACAAACTTAATGTACTTATTCCAAACATTTAAATGGTGATGTATATTTTAATACTGTATGTAATCAGATGTTTGGAAATAAAACATTACCAATATACATTTCATATGATTTCTTTAAGGAATACAGTATTATACAGCTCTGTAAAAATCATTTCCCATGTGGTTTTGCCATTTATGACTACAAATACCTAAACCAATTTGATTCTGAACGCCTGCCATACCTCCAGTGCAAATCTTCCTTGCTCTGCCTTTCCGACAGGAGTGTACACACGGACCGTCACACCATCTGACGACTGACTCTCCACAAAGTCATACTCGCCAATGACAAACGCCACCAGGTAGGTGGACATGATGGGTGTAGTGGCAAAGTTCACCTCTACCAGACTGTGATCCTCTGCATATGGCTTTCGATCAACAACATTCTGCACAGAAAAAGAGAAGTAAAGCTCAATTTGTTTCATATTTTGTCCCATTTGTGGCTGGCCATTTTATATTTAAATCGTTGAAACCACAACAACGTAACTTCCTAAAACATCAAAACCAGCAGCAAAGGTTATTAGAACAATATAGTGGTCTAAAATTTGTTTTCAAAATGGAATAGGAATGTGAATGGCACACGTCACAGGTCAAAACTCGTATGCCGCATGTGTGATGACTCAGAAAATGGGAGGCACAATGCCTCTGGGCCCGTGTTAGATAATGCACATGCGTCTGAATGTAATGCGAATCTAGCCATTTAGGGACATTTGTTTCCAGAGGGAAAGATCAAAAAAAGAAAGAAGAAAAAAAAAAAAAATGACACGTACCATATTTGACAAGGCTACTCTGTCCTTTGGGACGATAAGGGTGATGTCAAAAGTGGCTTTAATAGCGGGTTCGTCCCAGCAAGGGAAAGCTCGACGTGCGTCTGTGGCCTGGAGGGAGTGAGAGACATCGAGAGAGATGGAGACAGAGAGACAGGACTCAGGGTTGCAGTGATTCAAACCATGTGCCAGTATATTTGCATGGCATCAAAAAACACAAATGCACAAAAAAGAAACTTGACATTTCCTTCCCAGTCAGGTCAGCAGTTTGGATTTGTAGCTGCCCTGCCAACATTTTAAATGTAACTTTTTTTCTTGTTTAACTTTTTTAATTAAATTTGCAATACATTGTAATTGCCATTTACCCCCTTGTTTTTTTTTGTTTTTTTTAAAGCTGGAAATTATACTGCTGTTATATAACTCCATAAATAAAACACACTTTTGCAAGAACATCCAAAACATTGCCCTGCCAACATTTTCACTGGGCCAGTGACAATTTTTTTTTTTTTTGTTAAATCCACAAAAGATTTTGGTTACCTTTTTCTTAAATAAAAACACCTTTGCTGGAGAAAAAATATTAATGATATTAAATATTGATGTTTTTTTTTAATAATTATTATTATTATTATAACATTTGCGTCAAATCTGTAAAAAAACACCATAAATAATACATACATTTTCTGGAAAATTATGCCACCATGTTATGTAAAGCATAACTGATTACTTACACACATGAGACCAACTTTTATTTTTGTTTAAATTTTTTTCCTATTAAATTAACAAAACGTGTTGATTGTTTTGTTTTTGCCACACTCACTGTTTTTTTTTTTTTTTTGTATTTTTAATTTGTGTTTCCCTTTAATGCAAACCCTGGCTTGTATATAGTTGTTGTTAGCTATGTATACTGTCTTTGTTCTATATAAATAAATAAAAAAATAAAAAAAACCTTTGCAAATCTGTAATAAAACACTGGAAAATGCCATGCGATGTAAAACATTACTGATTACACACATACATAACAAGACTGACTAAAACAAGTTTTTTATCTATGTTAGTCAGCCAGACAACATTAACTTGCAGACAAATCAGCACAGATTACATCACCGAAAAAACAAACATTTAAGCTTAGCAAGTCATAAAAATGGATGTAAAAGATCAATGCATGTAAATTCTTCAGTGGCAATGAAGCACTAAAGCAAAAGGCCAAATTACTTTTCCATCTACTCTTTCTCACACCGTCCTCGAGTCGGTGGGAAGATCCTTATCATTGAGCCTGATTAAGTTAACTTAAGAAGCTAAACTTTCAGTTAATTGTCCCTTACGCATTAAAACCTACCAAGTAAAAATGTAATAAGCAGGAGTATCTAAATCACCTTAATGGATTTGTAATGCAAGCATTAAAGTGAAACATGCAAATATATTAAAAGTGTACAATTGTACTACTCAAGGCCAAACAACACATTATGTAACAGGTTTAATTTTACTACAACTTTACTTCTGCACGACCCCATTATCAGCTCCTGTATAATGAATTGCATTTGCAAGGATAAAAGCGTCTGCTGAAATGATACATTTCCCACCGTCGAGACAGACGGTCAAGATCTCAGAGGAAAGTGAATGATTGAGCAGGAAGAGCAAGTGGGAGATGTGACAAATGACAGGGCTAAAGCAAACAGTGGGAGAGAAAGCGAGCGAGCAAACAAATGAATGAACCGATACCCTGATACGAATTTACCTCAAACTGTGTGACGGCAGCGTAGCGGATTTCTGCCGAAGCAGTCGTGTATTTACTCCTATAGAAGCCTTTCATTTTGTCGTTCAGCTCTCCAACAAAGTCTATTTTCAATGATCCCGACCCTGAAAAACAAGAAGCCCAAACAAAAGGCACATAAAACAGTAGGACGGAGCAAGGAAGGCCCATTCATCTTTTAACAGGAAGCTGTTCGGGCCGCTTTCATGCGACAATAAACCGACAATAGCAACTTATTACACGGAGATTGTTGACATGACTGCAGCAGGCCACATTAGGAGTGCTTTACCTTTTTGCAGAGTGCTGGGGAAACATAGGGTCACCTTCTCATCCTCGTTCTGATAGTTAAATCCTGTAGCGTTAATTTCTAAATGGACGGGGAGAAAATGAGCACAGTTAATCCTAAAAACAAAGCAGACTATAAAGCATTTAATGCAGGTTGAATCAGCAATCAGGCAAAAGTCAAGCAAATACATCAACTAAATGTGGATTTGCAGCTTGGCACTCACCTTCCCCCCCTTCAAGCACAAAAGAAGCAGTAATTATGTCTATATCAGCGCAGTTCATCACAATCTGGTTTGTCCCTTGTGTAACCTGTCAAGCACAATGACATATAGTTCAGTTTTAACATTTATGTGGCTCCGGTTGTTTCACGATCTCCAGTTTTTCAGTGTTTGGTGTGTGGTTTCTTTTCTAGCAACACTTCGCTGCCTTTTGCAGGCTTCAGAGACCTTCCTTTGTTTCATACTGTATCAGATAACAGCCATAAAAATGGAACAAACTCGCGTCACCTACATAGAATAGAGCCAATCACTGGGGGAAAAATTCTTCCTGGTTTTGTAAATACAGACCGAGCCTCTTCAATGCAAAGAGAGAATTTTCTTTTAATAAGTAAAGATGCACTGAATTGATTCAAAGTCACATTTATAAGGACAAACAACGTTACAGATATTCCAAATAAAACTTTCTATTCATCAACGAATCTTAAAAAACATCCGAAAATTGTATAACAATAATAAAACATGTTTCATAAACACTCAATTTTGCATATGAGAATGATTTCTGATGGATCACGTGACACTGAAGGATGGAGTAATGATACTAGAAATTCAGCTTTACGTCAGAGAAATGTTATTGCATTTAAAAACCATACTAAAACAGAAAAAAAACTCATTTCATAATATCACTGCTTTTACTGTATTTTTGAGAAGAAACAAAACCAAATGCAACATTGTTGAGACGCATTTCAATAACCTTTGAGAGCACTGGCATCATCTGCTTTAGGCATTTTTTATCTTTGCTCATATCAAAGTTTGTACAATTCCCGTCTTCCTGTTTTGTTGTAGGAAATCTCCAGGAGTACGAGCAAATACGACGCACATGGAAAAAGAAGCGCCTGAATCCTCACGGCTTTGCTGAGGCTCAAGGGCCATCTCCTGCTGCTGCCGCCGCTGTGAAATTCTGACGTGTGCATATATAATCAGATTATGAATAAAAAGAACAACAGTTTGCTTGGCCTCTTATGTTGCAATAGGCTGTTTAAGACTGCAGATATTGCATAATTCTGAAGTGAAACTTTCCCGGGACGATCAATAGCTTTCAGGCTCTCCTCGCATCATAAGCTGGTTTTCCAGACAAATCCATCCCAGAGTCAGTAAACGGGCTGTTTTAATTATTCCTCAAGTGAATTATTACCACATTTTGTCAGAATAATGACACGCATTGTGTTCAGAGGCTTGAATCTGCCAAGGTGAAGCTTTAGAGAGCACATGTGGCTTGTTGAAGCTTGATGTGACTTGGATGCAATGAGTGCACTGGCCATGTGACAAAAGGCCACCACTTGAAGTAAACCATCTCAAATGCAAGTCAATCACGGCTGCAAATGCATATTGCATTGTGGGGGATGTATTTAATCTCATGCTCCAATAAGTCTGGGCATCAAGACAATATCAATGGCAAGGCGACTTCAACAACAGGCCTGCATTAGAGTGGGGTACAACACGACTTAACATGTAAAGCTGTCGACCTATAAAAAGGCTCCACAAACAATCTTGCTAGTTTCGTCACATCTGGCCCGCATTGACCTCAGCCATCTTTTCTGTCTGTTTACTGGATCTTCCACAGTCATTTACCCGGTAGTAAGTGCTGTGATTGTCCTGATAAGATATAACATATCATACACACACAAATTCTAAACACTAATGTTTAGAATAATTATATATAGATATTTATGTTGCCTTTAAGGAGTATGAGTGTCCTACATAACAAACAACTTTTAATGAAGATTACATATGAAAGTGTATTATTTTGTCCCAAGTCACAAAGTCCACATTGCACCTAGTGTTTCCTCGGGCACTACACTGTGATTATGGTAAGCTATAAAGTATCATGTAAACTGTCAGACTAGCTCAGAGTGACTCAGGAGCTTGTAGACGGGACTGATTCATCGTCTCGGCCAAATACGTGAAAACTACAACCTGGAAGGCGGTTAAATTAAGATATATATTTGGGTATTTACGTGCTTTATGACAGCAGCTCTGCAGGCTAACGTGGTTAGCAGTGTGGCGCCAGTTAACGTTAGCGCTTTAGCTTGCAGTTAGTTTGCTGCCCCGCTAAATTCTCTTTATTGCGAGAGCCAGATCTCAGAGGTCACCAGGTTTAAGTAATTAACAATAAATAATCATATTCCAGCATGGTGGAGTAGTAAATGTGAAAGACGTGGTGGGTAAAGCCGCTGTCTGGTGCACTAGCAGGTAACGTTAGCTCGTTAGGTTAGCAGCAGCGGTTATTAAAATACAGAGTGAAAAACCAGGCTTAACATGAACATGGTATGACATTGGGGCCCAGACCAGAGGGGGCAGAGGGGCTGCATGGCATCGGGTTAAACATTACCTCCACGGCTGCCTCCAGTTTGCCCTCGAAGGTGAAGTCGACGAGGTCGGGCTTGAGGCGCAGCCCGTAGTTGACGGGGTAGACGTCAGTGGGCAACCGCACGAAGGGCCTCCGCTCAGGCATGCTGAATAACGTCGATACACTGGAGACCGATTTAAAACGGACTAGGAGTCTGCTCGCTCGAAGAGTCGGAGACACGGGCTTCGCTATCGGAGTCGGAAAGCGGGGTAGGGCTAGCCGTATGACTGACAGAGACACCCGACAACTCATGAAAAACAACATACGAACCGTTGGAGATGGTCCTCGTTGTGCCCCGCCCCCTCTTCGGTTAGCGACGTCCGAAGAGTTCGTTGGAGTCGGAGCTTTTCAGTGAATCGGTTGAACTGACTCACAAAACTGGTCTGAATGGTTATTTCGCCAATCGAACCGTTCACGAATCGGATTGAATCGGTTCTAATCGGGATCTAAAATGTAGGTAAAATGTCGTGGAGAAGAAAAGTTGCATTCTCCATATAATTCTATTGCGATTTTTGCCTTTAGTTCAGTTGCTAGACAGGAAGATTAGTCCGTTTGCTGGGATTCGAAGTCGGGACGTCCAAAGTGAAATGCTGCAGACCGCTGTCTGTTTTTAATACCATAAATATTATAAGCAGTTCTAAAATACATAAAATACTATAAAAAACAAATTAAATATTTATTATAACAATAAACATTATGAAATATTATTAAAAAATATATTATACAATACTTGCACACCATGCTTTCTGTTGGTCACTGTGGCAAATGAGGAAAAACTTGTTTTGTTGTAATTTCCCATGTGAAATCTTGCCGAACAACAGTAAATCGAGGATTTGAATGTAACAACAAAAAAACAGGCAGAAATAAAAAGAATAAATTAAACATAAAAATCATTTTAATGCTAGGTCACATATAACATTAATAAAATATATTATTAAATGTTTTTTAGCCAATTGCCAAATGTACAGTTGGATATCAAACGCTAATTATATTAATGTTTTAAATTACTTGGTTTTTATGTGATGAATCATAGCTGCAAGAAATTTAAAAAGGGACACACTACAAAACTTAATATTTGCCAACATATGGCTTTTAGCCAATTGGCAAGCATATTATATTAATGCTCTGATTTTTTATGTGATAAATCATATCTGCAAGAACTTAAAAAAGGAAGAAAGGAGACGTGTTACTGTTAACTGTTTAGTTTTAGAATATATAGACAAAGAATGTAATATGACACGTCATGACGCAAATAAAGATTAATCCGCTTTTGAACGGATTCTTTTAAATGAACTATTCAAAAGAACCGATTCTTCGAAATGAGTTGATCTTCTCTGACGAACGGACTGATCAAAGTGAAAGAACAGAAATCAACACATCTGGACGGGAAAAGGCTTCAGCCGCTTTTGCAATACGAACGTTAAATCTATGGAGGGCGCGCCACGGCTCATGAAGTTTGATTAGAATTTCGTTTCGTTACTTTTACACTATATGTCATTGTTAACTCACTCTTTTAATATTTCTAATGAAAGAAGACATATTCCCCGTTACAGCAGCTCAAAAGGTCAAGTTGCACAACTTGAAATATTCATGCACTGTTTGCATTTGTCTATTATAAATAAAGATGCCTCTTTTTAATAGGTTATCTTTAGGAACATGCAACTAAAATAGATCCCTGCTAAAAAAATAAATAATAATATAAAAACAATAGAACCCCAATAGAAATCATCACAGAAATTCTAATGGTTTCCATTAAAATTAATGTTTCATTATGAGACATTATCTTTTTTTCCAGTAAAACCATAACAAAATTCCTTTTTTGTAGTGTGTTTAGGCACTTTTCCTATAGGATTTAACGTCTCACCATTAGAATCAGCACATACCAGTAGACACCATTATACTTTGCGTTAAAATCAATAGAATTTCCATTATAACCATTAATAATTGGAAAACTACATTGTCTATTGTGTTTTGGGCAGGGTTCTATTGTTTTTATCAGCAGGATGATTAATCAGTGATTAATCGGTGTGCAGACATTGTTAAGCCCAGTTAAAGGACATAGGACATTTATTATCCAGGTCAGAAAGATATGCTTTCTATACTTCAGAAAACAGTTCTCGAAGAAGTCTCAGACACACTCATGCGCACTGTTTTAAGGGCACGCACAGGCACACAGAAATTATGGTATATTTATGCTATGCTTAAAGATTAAGTTGAAGTAAAAGTGTTGTTTTTAATTATTACATAAATGTCATTAGAAAAGTATCCTTCTATTTACTTTCGATGTTATGCTCGTGTTTTAAAATGGATTAGATCGAGGATGTAACAACCGCTAAGGAATTATTGTAAGTAGCCTATATTTATTTTATTCATACAATATTAGGCAGATGTAAGTGTCTTAATATATATAACAGAATGTAATCAAATACTGTTGTGATTTTCATCTTAAAAATCCCACACACACAGGCTCTTTGACATTAGCAAGGATTGAGCAATGAAAGTTACTGCTGAATTTGAAGATTAAATTGATGTAAAAGTCATGCTTTAATCTATAAGATAATGTTTTTTTAAATCTAGCCTGATATATGTATATGTATTATCACATTTGTGCTAATTGGGTACCTATTAGTACAGTAAATAAGTGAAGAACGGTCTAAATTAAGTTTGTTTAGGCACTGAAAAAAAGTTCTTTATTGGCCATGGGCGACGTTAAAAAACAAAATTTTATATGAAGATGGAATCTTTACAAGACATTTTAACAAAACGAGAGATACATGGAATACCATTTAGAGGAATTAACAAAACTGAGAAGTATATTATACACAAACTAATTTTCACTTCTTTTTCTTCAATTTACGCCTACAGATGCATCCATCAGTATCTTATCAGGTGTAAAGCACCTGATACCAAAGTTCATCATTGCCCTTTATTTGGGGGATTTGACTATTTCAAGCTTGCATTAGAACAGAATTATGTAACATTCAGTTAAATGACTGTTTTTCAGAAATGGAATCCTTGGTGAGAGAAGATCAGCAACCTGTATTTAGGTTGCAAAAAGGAAAGTTTAAAGAAATCTCTCCGGTAAAAGCTTATACTTGGGAATCAGGAGGTTAAAAACAGGAAGTGCCTTTACACGTACAACATGTATCCTCAGGAAAGGTGCCAGTTGCCTTAAAAAGGTAGTAACAGACTCAAACTTACAATTCATATTTGTTTTTTAGGTAGATGAAACCAATCTTTTCACCCTTTAAAATGCACCAAAGAAGCGGTTCAGTCTCCTCAAAACGTAGGTTTTGTTAGAGGGGTTGCCATTGTTGAGTATATTATTTATCCTCTTTTGCATTGTTGTTTCTCAGGTGCATCATGACGGATCTCAAGACAGTCAGTGGTGCATAGAGAACTCTGGGGATCCTCTTGGATCAGTTCAGCTTCCTTGTATACTGTGCATGGAGGAGAAGCTGATTAGGCCTTGTAACAGTTCTTCTGTGTGGAGATCATCAAGGACGAGCCACTGATACTTGTTTTTAAATTCACACAATACATGCATACATTTTTAAAGAATGTGGTGAATAACATGCATCTGCGAATCTTTTTCCGAACAGAAAATTGAAAAAGGTAATTGTCCATTTATTTTATGTATTAAAATTGTTCTCTCTCTAATCTATCCATCTATCTCTAATCTGTCCATGTCTATCTCTAAGATAGCCATCTGTCCATCGATCTCTATTCTGTCCATCAATGTATGAAATTGTGCTTATTCCCTCCTTTCATTATATTTTAGGATATTTAAAAATGTTTTCAACAACAGCAACTGTGAATAACCCACACACAACATGTTTTTGTTTTAGTTACTAAAGTCAATGATCATGAACTGTGTGTTGAATTATTTTCTTGTGTGTTAGTTTTGGAAAGCATATTAACATTGAATGTGACTAGCAGACTTGTTAATTGGGGATTTAATAACTCATAAAATGTTGTGAACATAACTTTCTCGTTTCACAATAAAGGGTTATTTTGCAATAATTTAATAATTCATTATAAAATAATAAAAATGGTTTTAATAAATGTGTAAACAATATTTAGTAACATTTTACCAATATGGGGACCTTTTACTGGTGTACAAATGCAAAGTAATCGAATATTATTGTTGTAGATGTTTAGTTTCTTTGGGCTTTTTTTTCAGGCGGCGTTATCTTTAATGTCGTGCCTTTAATTTGTAATTTGACGTAATTCCACCTTCGACCTGCTGCAAAGAGCTGAGAGCATTTTCTATCTTTGTAGGTTTTACATACATAAATGCAAATATTCTGATTGCACACCTATTTTTGTTGTGTTTCTACAAGAAATTAAGCAATATTTAAAAACTATTTCAACTTCTCATAATAAAAAAGCAATTAGGACCTATTCAATTTGTATAAACTGCAAGCTTATAAATCTGTAATTTATCTTGTAAAGTACCTTCTGCTTTATTTTAGTTTATTTTTAATATTTTTTTCTCTCTTCTCTTTCCTTCTATTTTGTGCCTTTTGATTATTCTCTTCTATTTTACATGTAATTATAATTTCAAATTTCAAAAGTAAAAAAAAAAACAAAAAAAAAAAACAGAGCAGACCTGAGGAAAGCCAAATACCATCAAACACTGAATGTAATGTCATTTTGCATTTATGTTGTTTTATTTAATGCTTTCTGTACAAAGCTTCCACATTTCTAAGACTTCTAGTGTTGAGGCGTCATCAAGCATGTGCTTAGAGCAAGAATGATTAGGCCTGCTCAAAATAAATACTTTAAAAAAAAATGAGCTGAGAGCAAAGACATAAAAATATGTATTTATGTTTCTGGCTGAGAGCGCATGCGCGGCTAAGAGTCTGCAACCAGACCCTCGTGGATAGCCTCGTTTTGGAAAGTTGGAATGTGAAAATATTTTAAAATGTAAAATAGCGCCTCCATCTGGTCATGGTACAGACACTGAAAGCCAACAGAAATATCACACTTCTTCCAGAGAGAGGCGATGTAGTACCAATCATTTAACATGACAATACAGTAGTGTTCCTTATATGTTAACAAACAAGTGCAAAAATACACTGCTGATGTTATTATTATTATAGTTTTTTTAACATGTTAATCTCTAAACCTTTCTTTCACTGTCATCATACAGAAACAAAGTGAAAAGTCTGGGTCTCTC
>JAUMHG010000051.1:16392556-16406034 GCA_032359395.1 Enteromius anoplus | reverse complement strand
TCAGTGTCATTGTTCTGTGTTAAGATGCACACCTGTAATATTTTCTTATAAGGCATTTTTGTAAAAGTTGCTTAAATGTCTTAATTTAACTAATGCTTAGTCCTGGCTTAAGCTAAGCCCCGTTTGTGAAACTGGGCCCATGTCTACTAACTCTCAGAGTAGACTGTTAGGGAGGTTTAGGGTTAATAGAATAAGTTGACATATACCTGCAAAGTTTCTGATAATTGTATGTTGTGGATCCACGGTCCACCACAATAAAGTGTTAGGAAATATTAAGCAGACAGTTTAATACTCTAATGACTGCTAGTTGACATGTAGGTGCAGTTAGTAGTTAGTAGATTATCTAAAGCGGACCATTGAAATAAATTACCTTTTTATAAGTTTTAGTTGTTTATATAGTGTTTTTTTATTTTGGTTATTATACTCTAAACTAAAATAATTGAAAATAATAAATGTTGCCTTGTTAACTAGATGAAATTAAAATTTTATTCAGTTTATTTTAAGTAATAAAAAAGTTTAAGTAACTAAAAAAGTTTTAGTTGGCAATAATAAGAAATAAGAAACTTGTATGTTGTAAGATCAAGCGTTGTTGTTCAACTTTTGACTAGGGTTGTAATGACTACCAATTTAACAATAGATCATGATAAAATTATGTAGAATTACTTATGGAGCAGTTAAAATACAAATTCAGTCACTCATGTTGTCATTGAAAGTGCCCCTATTTTGGGTTATGAAAGGTCACTATTTTGGTTTTCCATTAAACTATAAACAGGTTGACATGCATGCAATGTCAAAAACACTTTCATTTTCCCACAATATGCATTTATTTTTACCTTGTTTTGTTCAACCCCCAAACAAAAAAAAATTCCAAACCTCTGGTGATTGGTCGGTTTCATTTATAGCAGTGTTTGTGAGCTTTTAATACTCCAACAGCAGCACCTAGCGGTGAGGAATGAATTTGCATTTTCATTCAGATCAACACGAAAAGACCATCAAGTGGGGGAGCAATATGCTAATACGTGTGATTTATTTTAAAAACAACTGGTTTAAATGGTTCGACTCTTTCTTTTGAGAGACAATAACTTTATACACAGTGGACTTCTAGATTTTAAACTTTGTAGGATGTGTTACGCTCTGCATAAAAGTGCAAAAATCCATCATAGGGGCACTCTAATATCCAGACATCAGTGGTAATGTTTTTGTGTTCATGCAAACAAAAGGTCATTTTATTTGTTGTTGATTTTAGATATAAAACATGGTGAAATGATTTGACCCTGAGCTTTTTGAACATTTTCAGCACATTTGTAAAAAATACTCTGATAATACTAATAATGCTAATCAATTTGGTCAGTATTATCATGATTAGAAATTGTCATTCTGTTCCATCCCCACTTCAGACGATCTGTCTTTGGGACATCAGTGCTGTTCCAAAGGAGGGGAAGATAGTAGATGCCAAGACCATCTTCACAGGGCACACAGCTGTGGTGGAGGACGTGTCCTGGCACCTGCTACATGAATCTCTGTTTGGATCTGTGGCTGATGACCAGAAACTCATGATGTTAGTAAGATGCCAGGATAACACTTAAATGTTAAATCACAATTATTTAGCATGATTAGTCATGTACTTTTTTTTTCAGCAAAAGTATTGCACTTTCACTTTAGTACAAATCCCAGATTTAGCTGCAGCAAATAGCTACATGAAAGAAAACAGCAGAAGATCTCAATAGAGGCTGTTAAACTCCAGCTTACATGTTTGACAGTGGTTTCAGCTCGTTAGCGCTTTCTTTGTATAACGTGGAGAGGCCATGTGTGCATGGGTGTCGGGTTATCACTGACAATCATGTTTAATAAATGGAGAGAACCAGATATGGTCTATAGGTCCTTTTTTAAATATGTATTGAGAGACTTCTAACTAAGTTGGATTACATGATGAATGGTCTGTTTTCTACAGCTGGGACACACGATCCAATAACACAGCAAAGCCTAGTCATGCTGTGGATGCCCACACGGCTGAAGTCAACTGCCTGTCCTTTAACCCCTACAGCGAGTTCATTCTGGCCACTGGCTCAGCCGACAAGGTCTGTGATCTGAATCATCACACATGCACACACATCTGTGAGATGTTTTGATTTGGAGATCCTTCCCCATGTGCAAAAGTACCCCTAAAACCCAAAGTATACTTCAGCGTTAACACTTACTGGTTTGATGTGTTTGTTTGTGGCTGTAGACTGTTGCATTGTGGGATCTGCGTAACCTGAAGCTAAAGCTTCACTCTTTTGAGTCACACAAGGATGAAATCTTCCAGGTAACACTAAAGATTCTATTACAATGTAACACAAAACAAATTTGACCCTGGACCACAAAACCATTCATAAGTGTAAATTTGCAAAAACACATAACAGGTGAATAAATAGGGTGCAAAAAAATTCTGTACTGAGAAAATTACCTTTGAAGTTGTGCAAATGAAGTTCTTATCAATGCATATAACTAATCAAAAAGGAACATGATCTTTACTTAATATCCTAATGATTTTGGGCATGAAAGAAAGAACATTTTGACCCATACTATGTATTTTTGCCTATTGCTGCAAATATACCCCAGCGACTTAAGACTGGTTTTGTGGTCCAGGGTTATATATATATATTGAATCAAAAACAATGGGAACAGTTTATTGCAGCAATAATGTTGCTGCTCTTGATAGGTCCAGTGGTCCCCCCATAACGAGACAATCCTTGCCTCCAGTGGCACAGACAGACGCCTCAATGTTTGGGATCTAAGGTAAGATTTTATTACTACTTTATCTTCTGTTGGTTTTCATTCCTGAAAAAGTAAAGGTTTTTATGCATATTCCTGATGTTAATGTGAACATGTGACTATATTAAGATTAATGGATTACTCAAACATATATTGATTTTTATTGTCACTCGTATGTCCTGTAGTAAAATCGGAGAAGAGCAGTCTGCGGAGGACGCAGAGGACGGGCCGCCCGAGCTGCTGGTGAGTAAAGAAGGACAGACTGATAGAGTCTTGATTTCAAAACCAAAGCAAGAACATGCAAAGTTTGCTGTATTTTATTTAAAAGTTTAAACGTTAGTTTGACAATTCATTTATATGAAACTTATTATTCTTTTTCTTTAAAAAAGGACTTTTATGCTCATCTAGACTGCTTTTATTTGACCAGAAATATCGAAAATTGTAACAATTTGAAATATAAACATTTAAAATAACTTTTTTCTGTTATATATTTTGAAATGTAATTTAATTTCCACATGATTTTTCAGAAATCACTCTGATATGCTGATTTGCTGCTTTCTATTTTTGTATATTTGTAGTATATATTTTCAGATGAATCTGTGATGAATACCAAGTGTAAAAGAAAAGCAATAAAATTAAAATAAATATTTCAAATTATACTGTTACATTTATAAATGTGCCTTTTGGATCAATTTAGTGTCCCCTTGCTGAATAAAAGTATTCATATCTTTCAAAACCCTGTAGAAAGCACTTTATATTTTTAAACTCCGCAACAGAGTGCCAGTGTACTGATACTTCTGGCATTTACAGACATCTAATGTAAAGACATTTTGATTGTTTTGGCAGTTCATTCATGGGGGGCACACGGCTAAGATCTCTGATTTCTCCTGGAACCCAAATGAACCTTGGGTAATCTGTTCTGTGTCAGAGGACAACATTATGCAAGTATGGCAGATGGTAAGTTCAGCGAACACATTAAAGGTTTACCTTCCTTTGGAAATGAAAGATTTTGGTTTTGTAGTTTTTGATCAACTTTGATATTAGGATTTGTTATTAATGTCATCATCTCAGACTAAATATATCTCTTGTCTAGGCTGAGAACATCTACAATGATGAAGAGCCGGACACCCCTGCATCAGAGCTGGAAGGGCAGGCATCGTAACTGATCTCATTAAATATCTACAACCCTTTCATGAATTCCCACTCCTCAGCTTTTGCTTTGCAGTATTATTCAGTATATTCCATACTCTTACTTCCTTCTCCATACATACCAGATCCATTACAGGGTCCTTCTGTAGACACTTTTCTAAAAAGGTTCACCCATAATTCATTGTGGTAGAGACGTTTGGCCTCAGATGGTTTGGAGAAAGACTGCACCACTTGTTCAATCACTTCTGAGAAGTTACGGCCTGGTGTGGCTTATCAGTTTTAGTTTTTGTGCATAAACCTGGTGTCAATTTGCAATAAATCTTTTGTAATAACTTTTAAAATGATTTTGTATTCCTAAATTGTTGATAACTCTCTGTACTCCACTTGTGAAAATAAAGTACAGGTTAACTGTTAGATTTTTTTCCCCCCTGTGTTCTTACAACGGTCTTAAAAGTTCATTAAATAATGGTCATTTGTAAGGAAAACGTAAGGTTATGTGACATCGTTTGCAAGCTGTTTTTCGACTCGTTGAGCGAATCATGAAACATTTCAACAAGTCCTCTTCCTACAACATACAGTTTATTTCTTGCTATAATCAGTAGTAAAGATTATCCATGCTGTCTCCACGAAATGGATGCATTGAAAATCACTGATTTCCAGCCCTTCAAAACGCGTTTCAGCTACATCGCTAGTTTTTGTATCTGGACATGTGAAGACAAAAAGGTACAACACAATGAGGAAAATTCTACAAAATGTTTTTATTGAAAAGCCAGACAGAACTACAAGAGCGTTGTACAATCTCAGAGGGGTCATGGGCTGAGCTGGGGGAGAAAGAGAAGCTCGCTTGAGCATCTTTCACAGCACGTCTTACCTGAAGAGGTAGATTTCTTGCATAACCTGAGAGTCAGACCGGGGCATTGTCAAAAATACAAATGACAGTACCAACAAATTTATAATGAACATGACCCCAATTACAGATGTGTTTATTAAAATGAACAAACTAATGCAGACAAGATCAAATATTTGACGGAGGTGAAACTGATGTCAAAGAAATCAAGTGCGGAGATGTTATAACACATTCAGCCCATGTTTCTAATGAACAGCAAAACCCTGTCCTTCTGCACTAGTCATTACAACACAGGATTAAGGTTATTAGTTTTACTAAAAGTAGAGGATCATGTTCAGTGCATGTTTAAAATCAAAACCTCGGATGGGTTTTGTTGGATTCAGCATTGAGGAATGTACTGGCCAGCGTCAGAGATCAGATCAGGACATGAACAGAGCCAAATGTAACGGACCTGAGGAGGGAAGCGTTTCTAGACCCTGTGTCCCCGCAGCGTAATAATGACCAGACCTTCAGGGCTTTCAGGCCATTTGTTTAGACGTGGATTTGGCAGCTTCTACATTCATCCGTTCAGTTTTTGACATAGTTTCACATTAGCAGTACTGAGAATGCTTGCAGCTCTGCATAACATTTTAGCACTGATTTACAGACATTTTAATCTTGTTCATAATAAAAGAAAAAAAGAAAGGAAAATCACATTCAGCATATCCAGTATCATATGTGTCAAGGCCCCTTTGAAATTAGTCGGTTTTGTGTCCAGTCAAAGAGCAAAAATATGTTACCTTTTTTAGGTCCGTTTTAGGAAAACAAAATGACATTTAAAGGAATGGTTCACCTTAAAAATCCAAACCCGTATGACAGAAAATAAGGTATTTATTAATATTTGTCCATACTATGAAAGTCAATGGGGTCCCCCGCAACCTTTAATACAGACAAAAACTACGAGATCTCTTTTGTGCTCAACAAGAGAAATAAAACGCAGGTTTGGATCGACATGAGTGCAGATAAATTATTATATATTTGAGTGAAAAGATAACCACACACAAACAAATGCAATTAAAATGGTTGCTGTCATCAGGACTAATTAACAGCAGCATCAAACGAAGGTCATCTCAAACATTATGTCCCCCTTGTTCCAAAAATTAAGGAGATTTAGATTCGATTAAGGAGGAATTATTTTTTATTACGGACAATTTGATTTGACAGTTTAACTAGGTTAACTAGTCTCTTAAATAAAAGGGCTTGAGAAGTGAATTTTATCTCAAGTACTGGGAGTTGGGGGTTTTTCTGCTGGTTAAGATGCTTTCTCTTCGCCCGTCATGCAACAACAACAAAAAAAAAAATAGACTTTCCGACCCTGTCTTAGGATTTCACGTAATTGCTGGAGATGTAGCAGCCTTCTTCAAAGTCAAACTAGCCCTTTATGAGATTCCCATTAGAAAACCACTCCTGTTTGTAAGAAATGTATCCAGTCCAGTTTAATCAAAGCAACAGAAGCATGACTTCTCATGAACTTCACGTGCCAATGAGTAGGTGAGTGTGTTAAAGTATCTCCCATTGTTATTAATGCCCTGTTTCTCAAGTCTCAAGGTCATCTGGAGCTGGACTGGCTTGTTAACTATTTACGGTTATTCCAAAATGGCAACGTTAATCATTATATGCATCCAAAATGATTTATTCAGATTCTAGAGGTCAGAGCGAAGAGCTACATTTTATTCAAGAGAAACGAAAAACGTGCAAGCACAGCACAGCTGAGCAGAGAGTAGGGGAAAGGAGAAAGAAAAAAAACAACGTACGAAACAAAAGCTGCATGGAGGCCGTCTTGGACCACATGACCATTTCCTATGAAAATACAATGTGATAGAAAACAGGGAGTAAAAAGTGCTTTCCACAAATGTAAAGAGCAGTTACCGTCTTCACTAATGTCCTGCTTTTTCCTCACAAATCTGTTTTATTGTAATTGTTAGACAAAAATATATACCTCCACAAAAAGAAAATAAAGGCCACCAGGAGGCCAGGCTCAGTCGTCAGTGGGTTGTCTGGATGATGTGGTGCCCTCTTCCTCAGGCTGAGGCCCGAGTTTCTCTGTTTGAGGCACTAAACCCTCCAGCTCTTCCTCCACCTCTCTCTCTGGGTTAAGCCCCTGCGGCTGAGGGTCAGGAGGCCCCGTACCTTCTTCCTCTGGCTCTTTCGCTGAGCCCTGAAGGTCCTGGAGTTTCAGATTCAGATCGTTGCGTTCTCTCTGGAGGGCCCTGCAAAGCTTCTCCAGACGCTCCAGTTTTCCTTGGAGGGCCTTGTAATTCTTGTCTCGCACCGTTTTCTAAGAGACAGATCAGAAGAGCAATTTGAGAACAGATTGAAATATGAAATACTCCAAAGTTTGAGGTCCGTGGGAGTCTTTTTTTTCAAGAACACAATACTTTTATCCAGCAAGGATGCATTAAAGCAGCCATCCTCAATCTCGTTCCTCGAGCGCCACCGTTCTGCACATTTTGTATGTTTCTCTTGTCGGCTCAGATGTTTAAATCGAATGCATGTGCCCCGCGAAGTGGAAATCACCGGATATTCCACCATAATTCCAGTTTGAAGTGAATTTATACGTTGCATTCAGTCAGGGACGGATTATGGACCGGGCCAGTGGGGCCACTGCCCAGGGGCCCTTGGGGTGCAGGGGGCCCCTAGCCCAAGAGCATTTTTCACTGGACTCAGGAGCCCACACGAAGGTTTTGCTCAGGGGGAGGTGCGAACGTTGTCTGAACGTTTTGCGCAGGGGCCCACGCAAGACCATAATCCGTCTCTGCATTCAGTGTGCCAGACATCATTTAAATCATATTAATTTATTTACAGCACAAATCTGTGAATGAATGTTCCGACGTGAAGTAAACCGTAACAGATTTCCCCTATTCAGGGAGCAATGAACAACCGCTGGGTTAAAGGAACACTCCACTCTTTTTGAAAACAGGCACATTTCCCCTAAGAGCTTTAAAATCCATTCAGCCGGTCTCCCGCTCTGGCGGTAGCACTTTTAATTGTAGCTTAGCATAGATCATTGAATCTGATTAGACCATTAGCATCTCACTCAAAAATGAGAGTTTCGATATGACTAGGAACTATAGTCTCATTCTGGCGTAATAATCAAGGAGCTTTGCTGCCGTAACAAGGTAAAACAGGCACTGCTCAATAATCGCAACTTTCATTTCCCATCAATCTTAGTGCATGATGTAACTACTAAGAGTCCGGTTTTAAATAAAAAAATGACCAAAGAGTTTCAATATTTCTCCTGAGAGAGATTTTGTCAGTCTACTAAGATGCAATTCTCTATGCTAAACTTAAAGAGCAGCTGAAAGTGCTCTGCCAGAACCGGAGATCGGCTGAATGGATTCAAAAACTTGAATGTTTCGCTCTGGGGGAAATCGATGAATGAGCCTATTTAAAAAAAAAACGCAGTGTCCCTTTAAATTTGTTAAAAGTGTCTGTCGAGACGGTTTGCAACTATTTTCAACATAATACATGTTTGAATAGCAAATCAGCATATTAGCATGGTTTCTGATGCATTGTGTGACACTGAAGATTTAGCTTAGCATCACATGAATAAATGACCTTTTAAATATAATAGAACAGTTCTTTCAAAGCGAAACTATTTCACAATATCACTGTTTTTACAGTATTTTTAATCAAACTAGTGCAGCCTTGATGATCAACATAAACTCCATCCAAATTTTGAGCAGTCGTATACATGTCTTGACCCATCTCTTATTTATAAGACACATTCATATTGACTGGACTTCAACAAAAGCTGAGCTGACTACACACGCTCCCTAAACTTTATTAATGATTAATGACGTGCTACAGTTGCGAACATTTTTTTTACTTGAAATAAAATGTAAAAACCTAGCTTTTGCTTGTTGTAAGGCAATTTCTGATTTTAATGGTTTAAATTTATCTATTAAAATTATTAAACCTAAAACTCCAATAATGTATAGACACTATATATATAAAAAAAAAATTCATGAAAAAACAAAAAAAAAAACGAAAACAGAAATACATATAGTTTTATACAGCATATTTTTAACAGCATATATTCCTCTCATTGCATTGAAATATGAATTTATACATGCTTTAAAAACAACTGTATTAATATTTCTCTCACCTCTTCTGCCATCTGCAGTAGAGTCTGGTTGTTGGTCTCCCATTTGGTCCTCCATAGCGTGGTCTCCTTCTCAAGCTTCTTGATCTTCTTCGTCATCTGATTAGTGTCAGGAAATAAAAAGGTATCATAAAAAGAAGTCTTTCCACACAGAAAACTAAAAGACTGTATTCGATCGACAATAAACTGATCGTTTCATTGTCTGAAAATTTTATATTTGGAATTTGGAATGTAAACATGAAAAGTAAACATATTTTGTGTAAATAATTCTAAAATGAAAATAATAAACTTAAAAATCAATTGCTTTATATGCTTAAAGTGAATTTAGGTATCACAACATCATGTACGGTGAGAAATACAGTATCTCACAGAAGTCAGTACACCCCTTTTTTTTCATACTTTACATTGTAGCAAAGTCTCATTTCTTCAGTGTTGTCATATGAAAAGTAGTAAGTGTACGCTTGTACAACAGTGCTGTCCCATCAAATTATCTCAACACACAGCCTAACCAAACCACTGGCCACAAAAGTGAGTACACAATTAGCCATTTTCTCTCCCCCGTGTCATGTGACTTGTTAGTGTTACAAGGTCTCAGGTGTGAATGAGGGAGCATTCACACTTTACATTGTAGCAAAGTCTAATTTCTTCAGTGTTGTCACATGAAAAGATATTTTCAAAAATGTGAGATACTGTTTACACAGAAAGTGCAATTAAATAATTTGTCTTAAATGTCACGGGACCGTAAGATGATTGACATGTCTAAAGTGGAAGTGAAAGACAAGCGTTACAAAATTTCAAATAAGTGCTTTTCTTTTAAACTTCAGTTGAACACGCTTCCTGCACACTCACTTTCTCCATCTCCTGTCGGAAGGTGGTGAAGACCTCGTTGCTCTTGGCGAGGGTGGTCTGAAACTCCTCAAACTTGTCCATGTACAGAGTGAGCTGCTGCTTTAACTGATGCTCCTGCTCCCTCATCAGCTCACATTTATGCCTGGACTCAGTCGCGTCCTTCAAGAGCTGAACAGAGAACACAGATCAACTGTTTTCCTGCAGCTCCAGGAGTGATTATAGTCACATGGCATTTACGGCAGAGGTGATTGGCTCAAATCAACCCGGCTGCAGAACTGATTGCCAATGAGCAAAGATGGCAGATTCAGAAGCTCTCAGTAAGCAACTTCCATTCCATTGTGCTAAATGGGAATTATTAATCCACATATTACAGATCTGCTTTGTTGCAGGTGCCAATCCTTCAGAAACAGAATTAGGATTATGACAAGGATACTCACAAATTCTCTTTCTCTTTGCTGTTTCTCCTCCACCTCCCTCATCAGCTCAGCCGTCCTCTGGAGTTTAGCGTCCACCAGCTGCTGTTGCAGTTCCTTGTGTTTGAACACCTTGTCGATGTGCTGGGCAAAACCACAGAAAACGCTTTCATTACATGGTTAACTGAAATAAAATCAATAAAAATAATATATTTTCTATTTTATAAATATTACACTTTAAAACACTAGTTTTCTATTTTTAGATCTTTCTTGATGTAATGGCAAAGATAGATTTTCAGCAGCCATTACTCCAGTCTATGCTGTAACATGACCCTTCAGAAATAATGAATTGATTAATTGAAAGCTCAATGAACAGCATATATTTAAAACACAAATCTTTAACAAATTCCTTTACAGTAACGTTTGATCAGTGTAATAAACCTTCGTTTAAAACAGGGGCGGGGAACGTTGATCCTGGAGGGTGCGCTCTCCTGCAGAGTTACCTCCAACCCTGAGGGAAAAAATACCCACCTGCATCCGGAATACTTTAATTAGCTGGTTCAGGTGTGTTTGACTAGGGTTGGAGCTAAACTCTGCAGGGACAACGGCTCAATGTTCCCCACCCCTGGCTTAAAAAAAAAGGAATGATGCTGAAATTCAGCAAAGCATCACAGGGATATATTACACTTTACAATATATTCAGAATACATTAAAACACCTTTGACCAGTAGTGTAAGCATGCATACTCCTACATACAATCACGTGATTAGTCATAATGGTTTAATTTGATGTTGCACATGGGTCAAAGATATTAATAAAATGTATGCATCAAAATAACTTCACAAAAGTGATTTTATGCGTCTATAGAAAGCACATTAAATTTAAGATTTCAAAAAAGTTTTTAGAGAATAAAATGTAAACATTTCATTGAAAATAATATTACATTGTCATTCGGTGTAGCAATATTGATAGAAGAATTCTATAAAGAAAAAGGAAGTATATTAAATTTATCGTGTTTTAAATAAGTAAAAAATGGGTAAAACCTAGGATAGTGGCAATTTTGTTTTTATTATTACAACTAATTTGGGTTGGAAGTAATTTGTCTTTTAATGTGTCATAAATAGATTTTTGTGGTAAATATTTCTGACAAGATTGTTACATCGAATGACATTTTAGTGAATCATAGACAAATTTTGTGATATTTATTCTTGGCTCAGAAAAAGAAACAAAACTGTAGTTCATTTAAACAGATCAACTACAACAACAATTTAAAGCAGTATATCACTCAGGGACGCTTTCCTGGATAGGAATTAGATTAAGCCAGGACTAGACCTTTGCTAATTTAGGACTTTTTAAGAATTTTTTAGAAACGTCTCTTACAAAAATGCATTATCTGTGAGCAAACAATGGCAATAATGTATTTTAAGATATGTCAGTGCAAGCCTTTTCCAGTTTAGACAGCTCTTAACATTTATTTTAATCTAGGACTAGTCTTAAACCCTGCTCGGTAAACTGCCCCATAGTGTTTTTATGGTTAAACCCTTTTTTGTCTTTGACCCACATATAAAATGAGCTCAACATCTCCACCCCTCGCAGGACTCAACCAGAGCATAACAGCCAGTCTGCATGGGACAGATGTTGCCTCACCTCCTCCCGGAGCTCGTACTGCTCGATGAGCTTCTTGAGTTTCTCGGCCAGCTCCAAGTTCTCCTGCCGCAGCTTGCTGTTGTGCGAGTTGTGCTGCTCCATCTGGGCCTCAATCTCATTGAGTGTCATCTGGAAGTGCAGTGTCGCCTCTTTGCGCTGCTCTTCGTACTCCCTGGACCTCTGAGCATTCTCCTCCTGCCATCACAACGTGCATCTGGTTAAACAAAGGTCAATACAAATCTTCAAATCGAATCCCGGATGTGCAAGCTTCCGGTGGCTTTACCTTTAAGGTCTTGTTATGGCGCTGAAGTTCCCTACAAAGACTCTCCAGTTTGCTGCGTGCCAGGACCGCCTTGCTGTGCTCGCTCTGCAGGTGGATCTTCTCTTTCAGCACCTGGTTCTGCTTCTTCTGCAACACCTTCACCTGCTTTTGCATGCTGCGACTCTCCTCCAACTGTCCCAGGAAGAATTACGCATAAGTATTTAGCAATGCACTGAAATAACTGACATTTTTGCTTTCGAGGGCCAAAATCGGACCAAAACTAGATCAATTAATAGTCAATAAGGTAGTTGTTAAGTTTAGGTATTAGGTAGGATTAGGGATGTACAATAAGGCATTAACGTGCGCTTAATTAGCACTAATTTTCTAGTAATATGCACGCTAATAAGCAATTAATGTGTAACCATAAAATAAAGCCTTACCTTAATTTTTTTTTAATTGTATTTAAATTTCATTAAAATTTCTGCACTTTCACATCAGTACAGATCAAAAGAACTTCAACTCATAATAATGTATACACTACCACAACAGGTTAACATTAGCAATAGCAGCACAAAAACAAACGCTTGAAGAGAAACGTGTCAAATTATTTCTACGGAAACTCTAAGAGATAGTTTGTTACCAAACAAGTTTTCTAATGTAAACACTGATCATTACAGTATACACCACAAACTTGTAAATATATGAATTCATTCAAGCAAACTTACTTTTCCTGATATATATTAGCTGCCTTTAAAATTATGCAGCAGATTAGTGCATGACTATTAGAATTTCATACCACATGAGTTGCATAAAACTTTGCATGGGAAAAAGAATAGGTTGGGAGTAAATTCTCCAAATGTATATGTTTTTTTGTGAACTCTCTTTATACATTAAGAATAAAGTGTAATATCAACTGTGGTTCAATGTCGTGTCTCTAGCCTCACATACATACCAGGTCTGCATATTTCTTACAAAGGGCAGCGAGTTTTTCTTCTGGGGTGGATAAAGTATGAAGCGCCTGCATCAACAACAACACCTCTTTGCCTATGAAAACAAAAGAGGAATCATTTAGAGAATAACCTATTGTTGACAAAACGTCACACTGTTAAAAAACAACAACAACAAAACATTGCAAAAAAAAGATAAAGGCAATGTTCGCCCCTAAAAAAGACAATTCTGTCGTTATTTACTCACCCTCAAAATTGATTCCTAAACCAAACTGTTGTTGGTCCCTGCTGACTTTCAGAGTACCGGAAAAATGGGTGCCAAAAACTGTTTGGTTCCCCATATTCTTCAAATTATCTTATTTTGTGTACAACACAAGAAACTCATATACATTAGAGCCCGACCGATACAGGATTTTTAAGGCCGATACCGATACGAATATTTGTTGGTTTTAAAATCCGATATGCC
>JAUMHG010000051.1:16354877-16366407 GCA_032359395.1 Enteromius anoplus | reverse complement strand
AGTAGGCTTTCAGGGGAGCCCAGGTCCTTTTCAGGGGAGCCGAGCTCCCCTTAGCTCCCCCGTAATTCGAACCCTGGCCGTTATTGTGCCCTTGAGCAAGATACTTACTCCCAGGTTGCTTCAGGGGGGCTATTATTGTATAAGGTCATGGCACTGCTTTCCACAAGTCTTGGCCTGGTCATGTGGAAGTAAATATAATCTAATTCTAAAAGTCAGAGCTTTGGCCTATTGGTAACACACATGGGCTCTGCGCTGCTCGATCCAACTTGTGACGTTTCCCCTCCTCTCCTCATCATTTCCTGACCTTTCTCTCTATCCACACCAAATGCTATACATGTCTAAAAAAATGAAAAATTATATATATATATATATATATATATATATACACACATTTTTAAGCAGGTTAACACGGTCATAATATGCTATAATGCTAGGGTTGATCATTACTAAGAATAATTTT
Source organism: Enteromius anoplus (assembly GCA_032359395.1). NCBI lineage: Eukaryota > Metazoa > Chordata > Actinopteri > Cypriniformes > Cyprinidae > Enteromius > Enteromius anoplus. The sequence goes on along the minus strand of JAUMHG010000051.1, from coordinate 16,365,947 downwards.
ATCATGAAATATAACTGTACATTTAAATTATGTACCAGCCTGTCATTATTTTCTACAGGTGAAGCTGAGTGTTATTTCTTTCGGGTCTGGTTGTCATCAAGATGCTGTTCTCTCGGCATTAGACAGCGCTGTCCAGAATGGCCACTGGTTAGTCCTGAACAACTGTCATCTGCTGGACTGCTGGGATGTCAGAGTTGTGAACAAGTTAACACAAGTAGTGTACAGCACTACAAAAGGTGACTTTAATAACCATGCAAGCTACACCAACAACACTTCATTATCTATTTATTCTAAACCTCCTCCGTGTTTGACAGATTTGGAGACTGGAAGTGCAGAAAGATTTGTGCATGCCCAGTTTAGACTGTGGCTCATAACCAAAGATGACAGACCTCACTCTGTCCCAGGTAGGCAATGCTCTGCTCATTACACATCATGATGAGTAAAATGTCTGCATTATGATATTATTAATACGTATTTTTTTTTTGCATACGTATTTCCTAAATGCATGTTTTGTGCGTTTTGAATGATTTATGAGCGAAAGTTGATTTAAAAAAATATATAAAAATAATATAATTTCTTTCTGCAATATTTCTCCAATAGACAAATATCTTTTTAAGCAATGTTTAGGGTGTTATTGTAGGTAATGCAGCCTTTGACACAGTTATTTAATGCCATATCATAATGTTATAACAAAAAACTTGATTGATTCTGTATGTAGCACTCAAATGCTCTCTGATGTGTATAATCTATCATCTGATACATTTTCTGTTAGGATTAGAGCCCTGCACTTGGTGTGTGAGTCCTTCTGGGACCTGAGGGATGAATTGTGGTCGTCAGTAAAACAGCTCCCCTTCTCCTCTCATGAATTCACCGTGAACACTCAGTGTGCCGTCATGCACTCTGTCCTGCTGCAGAGACAAACATTCAAACACCTGGGACAAGGGCGGCTTTACCATTGGTGAGTATTTCAACAGATATCGATGTTATAAAGTTATAAACATTCAAACTTTTTTTTTCCATTTATAGGACTCAGGAAGATCTACTTGCTCTGATTGATGTACATGACCGCATAACCAAACACTGTGGTGACCCCACTGGAGCATTGGAGTACATAGCAGGTACTGCTGGGAAATTAAATGCTTTTAAATGAATCGGCCCTGATTCAGTATGAACTTGTTGATGGTGCTGTTTGATCTGTTCTCTCCACAGGTCATCTGGTTAATGGGAGCCACGTGTCAAACCATGCTGATCTAGCAGCTGTGCGGAGTGTGATAAGGGCATCTCTGAGAGATCCTTCTAGATTATGGGGGCATGGCCAACACATTCTCTCAGATATCATTAACGTTACAGAAAGATCTGGTATGCAAACACTCATTTCACAAATCATAACATTGTAAAATGAAACAAAACGCAATAAAAAAGCATATACTTTGTATTCCTTTAACTGCCACACATTGATATTTTTACAGAAGCTGGGAAACAGATGAAAGACTTGAGATGTCATCTTCAGAGCATTAGCAGTACAGACCCATCTATTCTGGGCTTCAGTCGAGGTATGGCAAGTGAACTGGTGAAGCTAAGAAGTCATAGACTCAGCATTCTTCTGCATGAATCACAGATTATCTTTGCTAATGTCACCATGCAAGCTCAAGAATGTCAAGACTATAGGACAGCTTGGGAAAGGCTGCTAACTTTACAAGACAAGTTGAGGAAAATGGACATTGGCATGGTAATGGAATCTGCTTCTTTTGGTCCGTTGCATTGTTTCTTCCAGACAGAGCGGGAGCGTCTGTATACGCTGGTGTCTTCTCTCCTTTTAGACAGTTTTCAGGCAGTTAAATATAACATGACAAGCTCCACTGCTGTGTATCTAACATCATCAGCTCTCTCACGTCTGGAGACTCAAGCAGACCAGCTCAGGTCTTACCTGTGGGAAGAGTCATCCAGTATTACACCTCGTGTTTATCGACTAGCTGCCTTTCTCAATCCCAGAGGCTTTCTGGTAGCATTGATCAGACATGCAGCCCACATTCAACACAAGGATATCAGTCTTTATGGATTGAATTTTAAGGTAAATCTCAGTTTTTCAACCACTAACTGGACAGAAACACCAGATAAATATTATTCGTTTGCTTGTTTATTACCAAATCAACTGGAAAAGTAATATTAATTCATTGGGTAAAAGGTGGTTAAATATTTAGCTTGAGTATGAGTGTCTCATATAGGTTAAGCATCTCTTTTTGTATTTATTTATTTTTGCAACCCTGTTATTCTGATTAAATGATAAACTTATATTTCCTATGAATTAAATACAAATATTGTTTTTTCCTCAAGCTAATTTTTTCCTCACAATATCATTAGTGAAAGGGGATGAACTGCAACTGAATCTAGCAACTCCTCGAATAAATCCATATTAATAGTTAGTCTAATATAGCCTAGTCTTGCTGACTGAATGTTGGCTAAAAGTGGAATCACCTCAGGAGTTTCAAAATCGGCATCGGATTGGTTGAATTATGTAGGATTTTTAGGAGATGTGTTTTTAACATCCCGCCTGGAAACCATGATCAATCAATCAATCAATCAATCAATCAATCAATCAATCAATCAATCAATCAATCAGTCAAACAATAAAACTTTAATTATAGAGCACTTTAAAAACACTGAAAAGTGTTTTTGTACAGAAAGAAAATAAGAATAATAACATATAAAAAGACATAAAATACTACTAAAACACGTAAGAGAGCACATAAAAGTAAAGTAATAGCAAATCGCTTCTGTTTTGTTTTATTTAAAACTTAAAAAAATTCAAAGCCGCCCAAGCCTTCATTTCATACAATCAAGGAGCGGTCTGACTGTGTCATTCTTTCTAAGCGGCACATAAATCTGACTATCATCCTCATAACAATGGATTGACAAGCCATGCTTCTTGATTATTTAGCCAAGGGGGAGCAGATAAAGAGAAAAGGAGAGGGCCTAGAACCGAGCCCTGTGGTACCCCACAAGACAGAGGAGCTGATGAGGACACAGAATAACCACAGCTGCCAAGTTTGCTTAGAATCTTTAAAATACGTATGAACGAAGCAAACTGATTGGTCAGTCAAATGGCCTCATCGGCAGGGCTTGGCCAGTGAATGCTACCATGGATTCCAGACCTTCAGCTGTCACTCTGAAGGTCTCGCTACACGACACTACATATAGCCAGACTGACTGGAGATGTTCTTGACTTTATTGCAGCTTTAATTGGCCAACGACTGACCAAACAGCCGTCTGACATACATATAAAGCAACCAATCACAGTGTTTTTTGTTCTACACCATGTTTAGGGGCATGCAAATGTCAATATTCCCACAATAATAGATCACAATGCAACCAATAAATCATTTATTTAAAAATGTGATTCACGTTTAATGACTCAGATTCCATGCTGTAAACTTCCATGAGCGGGTTTGGTGTTCCTATAGTTTTTTTTTTCCAGCTGGACTTTGTTCTCAGAATGCAAAAAAACACACTTCTCCCCGAAATTATGTAGAATTCAACCAATCAGAAAATGACTTTAAAGCTTTTGAAATGGTTCCCGGTTTTGTTGCCTTTTACATCAAACATTCAGCCAACGATATATAGGCACACATGTAGTAGTTTATTCAACGTATAATTCACACTTCAAATAAAATCTATGATTTACCCTGCGTGTTTCTCATTTTGTTATTCAGGTGCTTCATGATACGGTATCAGCCACTTCTCCACCCATAAGTGGTGTTTGTCTGTCTGGACTGGAGCTTCAGGGGGCACTGTGGGATCCAGAGTGTGGAGTTTTTAAAGACAATGAGTCCCCCAAACCTTCCCCTTTTCCACCCCTCTGGGTTAGTGCAGAAGAGAATAGAGGGGACAGGATCGGCTCCTCTGAAAGCTCACACTGTGATTCCTCATCCCAGCTTCTCTACTGCTGCCCCCTGTATGTAGACAAACACACTGCAAATGGAGGTCAGGATCTGTCTGATGACAATATTATCATTCATGTTCCACTTGCAACAAGGTTAGATCCAATGCTCTGCGCTATGAGGCGTGTTAGGTTAACTAGTACCCTCTTACTATAAACACCTTGAGGAAAACACAATTACAAAATATTTATCTTGCAGGTTTATCTTTCTTTAAAGAAAACTGGGCAATATTGATTATCATACATTTTCGTGGCATTACAGTACTTCTAGTCTTCATTGGCCCTTTTTTTTGGTCATTTGTAGCATTTTAGTATGTGAAATTAACCAGTAAAATAAAACAATCCATGAGAAGTTAACACTATTAAAAATAAAAACATGTTGGCTCAAACCAAGGTTGCTGACTTTTGGACATGTACAGCATGTAGAGTTTAGTTCAAGACTTTGACACTTGTTTTCGGCTTCCTCCTCCTCACCACCTTAGAGGTCTGTGTGGGTGAAGCTCACGAAGCCTGTCAAAAACATGTCTGTGTCATATTTCACCCCACAATCAAAAGACAACAATAAGAAGTGATATTTTACAGCTGCTGTACATTTGTGCTTGCACACTTTCAAACCTGGTCAGGTGTGTCTTGTGTCCAGGTGAGATTTGTAAATGTTATTAGATAATGTCATCGAGACTGTTTGGGTTATTAGCTAATTAGCTTTTTGCTAATTTTGAAAATTCCAAATTCATTATTGCTAGAAAAAATTCATGCATTTTATACTTATAGAAATTATACATTCTCTTATGCATATAAATAGGAATAATCCTTGCAATTTTTATTGTTAGACTAGTAGAGTGAGTCTCAAGCTTTTCCTTCTCAATAAACTGATCTGTTACTGGCTCCGACAACTGCAGGAGCAGAACAACACTAGAGACTCTTCCAGGTCGCTGAGGTGGAGAGACGTGTCCTGTTGCTCACCGAGTCCCTGAGCAGATGGAATGGAAGCTAGTCTTTCACCTCCTTCCTTACATCTCTCTTTTCCCCTCCTTTTCTTTATCACTACTCTCTCATTATTTTTCCCAGTTCCTCTTCAGTGTGCTGTTCCTTTTCACACTATAGAATGAGTTGTACTTGGTTTTTTTCTCTCCTTTGGGATTCTGCTGTGTTTGCAAGCTGAATGCTCAGGTGCAGAAGACGAGTGAATTCAAAATGATCATAGTCTTACTGGTGAATGGGAGAAAATAATGAACCACTGCCCTCTTTTTTCACACTGACCTAGTACATTGTCCTTCTGCAGACACACAGTCTCACGGGCTCTTGTTTTTTTCCATGCTGAAAAATTATCACATTATCCCTATCAAAGCATTCCTGGCTTCCAGAATTATAAATATTAGGCTGTTACTTGTTATAATTACACTTTCTAAAAATTTAGATTTTAGACCTTGAAAATGTACTGTAACCGTAAATGAGAGAAGCGACTATAGGTCATTCAAAACAGCAAACCTCTGTGGTTTTAAAACAGAGGAACCATGATGTGCTTTGTCTTGTATGTTGTTGGTGCTCCGAACCACTGTTTGGACGCTGAACTAAAAAACAAAAAAAAACAAAAAAAAAAAACAGTAACTGCTGAAACCGCAAACATGAGCCAGGTGAGCAGGCCTTTCATAGTAAAGTGGATTATTGTATGTTTATTATAATCGCAAACACGTCTGCTGCTTTAAATTCTCAAGCGCATGATAGCAGGATTGATTCTGATTGGTTGTCAATGTTTCTATCTTTTCTCAGCTGAAAAAAAAATCGCTCTGGAAATGATTGCAACGATATAGTTTCCCTGTCCTGTATTGTTATAGTTGTGGTATTCTTTAACATAGAGAACGATTTTTATCGCTATCTTGCTTGGTTTAAACTTTATTATCATAAAGGCTTTAAACATATTATGGAATCAATAATCATTCAATTTTATAGCAAATATATGTGGCTTTCTCTGCAGATCATTTATGTTTGGCCGATGGATATTTGTTTAAATATTTATTAATCAAACCACGTTGAACTGCGAGGTTTTGCTTCAATTCATCCAACCAATTTTCTTCTCTGAAGCTTTTTTGGAACAGTATATAATATATATTATATGTTGAATCTCTGCGATGTTACATTTAAAAATTCATGGGTATTGAACATCTGAAAAAGAAAAGATGAAGAATGTTATTGAACCGGTCAAATATTTATCTGCAAAGACATACCCAGTAGATAAAGGTATAAGAGTTAGTACATGTTTTAAAGTGGCAGCGTGACTCAGTTGTTTGACAGCTTTCATTATGGTGTGGATGGTGAAATCCAATATCGGTGCTGCAGGTGTGTGATGCTCTTGAAGAAGACGACAGCATTGGTTCATTCTGACAGCCTGAGCTTTCCATCTGCCCTGAGGCACTGATTTAACTCAACCTGTGACCTCGTCTCTTGTAGGTCAACTCATCCAGCACCTGAGAGCAGAGAGGGGTATTAGAGCAGATTTTCCTTGACAGGTATTCGGGTGTTGCTCAGGATGTTGCCGAAACATGTCTTACTAAACCTTTCATTGGGAAATGTCAGCATGGCAATGGCACAATCTTAAATCCATCACAAAATACTTGAAAGGCTTAAAAAACAAATCTCATGTGGTTTTCATTTGCCATTGCTGGACTCGTTTCTTGTCTTTCGAAAACGTTTCATCACTCGTCCATTGGCTTTTTTTAGTGGACATCTTAACATTTGGTTATTAAATAATCTAACGTTAATTAATGCTAATTTTCAAATTCGTTTAGTTAAATAATTTTGCACCATTTGACATCATTTTTAAAAGCTATTACTGAAATATGGACAAAAATAGTGTCAGTAAAAATTAAGACGGACCTGCTTCTTCCAGCATCTTCAGTGTTTTTGCAGTGAAGGTGAACAGCTGAAATACAAGCAGTCCTTGGGAAAAGATCTTTATGAATTCATATCACATTCAGGACAGACTTCACCAAACGATTGCAAAATTGTATCTGCTGTCATCTACGTTGCCTTTCGCGGCTAAAATTTGCTGCAGGTCATTCTCACACATTGAAATCCACGTGCTTTTGGCCCTTCACAGGGAGCTTGATTGACAGAAGATCTACCATTTTGTCTGACAAACTGAAAAAGCAGTATGTGATGGTTAGGTATGTTTTGAAGCATAGCAGTTGTTTGAGCTGGTCCTTAGCTGGCTGCGGTGCGTTTCCAAAAAGCATCGCTGGCCCACTATGGTCGAACTATGGTCCCACTATTTAGTCTTTGCCAAAAGCGTAGTTCAAACAAATGTTCGTAATCAACATCACAAACATACGTGGTTGAAACTACAGCTTTGGACCTGTGGTTAGAAGCATTGTTTCTTGTTAATAAGATGTATAGGTTTTACTCTTTGTTCTTGTGCACAAGAAGCACAAGTAGAATCTGTATCTCCTATTTTATTTAAGTATAAAATTAATTTGTGTTATGTATTTTGAGCATCCATTTTAAACGTTGTTTTTGAAAAGTGCGCATGTGCATAAAGGGCTAAGGGAAGCCCGGAGTATGATGTAAGAGGGAACCCGCGATGAATCAAAGATCAAATAAAACATAAAGACAGTGATCAAAGAATAGTAAGTTAGTCAGGGGCCATGTTCAGTACAGCAAGGTAATATCAGTTAAATAGCATAAGTTATTCCTCCACCCCATGTCTTTGACAATGGCCCTGTTTTGTTGAACTAACGTGGTTCAAACGACAGAGATGGGACTGTGTTTGGGAAAGAGTTATGACTAGCTAGTTCGTTTTTAAACAATGCATCGTTCTATGCTGGTTTATCTGCGAGTTACACCGTCATTTGGGAAACGCACCCCTGCTAAACTCCTGCTCACTACCAGCTAAAACCAGCTGCTGTGCTTCAAATCATGCTTTTCAACAGGGAAACAAATCAGAGAAATCAGTCATAACACATTGAAAAGCCACAAAATGGTATTTATTGTTTGAAGTGAAGTGACGTGTGGCTTAGTGTGGTGACCCATAATCAGAATTTGTCCTCTGCATTTAAAAACCAAGTGAACACATACACACACAGAGCAGTGGGGGTTCAGTGCCTTGCTCAAGGGTCTCACTTTTGTGGCTCTTTTGTGTCATGACCAATTACTGTACCGCCTCGGTTCACCCAGCACATGAACCGATCATCTGTTTTTATTATTTACAGAGGATAAAGATGAATAAACCTGAATAAACATCAAAAGGTATGTTGTTTCAAACATGGTTCAGGTTCTTTGATTGGTCAGATTGCCTGTCAGTTCAATTCCTAGCGAAGGATGTTTTTTATATATTTGTATAGTGACAGAGAAAACAACAGTGGATATTCTGAGAAATGGTGCTACAGTGCCAAACTGTTGAATAAAGTCTTTTTGTGTTTTCGTTCCCTACAAAAAGTATTCTTGTAGCTTCATTTCTTTATAGTTGAACCACTGATGGAAGATGGACTATTCTGACGATGTCTTGCATGCTTTTTTAGACCTTGATAGTTTTATTTCCTTGGCAGTCATTGGGACAGTCTCAAGACATCTGGTTTTCCTCCAGAATATCTTAAATTGTGTTCCAAAGACAAACAAGATATTGCAGGTTTGGGACACTTACTAACACTTTGGGGTAAGTGATTAATGACAACATTTTAATTTTGGGGTTGAGTAAATCTTTAACTCTCAAAGCTTTAAAAAAGCAATCTTCTTTAAAATTCTGCCATATATTCTGCAGAATAAAGAAAATCATTGATGTTAAAAGAGTAAATGAAGACCAGCACTGTCAGAGTACAAGTTTCATTTTATTTCATTTAATTTTTCATTAACTTGCATTTAACCCAAAACAGTCCTTTAAGTGCACGGAATCCCACTACTAACTTCCTGTTACACTGAGAACCACTGACATTAAACATCACTTAATTTCCATGACAGCGGATGTTTAATGAGGTCATTGAAGTCAAGTGTGATTGACAAGGACATTCCCCACCAACACAGAGCCAATCAGAGACTCCACACGAGGATCTAGATCATTCCAGCCAGCCACGGTGGGAGGAAGAGTCCGACGGTCCCCAGAATGCACACCAGCACAAACATCCAGAGGAATATTCTATCAATCACCATGGCAACATATTTCCAGTCTTCCCTCACCTGGTGGGGAAAAAGGAGATTCATTCGTTTCAGATATCATGATATATTTTCCACTCATGTCTTTCCCTCTCAGAATTGATTTTTTGGATGACTACTTTCCTGTGAGACCACAGTGTTTTCAGTTTTTTGTAGCATTGCAAGAACAGTGATAAAAAAATAATACCAGTATCAAAGGCCAGTTCAAAGTGCCTCAGAAGAACTTGAGGAGAATCTCTTGCTAAAGAGGAATGTAATGTTTTAAGGTCCTTCTTGCTTGATTTTCAATACTTCTGTACAGTCTGTTTATCTTTCAAGTTTTTCTGTGTTTATGTTCATTTACTTTTATCTGTATATTACTTCATCCAAAAACTAATTTATTTACTCACCATCATGTCATTTCAAAGCATATGATTTGAAACAAGAATGAGTTTTAAATCTTCAGCACAATGACAGGAGAAATCATATTTTACCTGAGTTGTAAATGTAAATTTGTAGCTTGTTTTGAATTTGATTTGATTGAAAAGATTGCAAACTGCAAAATAATGGCACAATTAAAAGAACTGATGATAGGGTTCATTTTAGTGAAACAAAAATACATAATGCAATCAGAGAAGTCTGATTTCTAAATGAACAGATTAGGTGTTTTAATAAAGTTGAGTTAAGTTTTGTGACTAACTGATTAAAATCTAGGTGATCATTTTTACTAAATGACTTATGCATGAAAAAGCATGTGATTACATAAGTTATTCAGTTAATTTGACAATATGAAAATGTTTTAAATATAATATACAATTTTTAGTTTGTTTTTCATAAAAGCTTTAGTCATATGGACTACTTTTATTATTATTTTAATGAACTTTTTGTCATTTTTGGACCTTTACAGGTCTAGGTCAGTTTTCTTTTTGAATGAAAAATATCAGTGTGAACTAGGTGCTATCAAGTGATTACGATTTTCACTTGAATGTATTTATATGATGTGCCGATAAATTATTCTCACATCAGTTTTCGCTGAGGAATTACCCCTCAAACATCCTTACTGTGTTATAAAAAGCTGCAGTGAATGTGTGAGTGATTCAGTCAGTCGTTCAACTGATTTGCTCAGACTTAAAATGGAAGCAAGTGTCTTAATGAATGAGTCAAGCTCACTTGATTTGTTCAAATAGATTCGTTCAGTAACAAAAACTATTGTGTTTTAGTATTGCTATATGAAATTAACATTACGTGCAATTGGGCAGATATTTGGGTAAGTCAACACGTGCACATTTAATTTGGCTAAACTATAATTTTATTCAGGTTTTTTTTGCCCTCAATTTTGGAATTTTAGGGGTGATGATTTAAATGTGTAGCCTGGGCCCGCCCATACTTCCTTTGATGCTATACATTCTTTTCGCGAGCAAAGTTAGTCTGGAAAAGCTGCCGTTTTAGAGCATTTCCGTTCCAAAAAAAAAAATGGGACCCAATGAGAAACGAGCAACGTCATCGGAATGAGTGGTCTGATTGTTTGTAGATTCGTCCAGTAGTATACAGAGGCATCTGATGAACGCAGGTTAAACTTGCCTCCCAGAAGGCGGGTAGTAAGGTAGCTTAGCCAGACTAAGCTCCTATGAGCTTAATAGTCGCGAAAGCCAGGCTATTAAATGTGTTTTTTTAACATATTTTTCCCCCCATTCATTTTCTATTTTCCATCAAATGAACGCAGTATATTGGCTGCTCTACATTCTAAAAAGTGCTGGGTAAAATATGGACGAACCCAGCAATTGGGTTGTTTTCAACCAACAGTTGCTGGGTCAAAACAACTGTAAGGTTTGGGAAAAAGAGCTAAAAGAAATTTAATTCAATTTAATTCTTTTGGCTAAAAGAAATTGGGCCTCTTCCGGGGAGTCAATATTGACCAGACTCTCGGAGCCCAAAAACAAGCCATAAAAACATAAAAGGCAAGCTGAGCTTCAGCTGAGCTCTCCAAAGACAATAGACAATAACACCCCCTC
>JAUMHG010000051.1:16324730-16337306 GCA_032359395.1 Enteromius anoplus | reverse complement strand
GGCAGACACTGCTATTTTTTTGAACAGCCCAAAATCATTGTTTCCGTAATTTTCTGTAAAGTGATTAAAATATTGATGGTTTTTCTTCATGTTTTGAAGTAAAATATAATGTGCAGTGTTCCCAATAAATGGAAATAAAAATTATAAGAATTCTCGCGTTTTCAAAAACACTGCTATTATTTTGAACATAACTGTATATATATATATAAATACAAGGGTGGCAAAAATTATTTGAGCACTAGTATTTTTACCTGCTAAGCCAATTATTTATTTTGCTGTAGTGTGTCTAGTAAATAAAATGTACATCTAATTTCATTGTATAATAAATATTTATACAATTACATTTATAGTCTTTTATATCATAGTCGTGGATGTATTCATTTCAGCAAATTATTTTAAATATATTTCTATATAATATTGTTTATTGGAATATATGGACATGTAAATCATTTGGAAAATACAGTATATACTGTATGTGTGTGTATTTATATATATATATATATTAATTAATAGTTTGACAGCACTGTGGATGTGATTTATACTTCTCAACAGACCACATGAACATACCAGCTGAATTGCAGTCATGTATTTCTTCCACCAGAGGAACTTTTGGAAGCGAGGTCCTGCTGCAGAAAGGCCATAGTAGGAGTACATGATCACATGGACACAAGAGTTGATCATGGCATGGAAGGAGCCCATTCCACCTGCAAGAAACATTCATATCATATCAAGATAGCTATAAAGTTTACAACATTAAGACATATCAAGTCAAAATGTCCAGAGCTTAACATCAATAATATAACAGCTAATTACAGCAGAAATAAACACCACATCTGTCAGTCAGTGCATGTTCTGTGTGTCTCTGTGAATAAATGGCATGTAGACCATCTACTACAAACTCAGACACATGCAACAGTTTTCAGCATCTGGGTCTCAATATACGAGACATGAACATACAAACTCTATCTCCAGAGCTGCTCTGACAGTCACTTAAAACAGCTTTATACAGTTTTAATTGACAAAAATCTAGCAAACCCACATGGAAACTCAGTTTAACTTGAAGAAATTAAGAGAGAGCAAACCCCTCTCTGACTGGAGGAGAAATTGGTCAGGGTCTATTAGCAGAACTGCAGACTGACTGGGATGTACTCACCTGGTGCGTAGCTCACACCCCACCACCACGTCCAGGGCATGAAGGAATGGTGGAAGATGTGCAGGAAGGTGATCTGACTCTGTTTCTTACGCAGCACAAAAAACACCTGAACAGGACGACAGCAGCATTCAGCGCTTGCAATCTAGTTTCAAATCAGTAACCGTCTTATTCAAATCTTACCGTATCCATAAGCTCAATGAACTTTGAAAACAGGAACAACCAGGAAACTCGTAACATCTTAGGAAAAAAACAAGAAACCTTTAATACACTGAATATTTGAGCATGAACTACATTTGAGTATATCACGGGAAACAGAAAGGCAATATTACTCGGAGTCCTTGAGGGCTGTTTGAATAATCACATGGGTCACATCTCCACGTGTATCCCGTCGCCCAGCCCGACATCAAGAACTACAACACAGCAAGCCGAAACAGTTAACATACACGTTTAAATACAGGAACTGGTTTGGAGGAGCAACTCACAACCAGATTAGTGTCTCCGTAATGAATAATAATACAGCACGCCTCGCTCTGAGTCAGAGTTCAAACACATTAGCCTGATCACACCACCTGACAGAAGCGACATCTCCTGATCCTCACCTCATATACGATGTACGCAGACAGGCCAACCAAGGACAGGTTGTAGACGATCATGGCTTCTTTCAGCTGGAAGGGCTTGCGGTTGGCCATAAACCTGGGTCCAGCATACAGTACAAAGAAAAGATAAGCCACCAGGATAGCGGTCATGCTGGCTGGACTCTCCATTAGGAGATAGCCCTGCAACCGCGGGTCTAGAAAGAGAGAGGAACACGAGACGGCACTTTTACGTATAGTAACAGCTAACATCACTTCAAATCTTTCTATTTTGTATTCGTTCGTTTTAACTGACAGTATCCCACACAGATCTGACTGTTATGAATAAGAGATGGAGAAATACACTATTTACTGAGCAGTCCAACATTTTGAGCTTATTTTGACTATTTGGCAGCAATTTCAGCTTGATTCTCAATTCCTCATTTCATTTTATTTTAGTAAATAGAGTATACCGTCTAAAATAAATGTTAAGTTTAGATATTTTGTGTGCAAAGGCCCGACATTCAAAACAAACACATGAATACTAACACTTCTAGCAACAGCAGCAAGTTGCACTGCGTTCTCAAATGTGTCAAACCACAACTCGTAAGACTCTGTTAACTTCGTCGCTCTGTTTTCACCTTCACAAGAGCCTACATCATGGAGGAGATATACAGTAGTTTAAAACAACCCCGTTCAACATGCTGACATTTTTATAGTTAGCTAGGTTCCAGCCAGCCTTTATCCATTTGCTCGAATTGTATCATGTGTATACCAGGAATCTGGAACTGATTATAGCTTGAGGAACGCTTCACATAGTTTACATTTAATCGCGATTAATTGCATTCACAATACGTTTTGATTACATAATATATGTGTGTATTTATTAACATGTATTTAAACAAACACACATGCATATAACAGGCTCGCAAAACCGCTAGCCCGACGTCCCGGGGCTATTGTGTCAATTCTGTTAAGTATTAAAAATCGCGTTTGTTTTGTACTTGTTTTGTTTTGACTGACAATCGTTCTCACATGCTGTTGTGTAAATGGAATAGACAACCGGTGGAAATTATAGGCAATTAGCAAGAAACCCCCAATAAAGGAGTGGTTCTGCAGGTGGTGAACACAGACCACTTCTCAGTTCCTGTGCTTTCTGGCTGATGTTTTGGTCACTTTTGAATGCTGGCGGTGCTTTCACTCTAGTGGTAGCATGAGACGGAGTTTACAACCCACACAAGTGGCTCAGGTAGTGCAGCTCATCCAGGATGGCACATCAATGCGAGCTGTGGCAAGAAGGTTTGCTGTGTCTGTCAGCGTAGTGTCCAGAGCATGAAGGCGCTACCAGGAGACAGGCCAGTACATCAGACTCCATGGGGGTGGTATGAGGTCCACAGGTGGGGGTTGTGCTTATAGTCCAACACCTTGCAGGACGGCAAATTGGCAAATTCACCACTGGCGCCCTGTGCTCTTCACAGATGAAAGCAGGTTCACTCTGAGCACATGTGACGCCGTGGAGAACATTCTGCTGCCTGCTTCCATCTGTGAAGATGGCAAACGACTCCCTCATGGAGTCTGTTTCTGACCGTTGGAGCAGACACAAGCACATTTGGAGGTCATTGCTGGAGGTCATTGTGCAACAGGAGGAACACTTCCAGAGCCCTGCAAAAAGGCGGAGGTGGCGGTCCTGCTGCTGGGTTGTTGACCTCCTACGGCCTCCTCCACATCTCCTGATGTACTGCTCTGCTCTGGTAGCGCCTCCATGCTCTGGACACTATGCTGACAAACACAGCAAACCTTCTTGCCACAGCTCGCATTGATGTGCCATCCTGGATGTATATATAGATATATATATCTCCAAGTAATCTCCAAAAACCTTTTGTAAAATGGGTTAAAAAATCTAAAACTGCACAGTTTCCTGTGATGTGTAGGTTTAGGTGTAGAGTAGGTATAGGAAAAATAGCACATACAGTTTGTACAGTATAAAAACCATTATGCCTATGAAATGTCCCCATTTAGATAGCTAAATAAACACGTATGTGCTCATATGTGTGTGTGTATGCGTATATATGTATATAAATTATAAACATTTTATTTTACAAGAAAAAGTTAACAGTAAATTTAAAAACAATCTTAATCTCTCCTCTTTCAATGATTAAATCAGAGTTTTCTTTTGACAACTCAAATGAACCGTTTTGAAAGATTTTGAATATACAAACACACGATTTATGCATAAAATATAGTACACATTATTTCAGGACTGACTACGCACTCATTTCATGTTAACATGCATTTTTACCTCTTCCTGCTAAGAGGCTGTCATAGACCTCCAGTACTCTGTCTTTCACCGCTTCCAGCATTTTCACTGACGTCAGCGTCACGTTCGACTACACAAAAGCACCTGTGAGGGCAGAAACAGAGATGTGGTCAGCTCAGAGTGTAACGTCACACATGAATGCAGACAGCATGATTCCTCAGTCAGTATATCTCCACGCCGAGTTTTCAACCAGCAGCTGATCAACAGAGTTAAATGCAGTTGAAAAAAAAAATATAGTAAGTGTTTGTAAGGGATGTATCAGGTGACCTCAACAGCTGATCCAGTGAAAATGAAAGACCTTGAACCTCACGCTGGAAACATGTGATGTTCATCTCGTGTCCATCCTCTAGCCAGATGCTCCCTTAACAATGAACGTACTTACTCTACTACTAAGACATACCGAGTTATTGGATTTCCTGTTTATTCCTGCCTCCCTCTTTCCCTCCATGTTTTTTCCCCTCTTGGCTGATATAGGAGGTGTGGCGGCAGAAGGGAGTGGAACGGCACCAGTGAGGTAATGCTTGCCTCACATTAACCTTCATGAACGCTCGGTCACATCCACTGAATATATCACAGCTTTGACGCTTTTTATACAGCAGACTACACAGATGGAGGAAGCAGAGTCGGCTCTTATCACAGATCTATGTCCCGACTGAACTCTGTGTAAACACAGGAGGGGTTCAGGTGTGTCGCGCACTTCAGTTTGAAGTCTTTCTTTTCAACAAAACAAAGAACTTCCTAAAGTAAGCTCTGAGGAAAGGACTGTACAATGAACTACAGAAAACGCTACAGCAAACTGCCCACATTCACGGCTTATTCACTAACCAAATGTTAAAGATTAACGAATGCAGTGAAAAGAGATGTCACCTTAGCTCTGTCCTTGCTAAACACATAAACACACAAAAATACATATTATGTATATATTACACACACACACACAAACATAAAACATGAGATTTGTAATATACTATAAAATGCTAAAGAAAATACTGTATTAATTATATTTAGAAGAAAAAAACATACATGTGCAGTTCATATAAAGTTAAGATTAACCATAACAACAAATTAAGTAATAAAACCAGAAATACAAACATAAAAAGCCAAGGCTACTTATGGGTCGAATTTAGTTCATAGACCCATTCAGTAGTTATGCACAAGACAATATAATTTTATAACTGTACATTTAGATAAGATTAGCGGTAAATTATTCATTTACAACCCAGAGATACAATAATGTGCCCATATCAGCTAGGAAATATGAGCCACTGACGCCATTGTCCCTCTGATAACATATATACACAGAACGACTGCCTCTCATTGGCCCAAAAAAAACGAGTTTAATCCAAAGGTAAGACTCATCTAGCAACCAGAGGGAATAATAAATAAAAGGTCAATAAATGGTTTACCTTCCAAGGCCTCACATGAACCAACAGCTCTGCCTCCCTGCCGCCCAACATCTGCTCTAAAGCAATGGTGGAAACTTCTCTTAAATAATGAAAATGGAAATACCCAGACAGGTTCTCTCACATATTCTCAGTGTAGATCCCTGGATTGGGGAACACAGATGTCATTTGAGATGGCACTGATAGGCCACCGTAGGCTAAACACTAATGGGTTTCTACAGACACTGATTGGAATCATGGACCTCGTTTCGTCATGTTTTCGCCCGTAGAAAACGTGCCGCGACCTTCAGGTTAGACCGCTTTTTGACCGCTATCGCTTTTAGGAGTCGGTGTGATTGTAAAAAGATGATAACATTCCTTTGCTTTGTGAGTAAAATCGAAGTATTTAAACAACTGCATCCTATCGACCTGCAGGTGGAAGGCCCGAGATAAGATTAGTGCATCACCGAGTTCAGCAAAAGGAAACGCAGATTGACCGTACACACCAATGCATGTGAACTGACCCAACTATATCGCGATATTCCTTCCTTTCAGCCGTTGAGCTCAAATTCACACACACCAAAACAAAAAAAACGTTTTAGTGAGCGTCTTATGTCAGAATGTGCGTCTGAGCCTTCATCTGGCCAGGCATGGTAGATCTTGAACATTTAGTTCATCAAATGAGGAAGATCAGTTAACGATCAGAGGCAGCAGGAGGAACAGAATACGCTCTAAACTGGTTTCTGGGCACAACGGGTAAACGTCATACAAAACACAAGCTTGTGATTCCATTTAATTCTGATCTTAATTCAAAATTCATTTGTTTGACATAAGGCAATTAGAACATGCAGAACATGTCAATTAAATGCTTTATACAACAAAACCAAATAGTACTATATTAACGTGATGTACAAACAAACATTTGAACTGCACATTTTTACAGTAAAAATACAGTTCTACTCCAGTTTGTTAAAATAAACATTTGAAGTCTGTATCATAACGTGAATTTATGATTTTTCTATTTAAACAACAGGTTGAAGGTGCAGTGTGGGGTTTTGACTCTACTACAGCATTAAAATATGTTTGCAGATATTTAGGCTACGTTTACACTAACCCGGATAAATTTGAAAACGGCGTTTTCCCGTAAAAATGCTCCGCGTCTACACTATCGTTTTCAATCGTTTCCGAAGACTTGATCATCCACACTGGAAAAACTGAAAACGCTTGCGTTCCTGTTCTGCGCATCTGCATCATTTCCACCTGCCGTTTATTTACTTACGTATTACGTATTCTTTGAAGATAAGCTATCTGGAGCATTTACTAACTGACATTAATCCTTAATAGGGCTGTAAAAATTGAGAGGAAACAAAACAACTGCTGGACAACGGCGTCAGCCATCAGTTGAACTGGTCACATGACTGCATCATATGCCAAAAATGCGTCATAGTTTTCGAAAGTCTCCGTTTTCACAGACCACACTGCAACGCGAAAATGGCGTTTTCTGAAATCTCCACTTTGGCCAGAGTTTTTAGAAATAATCGTTTTCTGTGATAAAAACAAGGTTTTCGTGTAAATGAGAGGCCAAACCGCAGGGAAATATCTGCGTTTTCCCTTCGTGTAAACGGGGCCTTAAGTAACAAGCTTTTTCATCTGAAAAGCAATGCTACAGTCAGTTGTTATTCTTTGAAAATGTGTGTTCCAGGGCGGAATGTCTGTGTAACCCGCCCACTGCCAGTTTGCCCAATTATATTTCAGCACCCTGTGTTGCCAGTTGGCTTATTTTTTTTCAGTCATGGAACCTGCCAAACGAAACGGATCAGTTCTTCTGACGGCATCGTCAATCTGGCAACCTGTGTGCGTCAGGCCTGAAGCTGCGTTCAAACCGGACGATGCAATCCAATAAGTCAATGCAAAGATGCGATTAGACTTCCTACGGCATGATTCACGCATTTGACGCGCTTGCAGCATGATTCGCGCAAAACGCTCAAGTTGAAGAATCTGAACTTTGGTGAAAATTCACACGCGTTAACCAATCAGGAGCTTGCTCTAGTAGTGACGTGAGTACTAGCAAGCGGAGGCAGAATTCCATACTATGGAGGACAAAATCACTGTGGCTGTATGTGGAGGAGCTGTACGACACATCTTCGTACTTTAACAGAAACAGGAATGAAAATGAAAATAAATACTAGATTCATTAAACCAAAGTTTGCCTTTTAGATTTACACAAAACAAATTTTACCTCATGTCTAACCACCACAGAGACTGGGAGCGCCTGACCGAAGCCCCTCTCATGAAGCAAATTTCCATGAGCGAATGAAGCCATTCACACGGGGCGTCATCGCCAACGCTTAAGGGAAGGCATAGCTGAAGTTTGGCACGGACACCATAGCAGCTTCAGCCAATGACAGTTTGCTCCTCTTGAACAGGATGAACGTGATTGGCTGCCACCTGGCTACTGTATTTGCAAAGAACGATCCTGACTGGCTGACGCTTTTGTCAGAGGCTCTTCACTGTCGTTGCTCGCAGCAGAAGTTTCTCAAAAATTCTCAACTTTTGCCGCCAATTCTCAACGCCAGTGAAGCCACGCCGATGGATCCACAATGCTTTTCAGCAACACTTGACGTCTATGGCGTTTAAATAGAGTCAAAAGTCGCGGGCACGAAAACCACGAGCACGCGAATGAAGCAAGCACGCAAAACCTAGTCTCGCGTAGCCAATTCATAGCCGCTTTCTTTGGCAAGGCCCGCCTATAAGACCGTTTGACTGACATGTCAAGCAACCAATCACAGTTCGTTTCATTCAGCTGAACGTTTCGGGGCGTGGAAATGTCCCCACAACAACAGAACGGTGTGCAACAAGTCAGTCAGATAGAAAATCCCGATGAGACACTGGCGGTAAACATCTGTTTAAGCATATCTCTACATGTTTTTAACACCCACAAGCAATTCTGGAGAACCGAACACAATACTGAATCGGCCAGCTGCGATGTCAGCGTCTGTTGTTTCATGTTTGCCAGCAAACGCGGATGATATTCCCTTCTGAGTTAGGTACTTCACTTGATCTTCCAAAATAGATAGGAGGGGACGCACAACTACTTTTGAGAATCCAACGTTTAACTGATCTTAATAAATGCTTATTGTCACTCATGTAAACACAACAGGGTTTTTTTCCGCAATCACACGTCTGTGCTTTGCTTCCTGGCGGTCCAAAAATAAACGCGACACTCACCCAGGAAATCTGCTCAAATTCAACCAATCAGATGACGACTTTGACACTGCTGAAGTGTTTCCAGAAAAGTGTACTGTATGCATCAGACGTTCAGCCA
Source organism: Enteromius anoplus (assembly GCA_032359395.1). Taxonomy (NCBI): domain Eukaryota; kingdom Metazoa; phylum Chordata; class Actinopteri; order Cypriniformes; family Cyprinidae; genus Enteromius; species Enteromius anoplus. The sequence goes on along the minus strand of JAUMHG010000051.1, from coordinate 16,328,557 downwards.
ACGCTCCGTGGGCAAAACCAGACCCACGAGAGAAAAATAACAATGCGAGAGAGCATCTGTGCACCCGCGAGCGTGCATTTGTACACCGCGAGTGTGTAGAACAGTATTTAGGAGCGGAAATTTATACTGGCTCAAGCTCCTGCTGCCTCGCGCGCACAACTGCACATGAGCGCTCACGCGACTATCTTAAATTAGCTCATCTTTTTTTAGTCGTTAAGTTCCTATACAAACTATTCAATATCATTTTATCTATATGCATTAGGGAGTAAAGAAAATAAGTACCTTCGAAATTGTACAATACAATATCATATATTGAATACATTGCACTGGAAACACACTTTTAAAAATTAAATTACCTGCTCCTGGTCCGACATAATGGTTCCGTAAAACCTGTCTTGTCCTCGTCCTACTACATGTCCTACTACATGTGATTTATTCATGCAATTTGCGTCCGGTGTGGACGTACCTTGAGGAGGAGGGACTGGGTGAAAAAAACCCTCTCCAATATTTTTAATTCGGACTGCCTAGTTCAATCTTGCTTGCAGCACCTTTAAGAAAATATATCATGAATGTGTTACATGGTGCATATATGTATTCATATATGAGTTCATGGTCACAGAATTATATATTTTTTTTTAGGTAAATGTAACATTGTTTACAAACCAAATTGTTGATGGCGGCAGTTGAAATACTATTTAGTGATTACATGAGACATCACACATTTCAATAGGTTGTTCTGTTTCTTTAAATAAGCCTTATGATGTTCATTCATGTTTTAATTTGTGATGTAACTGTAGTAAAGATGAAGTGTCACTTGGACTGATGCGCTACAGAGACCGGTCACGACACAAAGAGTGCCAAAATGGTATTTATTATTTGAATTGCATAAAAGCAACAGAATTTGAAAGCTAAGACTTTGTTTCATATTAAAAGTAGAAGATGTTTTTGATGGGAGGCGCGCTACAAATAATGATTCATTACTTTCTTTCATGCTTTTGTATTGCTTTCATATTTGTGTAACGTAATGGCTGAAAAGTAGTTTGACCAATAGTGTGCAGGCATTGTACTCAATCAAACAATCATGGCAGGCCAGAAGGGGGGATCTACAGAGTACAGAAGCAATGCATGTACATATGAAGTATGAGACTGCACAGATCGTGTATCCTATAGAAAAACACAGTCAAACTTAGACATTAGGCAATGGATTTAGAAATCCATTAGAAAACAATTTAGATAAAGAGGATGTATGATAAACCTGCTTGAACCTTTACACACCCCACAGGAACCTGAATGCAAGCAGTGTCTGATCAGTGTGGGGGTAATCTAATTGTGAAAGATATGAGAGGCATCTGTAAGACGTCTCAGGATTGGGAATGGCTGTGTGGATGTATTGTGAGGTTTTGGCATGGCTGATGGAACACATGCCTCAGCAACTAAATAGTCCAACAGTGGAAACTCATGCATGCCACATCTAGACACACAAAAGAGCTATGCCTTAGCCGGGACTAATTGGTGTTTATGTCCTGGTGGGTTGTATTTGTATTTGCATCTGGATTGACTCTCCTGATGAAACGTTGTACAAACATGTTCTTGGGAGGAGTGCTTGCTTCATAATGACAACACTATGAGTGGCCCCAATGTTAATAAACCTCAGGGTTAGTAAGCCTCTAGTTTACACAAGAAACAGTGAGTTTAACAGCTCTATGTTGTGTTGAACATCAAAATACAATTCTGTGAAAGATGTGAATTTGTCTTCGTGAGAAAAATATTATTTTAATGACTCAAGATATGTATAGGTTAAGCAGGTTATATACATAAAAGGGAGGTTATATTTACACAATAGACAGTAAAACAACAATCCTTAAATATGACCCAGACACATTCTTCATGGGTTACACTAGAAAGCACTTCACTTTAGAAATGACCACCAGTGTCATTCCGTGTCTAGACCAACCGGTAACCTTATTGTGATTCTGTACTGAACCCAAATTAATAAAATCCGATTACAATCAACTAGTCATTGAGCAACGGACTGCACTGCTCCCTAAAGATCCAACAGGAAAAAGAGACCAACACTATGTCCATTTATGGTAACGGCACCCTCATCAAAGCTCTTGAAATACAAAAATAAATCACCGTATGTTAGCGTTTAGGATCAGAGAGGTCTAGCTCCTCGTCATTATTTACTCCATCACACTTCCCCCAGCTCTCTCCATCTCTCAACATAAGGAAAACATAAACCCATATCCGGCCCTTTAAGTCTGCTCTGTGAGAATTAGCGGGCAGGCGTAAAATGACACGGTTGCTAGCAGAGATGGGGGAACCACCCTGCTCTCAGACCGCCTGTCATGTGACCAGAACACATCAGGTCAAAAGCCACAGGCAGAAAAAGACAGCAAAATAATCACTAATAACTCATAATCCATCTTCCCTTCCACAGAAGAGACAATGGCACAGGGCACTTCACTACGATAAGATCACTTCAGAATAACACTTCCATTTACGGGCAGAAGGGAAAGTTTCAAGAAGTCAGAGAGAAAAGCAAACGGTAAGGGTGGGGTTATACACAGTGTGCAGCAACAGGCATCCTGTGAGTGAATCACGCGGCGAAAAAAAGGAACGCGTTTAGAGTTAATAATAAACAAAAGGAAGACAAGAATCATGCCAGAGAAGCCGTTCGCGACGTCGTCTCTTCTTTGTAATTGAAAGCACCAAGAAAAGTACTAACAGAAAAAATAAAAGTCTCACCTTAAAACTCCTGCCTCCTCTGAGAGTCCTGATCAGTGCCGGCGGCCCGACTCTTATCTCCTCTTTCAGCGTCTGCCCTTCACTGCTGATAGAGAAAGAAACCAGGAACAACGGTAGTGGAGAGAGAGAGAGAGAGAGGAGGCAGGAAAGAGCAGAAGAAGTGGAAGGAAAGAGACAGAGGATAAGTGTGTGTGTGTGTTAGAGAAATGACGGTGTGACTGGTACGGCTGGCCTCCTGGTCCCTCCCACCCCTGACTCACTCTGTGGATGAATAACTGGCTCTGAGACAGCAAACTGGAAAAGAGAGACTGAAAATGGGAGTGGGGCAGAGAGAGAGAGAGATGTTTGACTTCACGGGCAGGAAGGAAAAACTTTTAACCTGCAGTTTAACAGCTGTGGTCATATGGTTATTGGTCAAAGATCTAGAGCAGAATCATTTTATGTTTCTCTTTTGTTTACCAAACAGTATTCATTTGATTAAAAAACATAAAAAATAAATAAAATAGTTTATTCATGCAATTTAAAAAATAAGTTTTGCATCTTATGCATCACATGACCCTCCTGATTTTTTTTTTGGATTCTTTAAAGATTATACTTTTTATGGTCACTTATTAGCAGGCATATTACTAGAATATTAGCCATTTATTCGTGTTTTCATTGGTATCATTACCGAATACAGAAATTTCAGTACTGGTACAATTACTATATTACTAAATGTTAAAATTAATTTGTTAAAAATGCACTTGACGTTTTTCAAATAATAAAGTTACAATCACATAATAATATTTCTACTTCAGTAAGTTTAAAATATAAAAATAATGGTGGCCGTCATAAAACCTTGATGGATTTTTTCCAAACATAAAATTAAACATTAAAGGGCAGTAAAATTTATAACGAATATGTTATATGATGCGCATATTTAGCACAATGCTTGGATTTAAAGGTGCCATAGAAAGATTTGAGAGAATATTGTAAATTGTTCTCTGATATGTACATAGAAGGTAGGTAAGGGGAAAAAATGCCCAGAAACGGTTTTACAGGTCCATTTACAACCCTAGAATTTGACCCTAGAATGAAAC
>JAUMHG010000051.1:16292406-16311594 GCA_032359395.1 Enteromius anoplus | reverse complement strand
TGTAAAACCGTTTCTGGGCATTTTTTCCCCTTACCTAAGCTACATACCTTCTATGTACATATCAGAGAACAATTTAACATATTCTCTCAATGCATTCTACTATTCTTTTTACTATTCCAATGGTATTAAAAGCCTTTATAATATATTTTAATTTTATTTTTAAGATTTGCATTAAAAAGTGTACCACTATGAATATTTTAAAAACGATATATTTTATTATATTTACATTCAACTGTTTTTTAACCAGGAAATAAAACTTTTTACTAGCAGGTCCTGGCCAAGACAGGCAGCACACATAGTTCAACATAATAACATTATTTCCATCTAGTGGTTACTAATAGTAATTACATCTGTTCGCAATTGTGTTTAGAGTATTAGTGTTCAGAGTTTCTTTAATTATTATTTTTTGCAATTTATTAATTAAATAGTCATCAAATCACCCATCAAATTTTAACAGTCATCTAATCTGATAAAGATTACCATAATATATATTAAAGTGCATCTAATATGGATTTTTCTAAATGACCTGATACAGGCTCTAAAAAATAATTTTTGAGCGAATCGTTTTGGGAGTCGTTGAGCAAACAATTAAAAAAAATTTGACAAAAATTAGTTTTTTGATCTTGCATGCATGTCAACCTGTTGTTAGGGGACTCCCATAACTAAAATATTAAAGGGGTCATATGATGCGATTTCAAGTTCTCCTTTCTCTTTGGAGTGTTACAAGCTGTTAGTGCATAGATAAGATCCCCAAATTTACAAAGACTTTAAACAATTTTCTATGTCAGAGAGTAGGTTTGTAGGTTTGGCTAACCAAGTTGGTTATGAAAATAACACCAACCAAATGTTTACACAAAGAAAGATGGGGGCACAATTATTCTCGCTGTAGTGTTGCTGCAGGCGCCATGTTCAGGAGATGCTGTGTGTCGTTGTGAAAGAGAAACTATTTTTGTGCTTCCAAAAGAGACATAACTAGAAATCAGTGGTCAAGTTGTATTCACAGCATTGTTCCAGAACAGTTCAACACAAATATTACAGTGTGTTTAGCGTTGCTGGATGGGGTGATTTAACCATCGATTTATTCATGTGTTTTTTTCACAGTGCACTTAATAGCTGGCCAATCAGAGCACACCTTGCTGTTTTAGAATGATGAGCTTTGTACAAATCGACCCGGTTCGGAAGGCGGTGCTTATAGGAGAAACAAAAGTGTACAGTAGGTGGAAAATTATGTGGAAATTAAACTGCATAAACACATTGCATTACACCAAATACGCAAAATAATGTTAGTTTTAGCAAAATCATATGACTTTAAATTAAAAGTGAATTTTAAAAATGCTATTCAAGATTTAGATTATCTGAGAAAGAGGAAAGTGTGAAATTTCGTAATAGACAGCCTGGGAAACAGTCCTCTAAAGTTTCCATTCATTCAGGCCAAGCGCAATGGAGTTTGGGGAGGGGGAGTGGTGCTGGGCAGGATGTGGGACTCATTGGTGCTCCTCCCACCAGCAACAAAATCCTTCCTTTTAACTTCACATTGCCCCTGAGAGCACATGACACGCACACACAGGCACACAAATACAGACAACCGGGCCCAGCAGACCAAATCAGGATATGACATCATACACGAGAAGGGAAGACAAGAAACTTTTCGACTAGCTTTTTCGCTCTTAACCCTAATTTTAAGTGAGTTTTGAAGGGAAAGGACCGGCTGATGAGTGCGAGAAAGGATCCTCACAGGACTCTTTGGATTTGCTCTGTTCCCTCTTGGAGAGAACAGGAGAGTGAGGAAATCTTTTCAGGGCTCCCACAACATTCCAAGTATCTACACCAGGTCTACATTTTAACTTTTTCTTTCATCTGTTTTCGTTGTTGAGATGCAATGTTTGTTTTTTACTCTCTGAGTTAACGTCAGAGCTCATGTGAACAAGCGTGATCAGACACGTCAGTGTTTGTTGTGGACAAATAACTCCTCTGTTCGTTGCTTTCACACATGTTGAATGAATTGAGTTAAGGCTAACATCTAAAGGGGGACTGTTTCTGTTTGTATAAAAAGGCTACCTAAAAGAGTCGCTGGATATTTAACAGTTTGGTTAGAAATGGTGATATGTTGGTTTTGTAGAAATTATGGAAATACTGGCTTTTTGGGTGGCTTTTAATGGCGTGAAATACTATCTATTAACAGTTACAGAAAGTAGTCAGAAACAGACCTTCTGCAAAATGTGTCAACATGAGCTATGAGATGAGAGAAATTCATGGTTTGGTAGTAGTCTGAGATTTTTTTGGGAATACATTTGTGGGAGGTGAGAAACAGAAAGGGAAAGAAAAACAAGACTTATCAAAGAGAAAAAGAAAGGATGGACTCAAACACAGATACGCTGCCAGAATGTTAAATGGAAACAGGGTCAGGGTTTGAGTGTACCGCTGAATAGCTCTGAAATCCACAGAAAAATGTATCTCATTTCAACCACTTTGAACAAACACGGGAAGTTATGAAAATGGTAATGTGGATGAAACAACACAAAGGGAAACTGAATACATAGAGAGGAAGAAATGTTTGTTTGGTGGTCTGTTAATGGAGTTTATTTGCAATAATCAAAAACTTGGGGTGAGTTTTTTTTTTTTAGAAATTAATATTGTTTTCAGTAAGAATGCATTTAGTTGATCTAAAGTGACAGTAAGAAAATAAAATCTTTCAGAGTAAGATCTCTGGTTCAATTAAAGAATCCTAAAAATGTTTCTACTTTCAAAACGTCACTTCTTAAAACTTTTCATCACTGATAATAATTAGAAATGTAATCTTACTTTAAAGCTGAAAGTTATGCCCTAAAATATGATATAACATGAGCAGGGAGAGCACACTGAAAAAATTTTATGTTGAATTTACTTAATTTTATCACGTCAAGGGGTTGCACGAAATAAATTTATCTAAATCCAGATTTTTTTTTTTAAGTTGTGTTTACTTACATTTTATACAATGAGTTTATTAATCTCTTTCAGTAATTTCAGATTATATTCATAATTTTAGCTAAACTATTTTGAGTAGAATTTACTCAAATTAATTGTGCAACCAGATCAATTTAATCGTTTAATTTCTACATATTAAAACTAATGAAAACAATTAATGAATAGGGAGACATCATTCTACACTCAAAATATGAAAATATGATATGTTTGATTTACTTATCTTTAGGCATTAACCAACTTGTTATGCAAACCATAAGATGGTTTGGACACATGCATGGCATGCCTAAAGTATTATTAATATTGTAATGAAAATAACTTGGTTTTAGCAGGTCCCTAAGCAGATGCTCTACACTTTACCACAATGGTAACTCCCCGCAAAACACCAACATAGCAGAAGGTCTTTTAAATACAAATATAAAATAGCATTAAACAATTACAAGTCTCCCAGTTGAATCATCTTAATAAACATGCCTAAACTAACATTTACTATCCTTATCCTGCCCTGTGCAATGCATGATGGGAAGAGGAAATCCACTTCCTACTTACATAATTAAAATCATTTGTATTCTTTTAAAATGAAAATATTGAATAAATGAAACATTTTCTTCTAATTACTTTTAATTGAATGAAATTCCCTTGTTTTAAACAAGGGCAGTGAATTTGAAAATTAAAAATAAAAAATAAGTAGGATTAAAAAACACATTAAAAATCAGTGAAATTAAACAGATAAAAACATGTAACATTTACAAGGGGTCAGAATCATTTTTTTCAGTGCAGTACCCTGCTGAAAAAAAACAGCATATGCTGGTATGTTTCAAAGCTGGGATGCTAGTTTAAGTTAGTTTAAGCTGGTCCTTTGATGGTTTGTGCTGATCATGTGCTGGCAAAGGCATATGCTGTTTTTTTCAGCAGGGTACTGCTGATTTTTCTCGAATATCACAAGTTTAAATGTGTTTTTCAACGGTTTAGTAAATAAGCAAATTAAGTCATATTTTAAATATAATATTTTGTGGTTTTTAGCTAATTTAGCAAAGAATGTATTACCTTATGAAGACCTACCAGAATTGTTGGGCGTTTCTGAGCAACACAGCTGATTAGTTTCGGAATGACTCCATACTTTAAGTTAATCGTATGAATCAGTGAATCAAAGGCCCATTCGTTTACTTCATTGCTGAAAGAATCTTCCATTTGAACGAATCAAATAAAGACATTTACTGGCAGAATTAGTTTATTTTTTAGAGTATAATTTAGCTAATTAAAAAACAACAACAATGTATTGTTGACTTGATACTTTCTCATTTAACGCAAGAATTTCTTTAAATAATCTTTTTTTAGTTATTTTTAGTATTTTCACAGTCAAATATATTTTGCGATTAAGAAAGTATATTTTTATTGTCATTTATTATTTTATTTATTATTATTCAAATATAAATGTATTTTTCTGCTCTCTAGAAACTGCCCTTGGATGTGACAAGGACCCTGGGTATCATAAGAGTGAAAAATCACAATCTCCCTGATCCTGTTTGGATTTGACGACTCCGTCACCCTGCTCAGTTCAGCAATGGCTCTGTGCTTGGGTCAGGTTTTCAGCAAAGACAAAACATTTCGGCCTCGGAAGCGATTTGAACCTGGAACCCAGCGCTTTGAGCTGTACAAAAGAGCCCAGGCATCTCTGAAATCAGGCCTGGACCTGAGGAAAGTGGTGCAGCTGCAGGACGGAGAGAACATTAATGACTGGATAGCTGTGCATGTGGTGGATTTCTTCAATCGTATCAACCTCATCTACGGGACGGTGAGCGAGTTCTGTACTGAGAAGAGCTGCCCCATCATGTCTGGAGGCCCACGTTATGAATACAGGTGGCAGGATGGGGATCAATACAAGAGGCCCACCAAACTGCCTGCTCTTATATACATGAACCTTTTGATGAACTGGATCGAGTCCCTCATCAACAATGAGGACATCTTTCCTACACGAGTAGGTGCGTGATATCAGATACTTTAACTATGCCCAATCAAATCGCTGTGACACTGTACAATTATTATTTTTGTTGTTTGTTTTATAAAATTAGTGTGGGATAACAGTTCTAATATCATAGAAATGCTTCATTAGAACTTTTTTTAACTCTTTCACTTTACTGCTTTTGAGTTACAGGTTATGAACTGTTTATATATTAACATATATAACATATTATAGTTTTTAATAATATTGTCATATTTAAATCTTTTTTTCTATTTTTGATTTTAGTTGTATTATTTTTAGTATTTAGTTTTAGAGTTATTTTAGTACCTCATGTTAAACTTACTTAAAATAAGAAATGTTGACTTAGCAATTACCTGAAATAGGGCTTTTTTTTAATGTCTGTAAATATTTATTTTATTTCAAATAAGAAATTAAAATATTAATATTATTTTAAGTAAGAAAGCTTTTTTTGGCTCTATCTTTTAGAGGATAATTTTAGTTACAGTTAAAAGCAGATAATTTATTATTTTCAATAAATAAAATGTAATAATATTTTTATGAATTAAAAATGAAAATGTAAAATGGCTACACACTCACATGCATCACTGGATTTTGCTTTTCTTTGTCGTGGACACTCCTATTTGTCATTGAGTTTCAAGGTCTTTCTGTAAATTGCTATGATAAATATGAGAAAAACAGTTAGATGTAGAAATATTAGTGGGTAACTGGCTAGAGAAATGATCCAGTTACGTTTCTCAGGAATTGCTGTATAATTTGTGGGGCCAGGTCACACCAGACACATACTTCTGTCTGAAAAATATTATTGGATAGAGTTACAGGAGCTATACTTACAAACACAGCCAACAGTTAATAATTCCACAGACTGAACTATTGGCCGAAAACCCTTGAGACATACTCTGTATGCTTTCCCCCCTTAAATAGCTTTTGAATTTTCTCATGGAAGAAACTCATACAGCATTGTGAATGTGATGCGATTTGAGTGTGATGCTGGTTTTTTTCTGCTTTTTAGGAGTCCCTTTTCCAAAGAACTTTCAGCAGGTGTGCAAGAAGATACTGAGCCGCTTGTTTCGGGTGTTCGTACACGTGTACATCCATCACTTTGACATGATCTGTAGTATGGGAGCTGAGGCGCACATCAACACCTGCTACAAACACTACTACTACTTCATCTCTGAGTTCAGCCTCATCGACCACTCGGAGCTGGAGCCGCTTGTGAGCTTGTGTGCTTTCATTACTGTGACCACGTAAACACTGCAGCTATATCCAGCTTTCACTTCACTTTTTAGTGCTCAATCTTTTTCTGGCGACTGCATTTAGAAAAAATTCTGTGGAGTGTGTACAGAACAGAATTGAACTACTGAGAATTGATTGCAAGAAATCACAGGGAAGGACGTACAGCTTGACTTTGGGTTGCCAGATGTTGCTATAAAAAAAGGCAAGATCCAGACGTGTTCTCTTGTAAATATGCATTCTCTAAAAAAATTTGCTGAGCTTAAGACACTTAGCATTGCTTAAAATGAGTAGACATGGCAACCTGGCGCATGTTTTATAATACAAGTTTACCAAATAAGTCAGGTTTATTTCAGTTAGTCTGACTTATTTTGAACCATGCAGATCAAATGACAGTAAGTCCGACTAATTTAAATAAACCTGGGGCCTTTTCCATAAAACAAGATTAGAGTACAAGCCAGGCTTATTTTGGTTAGTCAGGCTTATTGTCAGTAGATTTGATACAAAATAAGTCAGACTAACTGAAATAAGCCTGGCTTATTTGGTAAACTTGTTTTATGAATCAGGCCCCTGACTTATTTGGTAAACTTGTTTTATGAAACAGGCCCCAGGTTGCCATGTCTACTCATTATAAGCAATGCTAAGTGTCTTAGGGCTTGTTGTTTGGGCTCAACTAATTTTTGTAGAGATAACAATGCAGGCAGGTGTAGGTCATGTACCATACCATATTTTTGTATGTGGCTTATTCACAAGATTACTCGTCTGGATCTTGTCTTTTTTGTGCAATGCAGTGTCAAGCTCTACCTCCTTCCCTTGATTTCTTGGCTTATTTGGTAAACTTGTTTCATGAAACAGGCGAAGCAGCCTTCTAAGCTAAAGACTTGTGTTCAGCGGTTTTAAATAAACCACAGACAAAAGTGCCTTGTATTTTTGTTTAGGTTATGGAAGACTACTTTGCAGAGCTCGCTCTGGAAGTGTTGCCATATCCACTTATTATAAGCATCACTATTAAGCATACTTGGGCTTGGCTCATAAAGCGAGCCAGTTTATGGAGTTAATAAAGTAGCAGGTGCAGGTCACTATATTTAATATGTGGCTTAGTGTAAAGAATCCATGATATGAGTTTAAGGTTTTTATTCTAGCAAGATCTGGCAACTCTCATGGCTCAAAACATTGCCTATCATTTCTTTCATCGCATAAGGAGTAAAAACAAAACTCTGATATGCATTAAAATATATCAGTAACACCTAATCGTTCTCTTTGGTTCTGTACACGCTGGGTATCATTTCTGTAAATGTTGTCACTACTACATACTTTTATATGGCGTTCAGTAGAATTTGAACCTATTTTAATGTACATAGTGAATGTGTTACTGTTATTAGACACAGTAATATAGTGGCAGTTAGCAGATTGCATTATAGCTAGTTTTATGAACAACTAAATGCTGACTGCACATTGCAAAATCTTGTGATGTAGGTCCTTAATAACTTTGTCCTTTCTCTTCACAGAAAGAAATGACAGAAAAGATCTGTAACTGAAAGATGTGGAGAACCGACGGGAATCCAAACATCAAACATTCAGACCAAAGGCGAGATCAGAGACTCACAAACGAGCTAAAATGCAATGCATCTGTGCTTCTTACTGAAATACTTGTGGGTCCAGTAATTCAATACATGTTCTGGAGACAGTAAATGTTTAAATTGTGTACTGTATTTCAAATTCTGGAGCAGCGATCTGAAATGATGCATCGATTGCTTGGTATTCTGCCTACATTTTGAGCATTTCACCACGTGACTTGTTCCTGAGGGAAACATGTCTGGAAATGGCATGTCTAAAACTTCTGCTACGTTGAAGAAGCTGCATTCTTGCTCTGCCGTGTCTGTGCCAGAGCAGAGGCCTTTGCTAGTATCTTTATTTAACCAGGGCATGTGCAGTAAAAAAACTATTATTTCAGACATTTTGTTCTCACGATGTGCTGTTTTTGCCAATGTATTTTTGCATGCAAATTTTAAATACAAACTTTTAAAATGTGAGTACTCTTTTCTTTATTTAAAGTTATTTACCTTAAAAATGGATTGTAAAACCGAAGTTTCTCTTAACAATGAAATATACATTTTTGACATTCCTAAGGAAATATAAAATAAAAAGCAATTAAATTGATATATATAGCAGCTTCATGAAATTAATAAAACACCGATACTGTACGTCACACTTACGATTGCATTACTCATTCATAGAGACTCTCCACTACAGAGTCAGCATTGACATTAGTGCTTAGCATTAATTATTATTAAAAGATCGAGTTTGTTTCCGTGTATTCGTCTAATCCTTTAATTCCATATTCCTCCTTAGCCCTGGTCTGTGAGTGAAACCGGTATTTCTTTCTTGAGAAATAAAAATACACGAATTACATTCGTGGCAGCTCTGTCTAATAATATGAATATTCATTAGCGCACGCTTACGTGACTTCGCCATCTCCCCTGTTCGCCCAATCACGTAATTACATTAATATTCATGAAGCAACTCGTCACCATAGTATGATTCGCAAATGCCCCACAGCGTCCAACAGTAGGAGGGCAGTTGGCGCGTTTAGGGTGGTGCTGGTGTGTTGTTGTCCTCCTCCTCCTCACTGCTGCTGTTCAACGCAGGATGGCGGAGGCAGTCACGGCACAGCTAGACTCATTTGGCCGCAATTTCCAGGTTTGGGCCTTTTGTTTGCATAAATTATATACATAACTGGTTTATTACACGAGCTCAAATAGCTATACTAAGGTCAGCTCACTGGTGCATACATCTGTGTCATGATGTGGCTTTACGAGCCGCTCGATTCGCGCCAATCAATCGTTTAAAACAAACGCTTGTAACGTTAACGTTACTTAATATTGAACGCGCGAGTTAATACCCCAATATTTATACTTATTTCGTATCTTTAAGACAAATATATTTTTCAGTTACTCAAAAGGACATTTTCTGTTTGGTTAGCACGCCTGCTGACATGCTACACTTAATTTAGTTTTCTGACACTTGTTTCTTCGTAACACATTTTACAGTTCTTCTTTCTTAAAGGTACAGCGTACTCTAAAAAGAATTCTGTCATAGAGTCAGTCAAACCGAGTCTTCGTGGAGCATAAAAGATTCCCCTTTCATTTTGCGGTGAAGTTAAACTGCGACCGTTGTCATTCTGCATAATTTCAATCCTTTTAATGCATCACATATTAAAAAAATATATAATTCATTATATGTCAGATTTGTCATCTAATGTTACTGTTGCTTTAAATATGTTACTTTTCAAGCCCGCCGCTTAAATGAATCCCATATTCCCGCCTATCATCCTAAAACCGTTATTGCTTATTAACGAATGTGGATGTCTGTTATACTACAGTTTATATTCGTTTTATTTTGCTATATATCACATCATTTAATTCACCTTAATTTATGTAAACCGAAATATATCCTATTGAGTGTGCTGGATTTTCCCCACAGCAGCCAGATGACAAGAACTTGACCAAACACGTTACGATAGTAATATCGCAAACGTTACTCAATGCGGAAGAAACTAAGTGTTTAAATAGCTCCTACATGATCTCACTCAGCCTACTTTGAAGAAAACCAGTTGTCACTCTCAGGTGATGACGCCGCACAGGCACAGCCCACGTCACGAGCTCTCCCTGCGGCGAGCGCGCAGAGCTGTCACGGTTCCGTCTCGCGCGGCTTCTGGAATGATCGTGTCTGTTTCTTCTTTCAGGTCGCGGACCTTCAGGGGCTTCACTGTTCGCGCCAGGTACTGGCAAGTAACTAAATTTAACTTTTTACTTGTTTGTGAGTTCTCAAACCGCGGGAAAAATAAGTAAAACAGAACTTCTAGTATAGGCTTTTGACGGGCGCACACATAAGTCACGTGAGCCTCGTTCAGTGTGAAATCTGATAAGTGCACGTTGCAAGTTTTACAGCTAGTGTTGACTTCCTTTTTCTCTGATAGAAGTTCATGTCTACAGGACATTGATAGTGAACTGCTAAGTTAAAGTATGATTATCATTGACAACTTTTATATCAGTGACCGCCTGGCTTTTGTTTACTCCATTGGAAATGCTTAAGTAAACACGCTTTGCCATTATATTCTGTGCTAATGCTTAATGCCTTGAAATTTTATTTGCCTATTGCAAATAAGCTTTTTTTTCCAGCAGTCTTGGTTCCAGAAGTGTTTTCCTCAATCATTTTCACATAGGTATAATAAAAATCTTTATACCAAGACTCAAAACTATATGAATCACAACAAACTTTGATTTGAAGTGGGGGAAAAAAACAAATCAATAATGCAAATTGTTGCATGAAGTGTATACACTGTCAATAACCAACCTTGTATGCAGGTTTACATCATCAGCTCTGCTATAGAGAAAACGAAAGGGATTTTTATTTCTGCAACCTGACTAATTGCACTCTATATGCCTTAAGAAGAAAAGGGACATTGCTGATGTGTTCTGATAACACACCACTTTGCATTGAATGTTAATTTCTCTCTTTTTCTCTCAGATAACCAGTAGTGTTCTGGCATCTGGGCAGGCGGAGAGCCGTGGGCCGATCTCTCATGCCCCCAACAACCCGGCAGGTACAGCGGCTTGTGACCAAACATTTAAAAACACATCCTTTAAATCATCCAGTCATTTCCAAAAACTAAATTCGGACAGAATACCTAATAATCTGTGATGTAACAACGGGTGGGTTTTTATTTTGGATTAGGAATGGAGAGCAGTCAACCAATCACCATCACAGACCCGGTTACACGGCGGAAGAAGAAACGCAGAACTCGTGCCGCGGACAGTTTCGGCGGCAAATTTAGTGGTACTAAACCATTGAGAACTCTTATTAATCATTATAATGTGCACCTTTTTGTTGTATAGTTTATCCTCAGCATGCATCTGTATAATCTCTATTGTGCAACATCAGATATTTCAAAATGTGTCATTGCAATATTTCCTGATTGGGTAAGGTGAGTCAACTCACAAGTGTATGTGTGTGTGTGTTTGTAGATCTGTACAAGCTGACGGACGAGCTGCTGGGTCAGGGAGCTTATGCTAAAGTCCAGGGCTGTGTGAGTTTACAGAACGGCAATGGGTATGCTGTCAAGGTGAGATCAAGGTTTTTTTTCATGATTTTGTAGTTATATGGTTTCTGTGGGTATCAAAAAGGTTTTAAAGTCTTAATTTGCCCTTCCACAAATTAAACACCTTAAATTAGAGCAAAAAGTCATGGCACTAAATGTTGCATGCGCTGCAAAATTGCCCGTTTTCCGTCAGTATTTTGTATTGTTCAATATACATATACAATAGTCAACATTCAAAGTGGATCAAAACCTTTCATCAAAGTTGTCCTAAGTAAAGAAATGGTACTGTTTTTGATTTGTGGAAAACTTTGATGAAAGGTTTTGATCCACTTCGAATGTTGATTACTGTACGTTTACAATATACATTTGCTTGAGATGCAGAATGAAGAAGTGAGTTTATTATTAGTTTTTTTGTATAAAACAAGAACAAACACCTATTGATGGGGAATAAAGACGTCTTTTTAATAAAACCTTCTGATTTAAAATAAAAAATCAGAAAGTATATTATAAGCTATTTCTATATTCTAATGACACATATTCAAACCATAAGTGTTTTATTTATTTATTTATTTTTTGTAAAATTAACTAAAAAGTGATTGAGGTTGGTAAAAAGCTTTATTTTATTCTTTGAAGTGTTGCTTTATTTTAATTGATGCTAATACAATTACAATTGTACCTATGTACTTATAAAATAATATAAGTAATAATCAGTGCTTTGCTACAATCTGTATTGCTAAAAGTGATTGATTGATAAAGTAGTAATTCCAAAATGGCAATTATTTTGAAAAATATTACAGTAGTTCTTTGTCAAAAAGTATGATGTGTGTTTCTCAGATCATTGAGAAGAAAGCTGGTCACAGTCGCAGTAGAGTTTTCAGAGAGGTGGAGACGCTTTACCAGTGTCAGGGAAATAAGTACGATCCTATTCCACAGTACTCATCATACTTCACTTAATTGCAGAATTTATTGTACTTGATTGTAGCTAGTATTACACACAACCGCTCAACTGCATACATTGTGCGTTTCTCTCTATAGGAACATTCTGGAGCTCATTCAGTTTTTTGAAGATGACGGCTGCTTTTATCTGGTGTTTGAGAAGTTGCTTGGAGGTACTGTACACTTGTGCAGAAGTCAAATACAGATACATTCTCATTCTTAGTTGTTCGTTTCTAAATAGGTTTCTCTTTCCCCTCTAAGGTTCTATTTTAACACACATCCAAAGTCGAAAGTACTTTGATGAGAGAGAGGCAAGTCATGTAGTCAGGGATATAGCGCATGCACTGGACTTTCTCCACAACAAAGGTACTTTTACTTCGTGGCGCAGCGACTGTGATTCACAGCGAGTGTGTTTAACTCAGTCTGGTCTCACTCTTTCCACAGGAATCGCTCACCGGGACCTTAAGCCTGAAAATATCCTGTGTGAATATACTGATAAGGTAACACATGTGTAGTTTGTCTGGCTACAGAACCCAAACCTTTGAACGTTAGTGTAAAGGGATATGCAATATGATCTGAATATTATATCAAAATGGCCCTGGTTTCACAAACAGAGCTTACCTTAAGCCAGAACTAGGCCTAAATTAAATTAAGATATCTAAGCAACTTTTACAAAAATGCCTAAGAAAACATTATAGATGTGCATGTTGACACAGAACAATGACACTTGCTGCATCCGAAATCGCTTACTTCCCTTCTATATAGTCTGTGAAAAACAGGCGAGTAGTATGTCCGAATTCATAGTATGTGAAATTCAGTAGGCGAGAAGTACCCGGATGACCTTCTGCTTACAACCGAATTCTGTAGTACTCGTACCATGGACACTGTTCTATCCCATGATGCTCCAGGAGAGGAGGCGTCATATTTGAAAAATGGCGGAAAGTTGAGACTCAGGAAGAAAACGTTGTTTATTGTGATTAAATTACACTTGTTAAACACAATCTAAATAAACGAATTACTTATTGAAAGTTTAAATTGTCGTGCTGTTGTGACGATGCGTGACAGCATAAATATGGGGATGTAGTACGTCCGAGATCCATTCATACTACCCACATTCATACTATATAGAACGTACTGTTTTAATGGTCGGGTAGTATGTTCAATTTTAAATGTAGTACCTACTTAAACAGTATGCGATTTCGACGTAGAGACTGACATATTTTCAGTTGAGACATCCTCAAACTTGCATTTTAGTCTGGGACTAGCTTATGCCTTGTCTGTGAAACCAGGGAAATATGAAGACATTTACGATATATATCACAATATAGTTATTTTTGCTTTATACCATACTTGCATAATTCTTGTTGCTAGTGTCAATATCACACAAAACAATACTAGCCTAAAAAAAGCTCACTGAGTTCAAGTAAACAGTCAATAAATAAATAGAATAAGAAACTAATTGCAAGCAATAGGGAAAAAAAAATGCTACATGCATTGTATAAAGTAATCAAATGTAAAAATAATAACAACCCTGAAAATTCTTCATTGGTCAACATTCATCACAGGCATATCACCCTGCAGCCCAAGCCTGCTTGCCCACTTAAGCTAAGCAGGTTGCTGTTGGTAGAGGTGTTAGAGAGGCCAGCAGGGGGTGCTCGCCTTGTGGTCTGTGTGGGTCCTAATGCCCCAGGATAAAGACGGGGACACTATACTGTCAATAGAGTACCATCTTTCGGATGAGACGTTAAACCGAGGTCATTAAAAATCCCATGACATTCATCGTAAAGAGTAGGGGTGTAACCCCGGTGTCCTGGCTAAATTCCCGCTGGCCCTTGTCTATCATGGCCTCCCAATAATCCCCATCCACTGATTGTCTGTATCTCTCTGTCCTCTCCACCTGTAGCTGGTGTGTGGTGAGTGCACTGGCGCCGTTGTCCTGTGGCTGCCGTCGCATCATCCAAGTGGATGCTGCACACTGGTGGTGGTTGAGGAGAGACCCCCCCACAGGACTGTAAAAGCGCTTTGGGTGTATGGCAATACATGATTAAGCGCTATATAAATGCATCATTCATTCATTTATTCATTGTGTAAATTAAATATGTTTTTCTTCTTAATACAGTTCCAAAATTGATCTAGTCAAGAGCATTGAGTGACTTTCTCTCTTTTTATGTTAGATTAAAGGAATAGTTCACTCACTATTTACTCAACCTCGAGTGTTTCCAATCCTGTTTGAATTTCTTTGTTCTGCCCAACACAAAGGAAGATGTTTTAAATAAAGTTTGTAACCAGGCTGTTTGGTCACCTTTGCCGATCATCAACAACTAGTTGACTAATTTCTACTGTTTAATCATGTAAACCACCTCTAGTAGTGTATGCACTGTATGTGTAAAGCCAGTGGTAATTCTAATGGGTTTTTTGCTTTTACTCAGGTTTCTCCTGTGAAAATCTGTGATTTTGATCTGGGGAGTGGAGTTAAGCTAAACAGTGCCTGTACCCCAATAACTACCCCTGAGCTCACCACACCGGTAACCGCGTCCTCACAGTTGTTTTTTTGGCATCTTAGAATTGTGGGAGTAGCATGTTTTGAGGGAAATGTTTTGTCCTCTAGTGTGGCTCAGCAGAGTACATGGCTCCTGAGGTGGTCGAGGTCTTTACAGACGAGGCTTCGTTCTATGATAAGCGCTGTGACCTCTGGAGCCTCGGCGTGATTCTCTACATCCTGCTCAGCGGGAGTCCTCCCTTCACTGGCCACTGCGGCACCAACTGCGGCTGGGAACGAGGAGAGACGTGCCGGGCCTGCCAGGTAAAGCACACGCTAATTCAAAGATGTAGAGTTCACTTCATCCATAACAGATAACTGAGCGGTATTGTCCCCTCCTGCTCAGGACAACTTGTTTGAGAGAATTCAGGAGGGCAAGTATGAATGTAGGGATGGAGTTTGGGCTCAGATCTCAGCCGATGCCAAAGATCTGATCTCGCGGCTGCTGGTGCGAGACGCCACTCTACGGTTGAGTGCTGCCCAGGTCCTGAAGCATCCCTGGGTGCAAGGGGTGAGCCTTTAGCTCTATTTTACTCGATGACGTCTTGATTTCAGCTATTAAGCGCTGATAACTTATAATACAGAGTGTTAGTCTTAGTAATTTTACTTATTGCGTTTTAACCCTTTTAGTTGGAATGACTAAGTCATTAATAGATGTCAAGGCTTTGGATTTCACAAAGCATATAGCACATGCAAATAAGTGTGTATGCATATATAATTACACTATAGTATTTTTTTTTGTAACAAATTATTACTTTGATTCAACAAGGACACATTAAATTGTCAAAAAAGTGACAGTGAAGACTTTTACTTTGAATCTTAGGGAAATTATGGTTGTAATCTTTAAATTGTAATAATGTAACAGCTTTAAAAAAATTTAATGCAGTCTTCTTATGTATCATTTAAATTTTCAGAATGCACCTGGAAGAGTTCTTCAGACTCCTCGTGTTCTACAAAGGTATTTGTTTTCCATGCAGTTAGATGAAGCGTGTTTTCCAGTCTGTGTAATGTTTCTAAGCGTCTCTGGTTGAACCCACAGAAACTGCAGCACTAAAGACCTGACACAGTTCGCCGCTGAAGCCATCGCGTTCAATCGGCAGCTGTCTCAGAAGGAGGAAGAGCAGGAGGACTTCGGTGCTGCGGTTTGCTCCATGAGGCTCTCCCCTCCATCTAACTCTAGATTAGCCCGTCGCCGAGCACAGTCTCAAGCACTACGCACCAACACCTGACACCTTCCAAAACCGACAGGTGCTCCGGTTATGCTCCTGCACGCCAAAGTGCGTTAACCCTTCACATGCATACGGGGAACTGAATGGGTAACCCTTGCAAACACACACGTATATGCATCACAGTCTCAGTGCTGCCAAGTTGTAGCACAGAGTAACCTCATATATACAAACCAAAACCATCCAGGCGTTTCCAATTTATTTACAAGTATTTTACTCTATAATGTGAGTTTTATGTATTTTAAGCATCAGAAATTAGCTTGTTTTATATTTATTACCAAATATTTATGGCTGGCAGTATTTATCAGTCTGATATAAAAAGGGTGCTCGATACTAAGGGAATCTATAGATGTTGATTTTAATGTTGCAACTTCAGTGAGGCTTTTAATCTACATTAGCATGTTTTAACATAAAAAAAAATATTTGAGTTACTGTAAAGCACTGGACATCTTGCTTTTTTTTATTTTCTATTGTTTGTTTTATACTGTACTCTAATTGTAGTTATTGTTGAGTGAATAATGTTTTGCATTATTTGAGCTTGGTAAAGCCATACTGCCGTGTGTCTTAAGTGGAAATGCATTTAAGAGCTTTTGCTGCTTTAATGAAGATGCTGTTGAGGTATTATATACGTTTGACCAGACACTTTCAGCTCGGACCGTTAGTAAATATTGCACAGTATGTATTTTTGTCTTTTTAGATTTCAGATGATTATATTTTTTCATGGTTCCGCTTTATGTCTTGTATTGAATTTTATTTTGTTGTAAAAGTGAAATATTTTTTCTATGCATCAGGGCGATGAGTCTGTCCAGCAGCCGATGGAGTACATTTTATTTTTTTGTTTGTTTTTATTGCAAATTGTGCCATTTTGGGGGGCGGAGCTCCTAATGTGCAAAATAACTAAATGACCTCTCCATTGCCTTTTAAATTATAAAACAAGCACAGTTCATTTTTCCTGCTGTTTGTTGTTTAAAGTGCTAATTGAGGTAAGATGAAATTGTGAGAATTTAGTGGTTGTCTATTATTTATGAGCAAGTATTGGGAAACATTTCATGTACCAGGGATGACACTAGAGGGCGCTACCTCACGTCAATGGCTATGTTCTCAGTATTCAGTGCTTGTCTGATACTCTAATGGAGCATCAAAGGCTAATTTCACAAATGCTGTCTGTGGAATGACCATTTAACCCTTAAAACTCTGGGACAGATCATGGGTCAGAGGTGTTCATTTGGTTTTCCAGTTTTGAGAAATAAAGTAGTTTGCACTTGACACGAGTCTTTATTCAACGCACTTATTAATACAGCAATATTGTGGATAACAGAAATTTGATGTGTGACTGTCCTGGATGAACAATCAGTGCATATTATTCCCTGCGAGGACCTGAGCGTCTATAAACACATTGATAAACAAGAGGTCAGGAAATGAAGTGTACTATCTTTTAAAGCTTTTCTCTCCAGCCATGTGGAGGAGACAGGACTTGCGTCATTACATATCGTTATCAGATGTAACGATTGTTTCCAAGTAAATGTATAATCTACTAGCCGTGTTTGAGCAGATATTGTGCATCATATAAGTTATACGAATATAAATGTTTTAACCGAACCTGAAAGAGGAGGACAACGGGATTCGTATATCATCTTTGTGTTGGAGTAATGAAGCGGAACTCGAGAGCGCCTCCCGCGGTGATGAGCGGAAGCGCTCAGAGAAGTCGCTCCATCTCAAACAGCGCTCCGCCGCCGGCTGAAGCTGAAAAGCCCGGAGAATCACCCGAAACTCCTGAAGACTCCACGAAATATTATCTTCTGGTGAGTTTAAGGAGTTTCTTTTTACCAGCTAAGCCGGAAGTCTTTCATGTTCAGAGTAATGCTTCGAATTCGAAGACTTCGAATATGTTGTCATTGATTGTATCTCTTAATGCTTTATTTTAGATGACATTAAGGCTATTAAAAATGGCCAACGTCAAAACGCCTCTAAAGCAGAGTGTAGATAGATTTTAGTGGAAAATCTAAAAATGAAAGTGAGTTTTATCTATCTTTATCATTTTATTCTGTCTGACTATATCTATCTATCTATTTATCTATCTATCTAGCTTTATCATTTTATTCTATCTGTCCGTCTGTATGTCTATCTATATCTATCTATCATTTCAATAGTTTGTAAGTATCTTGTAAGTTGTATGTTAATTTTTTGTGAAATTGACTAGATATTTCAGAATTGTTACAGTTTTTCTCAGTCGCTTTGGTGCATTTCTCACAACAGTACTTACATTTGCACAAAAGTTAATGCATTTCTCAAAACTATTAGTGCAAACTGCAAAACCTAGTTGATAACCTGCAAAAGCGTGTTTCTTGCTCAAAATGGATAGTTTATTGCTCAAAAGCAAGTATTCATGTCAATGAAAGTGTCAGTGTTGTCAAAATGAAAAGTCCTGACACCATTGTTTATGAACAAGATAGTCAAATGGCTTTGTCATGTTTTCATTATACAGTTTACTCTGTACATTTTTTACAATGCAAAAAAGTCAGATTTTGGTGACTCCCTGAAAATGCTCAAGACAGCATTATATACTATTTGCACAGCCATTACTGTACGTAGTGAGGGTCGCCGTGATTTTGCCAAGTAGGACATGATCCTGGATCAACATTACTGTCCAAAAATATAAACTACAGTTTTTTACAGACGCTAGGACCCATTTCTCAATACTTAGGTCACTTTTGCAAAACTCTTCACACAATTCTTCTAACAGACTTTCAGCTCGGCAAAGCAGTTCATTTCACATTCAAAATGCACTACCAAAACACTTTATTCAGGTCTCAAATGAACTCATTCTTATACAACACTCGCAAAGGTTGACAGCCGACAAACACACTTTGTCATCCACAAAACAATGAGCTAAAAAACACTAACATGTAGTTTTCACACTCATTTTACAGAGTGTTTTCTTGTGTAAAACAAGGACACATCTGTTTATAACTGCAATAAATATTGTTTATAACTGCAATATATGTTACTAGAATGAATCAGACATGATGCAGAATTCATCAATATTTTATGTTGTTTATTATTTTATTTTTTTTGCAGTAAGTAATTCCAAAATACAAGAATCTGTATACACACCATCCACAATGTTCATCTACAATAAGAATCAGCTGTGGCTGGTTAAACTGCATTTTTAGATTGAAAATATGTTTCAATAAAATATTGCTGTTGAATT
>JAUMHG010000051.1:16273753-16292306 GCA_032359395.1 Enteromius anoplus | reverse complement strand
GTACAAGACACTGAATGTGTATGTTTCACATTTTTACTGCATATGCTCTTTGCAGTTCTAATTTACTGTATTCAAACCATTGTGCAAACGATTTAATCTAGAAGACATTTTCAGGGAAAAAAAAAGATTTAAATTGTTTTTTCAAACGTACCTGACAGATTTTATTCGAGCATAATATACATTGTGCATTTTATATAATTTCAATAAATTATAACCCATGATGTTCATGATCATAACAACCGATTCAAACATTTACATAAACGGAATACATAGTAATAAAGTTTTACAGTAGTGTAATTTCCTCGCAGCCAAAGCGTTCACATCATCAGACTCATCCGATCTTGCTGGCACTAATTGAATTGGCTCGGCTCAGAGCCGGCACTTGACATGACACATGACCAGGCAGGCAGATGTTGGAGATGTTGGAGCACATCGCTATAATACTTATTACTGCTCTCTGCCTCCTTCTGTTTTCTTTCTCTCTCATTTCCCCTTTTTATGCAGTGGCCCAGAAGGTCAGCTGCTTTCAGAGAGGATGGTTTCTTCTAATGAAGAAGCGCAGTCAGGTGAGAGGAGGCCCCTCCGCTCTCAGGGGTTGCCCTCGCCGGCTCTTTGCTGCGCTTGTGGGCTCTGCATCATGCTGGCGGGCATTAACATCACCCTGGTGGGCGCTCTGGCTTTTACCAAACTCCTCCCCTTAAATAACCCTCCCATCATCATTGGGCCCATCCTTCTCTTAGTGGCCTTTTCATTGTTTGGAGCGTGTTGCATCTGCAGTCGGCGAACCGTCAGACGAAGCTCTCACATGTCCGCCAGACGGGACCGTTGGCCGTTGATGAGGATGGGAGCAGCCGTGTTTGAGATGGAGACCAGTGAGCCCACCCTACAGGACACCACGGCCATTCAGCTCAGTCCAGCAAACTCTCCAAGCTCCTCCCACCGCTGCAGCCCCACCCACCTTCCCGGAGCTCCGCCCCACTTTTCATTAACCTACGTGTCCTCAAAGAAATGATGTTTACAGTGCGCCATAGAAGATGATTCATACTCATAGTTTGGAGATCAAACTCTGCGGACGTCCACGGTTTCAGAATGAGACGTTTCTTATAGTGTGCATGAGCAGACTTGTGATGATGGACCACTTTGGGATGAATTATTTGTGGTAATGAATTCAGCTCGTGGGGTCAGTCTGACCTGTGGAAGAAGACTTGGGTGGTGAAATAGGAAAAGCATATCTTAATTTCATCATCTCAGGCTCAGTATGAAAAGGAACACTGGCTGATAAAAGATTATTGCAGGACCGATTTGGAAGTGTTTGAGCCAGCGCTGCCATCCTTTCTGACAAATCAGATCTGGCAAATTGACTATGAGCTTAAGTTTTTTTTCTTAGAAATCGTGAACAATTTTAGCTGGTAAGGGACAAATTTAGTTCATGTAGAAAAAGATCAAAGTTATTCTGCGAGACTGCATGCATATCAATATCGTATAAAATACAATGTTAAGTCTCTGTTGAAGAATATTGTCTTATGTTCCACTGTAGAATGTCTGATTGCATTGTTTTTGAATACTGAAAATTGTTTAGTTGTACCTTTCACATTATTACTTGATAAAATATGTAATGACATAAACACTTGCAGCTAGAGATGCACAGATTCTACTTTTCTTGAGAATACTAATAAGCTGCTAATTATTTTCATGCTGTGGCCGTGTTACATTAAAATTCTATATCTGCTGTTCTTCCTGTGTGTTTGTTTCCTCAGTAATTACTGTTAATGAGTCTCATTCTGGTACAGTAGCAAAATTTGATTCGACTGTCTGATTGAATAAACTGTGATGAAGAAAAATGATTAGTGCGTTGAATTGTTTTTTGCAAAGTTAAGCAAGGAAGGACCTGACAGTCAAAAACCTCACACCAAACTAAAATCAGCCTCTGATTAATCAAACTCTACCTGAACCAGTCCATAATGAATTTATATCCCACCAAACACAGACATCTCCTATCGTACAGCACAAATATGTACAGGCAGTGCCATAACAGCTCAGGCCTGTTTGTTCAGTCGTGCTGCTGCACCATCTGTGCACACAACACAATTACTGCTGCTTTTGAGACGCATCAATATTTGTTACACATGTATATCAGGGTACAGGCAGTGTAACAGGCTTGCGATCCCTTCATCATGTGCCTTACTGAAACTTTTGTTGACCTTGTTATCAAAAATGTTCATCCATGCATAAACATGAGGATCTTTCGGATGTGTGTGTGGACTATTTGCATGCAAACAGTCAATGGCTAGATGCATTACAAAATGGGAATAGTTCACTGCCCAATAATTGCTAATTGCTTGGTCTTAATGAGAACAGCACTTTGAAGCATTATAGGTTATGCATTCAAGAAAAGCATGGGATGATCTGTTCAGTAAACACACAACTTAAATATACTAAAATATTATTTTTTAAAATGATATTTAATATTCTCATATTTTATTCATGCTATAGATACAGTGTGTTTTTATGTCTTTGTCAGACATAAATGGGTTGATTTGGTTACTATACACACCTTTTGAACAATTAACTTTTTATTTATTATTTAAACATCTAACTGTGTGACATTTTCAATTTCAGCTTTGATTTTTTGTTTCATTTTGATTTTGATGTCAATGAAATCCTACATCCTAAGATCACAAATGCATTTCTCAATGCAATGAGCATACCATCATTCAGAAAGTGGTTTGTTTGAGCATTTCAGTGGCCAGTTGTGTAGACTGCAAATGGCAATTAAATGTATATTAGCAATGGTTTTACATCCATACATTTCTATAGCCTACCTATTAAGTTAGTAATTAAAAACATTCCTAACTAACTGATGTTAGTGGTTTTTGTTGTGACCTTTAGATTTTGGTCTGTGATATTACGTTGAAGTAAAACAAGCTGTTAATTATATTAAAAGTGCATTAACTGTACAGAAACCTACGTACAATATTACAATATATGAATATTTACCCGTTATAAAATATATACAAACACCATCAAAGAACAGCATTCTTTTTACTAGCTTGTAAGCCTACTGCAAAATCTCATTCAAGTTACTTAAAACTTAGCAGGAAGCATGCTACTCAGCCAGTTACTCAGATGTCTACAATTGCAAAAGTTTAGTCTGTAAGCTGTAAGTTTTTTGTTGACTTTTCCGTAAACCTGTTTTACCCTAAATATGAATAATATATATATATATATATATATATATATATAGTTTTCGTATCAAATCAATATTTTACAAATTCAGAAACAAAACATCAGAATCACGGGACTGTTTTAATTTTTTTGACACAACAAATCATAATAGGCCTTGAGCCACGCTGCTAATATGCATACATATTAGACAGACAGCAGCTGTCACCCGTACACTTCTATTGATGACTGAATAACGTTTACACAACAACGACACCTAGAGGTCACAAACTGGCAAACATGCACTGATAATCGGTACTCATTGACATTGGCAAAACAAGAAAGTGTGAGATTTCGACCTCATTTTTAATAGTTATATATGATCTGCTAAAAAGCATTTTATATTATTCTCTATATCAAATAAGAACTACGCGTCAGTACTTGCCACCTGTGGATATTACACATTTAACACATTCTGTGTAATAATATTTAATATAGCGTTCTGGAATAGATCTATTTTGTTATATAAGTGGAAATTTATGTATACTAGGGTATTACATTTGGACAAAACCTTCCACAGGATAAAGCTATTTCAGTTCATTGTGACGATGCCCCAGTCTGTCCTTCAACACTGACGCATGCGCAGACGCTCAGTTCCTGTGTCGCCATCTCGGCCACGCATGCGCACTTCCGGACTCAAGCGGTACTATATATAAGCTGCCGAGCCTCTGCCCCATTCCACCTTCAGCCATTTTAACGATGTTGGGAGCTGTGGGACGCTGCTGCACCGGGGCTTTGCAAGCTTTTAAGCCCGGGGTGACCCCCCTGAAGGCTCTCAACGGAGCTCCAGCGGCACTGTTTTCTCGTGAGTACAACTAGATGGTTTTCGAAACGCTTGGTTTCGGAGCAGCTCTTCTGACAGCCGCGTCACCGCCGGCGCGAGACTGCTAAATGGCAGCATGCGGATAGCACGAGCAGGCCTCAAAGTTTGTCTATCAACGTTTTCAGTGATTGATTTCACCAGATGCGCTACATGCATGCTATTCCTCGTCGGAAATAATCCGACACGGAGAAATACTTCATTGGATGACAACAACCAAGTCTGTTTGGTGTGAAAGCCGTAATGACCTTTATATGTCATGCTAGCGGTGTTCGCAGCTCGCGAGGTCATGGTGCAGATAAACATGTGGAATTGGCTCACGAGTTAATGCAACCACGTTTATAAACATGTACAAGCTACAAATGCAGATTGCAAACAAATCCCAATATTTTCTGACTTTCAAAAATGATCTAAAACATCGAACTGCTTGTGTTCATTCATTAGCCTGTTATGATTTCTCAAGACACCGAGCAAACAGAAGCTATAGAAAATAATCCCAATCCCAGCTTTTGAGTGTGCATATGCATGTTTATAAATGTTTCTATTACAGATGGCCAGTTTCATGCGATATTCAGATGTTTTTCTCCCCCTCTCTCTCTCTCTCGCAGGCAGGGATTATGCCGCTCCTGCCGCAGCTGCTGCCGCCGCCAGCGGGCGTATCGTCGCGGTCATCGGTGCCGTTGTAGACGTCCAGTTCGACGAGGGTCTGCCCCCTATTCTCAATGCCCTGGAAGTGGCCAGCCGTGACAGCAGGCTTGTCCTGGAGGTGGCTCAGCATTTGGGTAACGACACTGAAGCTTTACTCGAGTAAATGCGAATGGTGAAGTCATGACAGATTTGCAGAATAATTATTTTTGCTGTTTAGGTGAGAGCACCGTCCGCACCATCGCTATGGATGGTACTGAGGGACTGGTGCGTGGCCAGAAGGTTCTTGACACCGGTGCCCCCATCAGAATCCCTGTGGGACCTGAGACGCTCGGCAGGATCATGAATGTCATCGGTGAGCCCATTGACGAGAGAGGACCAATTAGCACAAAACAGTGAGTATTTTGAACACTCAGGAGTGGTCCTCTTCTTGTAAAGTAGGTAGTTCAACATTGTTCGTGATCTGTTGTGCAGGACTGCCCCCATCCATGCTGAGGCCCCAGAATTCACAGACATGAGTGTCGAGCAGGAGATTTTGGTCACAGGAATCAAGGTCGTAGACCTGCTGGCACCCTATGCCAAGGGTGGCAAGATTGGTACGTGTATATGGTACTGTTACAAATTGAGCTTAATTTGAAAGTCGGCACTTGAATCCAGAAAGGCTGCATTACATTTATTGACCGTGATAGTCAATAGTATTTTCATATAAATGGTAACATTCATAATGTTAAATGCACATTAATAGCCTAATGTTTATTTTCTATTCTTCATAGAATAGGGAAAAATAATTTTTCTAATAAAAAAGATTTTTATTGTATTTTATCTATTATTATTATTATTATTATTATTTATTTATTTTTTTTTTTAGCTATTTCTGTGCCTTAAAGGCACACTTCACCAAAAAGTGATCCTTTCCAAGCCCTCAAGTTGCACTAAACTTAAAGTTTATATCTTCTGTTGTACATGAAGAGATTTGAAGATTGTTTAAGCAAACCGTTGTTGGTTCCCTGTTAATTGTATTGGGGTTAACTGGGGCGAGAGAGCGTTTGGTTACCAGTGTTTTTCAAGCCTATTTGTTTTCAGCAGATAAAATAAATTCATACAGGCTTGTAAACACATGAGAACACTGGGTGAGCTCTTTAAATGAGATGCTGGCGTAAGGACTCCCTTGCGTCTACTTGTTTTGAACTCCTAACTAAAGCATCATCCCGGTTCTTTAGGTCTCTTCGGTGGTGCTGGAGTGGGAAAGACCGTGTTGATTATGGAGCTGATCAACAACGTGGCCAAGGCTCATGGTGGTTACTCCGTGTTCGCTGGTGTGGGAGAGAGAACCCGTGAGGGAAACGATCTCTACCATGAGATGATCGAGTCTGGTGTCATCAACCTGAAGGACACCACCTCAAAGGTACATGTAGAATTCCTCCAATACATCAGTTAAAATCTACTGCCGGCAAGTTACAAGGTCCTCTCGATTCCCGTTTTAGGTGGCTCTGGTGTACGGACAGATGAACGAGCCCCCAGGTGCCCGTGCCCGTGTGGCTCTGACTGGACTGACCGTTGCTGAATATTTCCGTGACCAGGAGGGGCAGGATGTGCTGCTCTTCATTGACAACATTTTCCGCTTCACCCAGGCTGGATCAGAGGTTCTTACCAGGATCATTTTGACCATGTTTTCCCTATTAAATTGAGCGTTCTATTGACTCGTTTTTTGTTCTCATAGGTGTCTGCCCTGCTGGGCCGTATCCCCTCTGCTGTGGGTTATCAGCCAACTCTGGCCACTGACATGGGTACCATGCAGGAAAGAATCACCACAACCAAGAAGGGTTCAATCACATCTGTGCAGGTAGGCTTCCTTCAGTTCATATGGCACACTCTAGATCTCTTGATGTTCTACAGCTTCATTGTCTCTCATAGGCCATCTATGTGCCTGCTGATGACTTGACTGATCCTGCCCCTGCCACCACTTTCGCTCACTTGGACGCCACCACTGTGTTGTCTCGTGCCATTGCTGAGCTGGGCATTTACCCCGCTGTGGACCCACTGGACTCAACTTCCCGTATCATGGACCCCAACATTGTGGGATCTGAGCATTATGAAATAGCCCGTGGCGTCCAGAAGATCCTCCAGGTGAGCACCAGAGAACACAGGCTTTACCGGAGCGCTTCTTTCTCTCCTCAATTACAATACATGACCTTGTTCACATTTTTTCTATAGGATTACAAGTCCCTGCAGGATATCATTGCTATTCTGGGTATGGATGAGTTGTCCGAGGAGGACAAGCTGACTGTGGCTCGTGCGCGTAAGATCCAGAGGTTCCTGTCCCAGCCCTTCCAAGTCGCTGAGGTCTTCACTGGACACTTGGGCAAATTGGTGCCCCTGAAAGAAACCATTAAAGGCTTCAAGGCCATTCTGGGTGGTAAGTCTACCTTCTATTTTTGTCTTGACTGTGCTGGTTACGTCTGCGTTCGGTGATGTATGGTATGTTTTTATTTGGTGAGGCTCATGATGTTTGTTTCTCTAGGGGAGTATGACTCTTTGCCCGAGCAGGCCTTCTACATGGTGGGCCCCATCGAGGAGGTCGTCCAGAAGGCAGAGAAGCTGGCTGAGGAGCATTCGTAAATGAGTCTGTGTTAACGTGTCAGGGTGGGTTGAAAGAAACGGAGGAGCACTTGGTTTGTAATGTCACATTCAAAAACAAATTCTATCTTTATCGCTGGTCATTCTGGAGTTCTATTTAATGTTTCCAAATTGTGAAGATGGAAATAAAACTGTCTTACCATAAACCATTTCCCTTGGTCTCTTATTTGTTTTTACACATTGGCTAACACTAAAGCACTGGTCTCAAAGTCAATTCCAGGAGAGCCACAGGTCTGCATAGTCCAGCTCCAGCTAGACCTTGATTAGTAGAATTAAGTGTTTGATCAGGGTTTGAGCAATACTGCGTTTCGGACCTATGCTATAAAGTCTACTGTATCAAATTTAATGCATTATATTAAGGCCTCTAAATCATTAATAAATCCACTTGTTATGGTAGACTACCTTTATCTAAAATGCTAGTATATGAGTATATTCTTATGCCTGATGTAGTGTCTATACGCCTTACGTTGCTTTTGATTTAAAATGCATTACAAGAGCAGCTCCTGAACTGTAACCAAAGCTGAAAAGATTCCTGACAAAATCAGTATTGGTTTACATGTCTAATAGGAAATGTTTTTATACATGCAAAGACCCATTTCTAATAAAGGTTGGACAGAATTAGTGAATTTAAATTTGATTAACTGAAAGTCCCATTTGTATTCACGTCAAACAAGCTGGCTCTTTCATAAAATCTATTCAAAATAAAAGTTTGGAAAGCCGACTAACACCATTTAATCAAGCGGTATGTAGTTTCAGCAACCTCTATGTGAACGTTTAAACAGCAAGGCTTTTAAATAGATGAAAGATTTTCTGATAGTCAAATGCAAATGTTTTGGTGCTCTTGCCTAAATTTGGATCCACAGTGTGTCCCACAAACGTGACCGCTGCACTGAGCCTTATTAACCACTGGCCACATCGTGGCGCTATTACACAGCACACCACAAATTGGCAATAGGTGCTGTTAAACTGCCTATAACAAGTCCAAATCTGCAGTATGCTATATTGTAAAATATCAGTTCACCCACCATTGCATGAACAGTCACTGAAAGATGGAACAAAACTTTATAGTGCAACTAAACATTCAACATTCCCCTCAACATCAATTCAGTAGGTTTAAACAATACAAATTCACAAGTGCCTCATCCCTGGCCTCTGAAATTAGTGGTAATTAGGAAAATCCTAAGGTGTTTATTTTTACTTGTAATACTGTACTGTAAGTTGTTTTGATGGTAACAATAAGAGCTATATTGCAAAAACAGAATCTGTAAGACCGCAACAGGAGTGGTGCATCTCACCCTGAGGAGTAACAGGTACGAGCTGCACATCTGAGACGGCATGTTCAGTGCAGTTCACCATCTGGCACCTTAGAAATATTCTCTTTCATCACCTTTCCAGTCAGACAATTCGAAAGCACAATGCACGAGTTAGGATATGCTTCATATGCAAAAATATTCCTGAGAAATATAACATACACATAGCGATTCTGAAGAATGCATGTCCAAGAACCCCACACCAGAAAAATACACACTTCTTTCTAAAACAAATAAGAACAAAACATTGTTTTGCCATGAATTTAAAATAGTTTACCATAAAAAAATATTTTAACAAAATGTTTTTATGCAGGTATAAAGTTATTAATTCAAAGACCCTTTGAAGTTTTGTTAATCATTTAAGTTTTTAAAAATGAAGGCCGTCTGCATCTTAATTGCAGTTCTTTATTATGTCACAATATATACAATTATTCAAATACCTGGGATTGTTAATATTTTTGGGGAAGAAAAATCCATCAAAATTGCTAATCAAAAGTGACATTAATTAAATAATTTTCTAATAAAGTCAGAACTTTCTATTAATCAATGAAATCTGAATATTAACAAAAATATTAAATAGAACAACATTTTTTTTAAAACATAATAAATGTTCCTTAAGCAGTCAATCATATTGAAATTATGTCTGAAATATAATGCAATACAAAAAAACAAACAAAACCAAGTTTGTATCACAAATTAGCTTTTAAAACATGGGAAAGCAGAAAACTCTTATTTTAAATGGTAATAATATTTCACAATATTACTGTTCTACTGTATTTATGATCAAATAAATTCAGCTTTGATGAGCATAAGAGACTTATTTTTAAAACATGAAAAAGCATTTGTTTTTTAACTTTAGCGTGCTTTATCAATGTTCTCACATTCATGTCATCCAGATGGATGGTGCACACACTTGATGAAGATGACTTTCCTAGCTCCTCCTCTCAAGCACGCTGCCGTGCCACACATGTCCAGATGGCTTGCGAGGAGCGTTTTGAAGCCAGTCACAGCCTGTGATGAAAACATACTCATTACCACTGACTCAAACTCTCTCAAGATAATCTATCAGTGTAAAACAGGACCGCCAACAGGGCTGTCAAAACATAAAGCTGCACAAGAACTGAAGAGTTTATTTGCAAAAACAGATAACTCCATTTTTTTATGTTATTGTTTTTTATTGTATTTTTTTTAACCTAATCAAAATAATCCAACTGCAGTTTGATTGAAATTAATTAGAATCCACCAATAAAAAACATGATTTTTTTTTTTTAAATGAACTTTTTGCCAGTGAACTCTTCAATTCTAAAACAATAAACATCTATGGAAATGCAGTTTTGACATTTGACGTATTGTTTTTCGTTAGGCTTTTTAGTAATACATATTTCATCTGAAACACATATTTATACTGATTCAGAAACATGCAGCTTTTCGAATAGCAAGATGAATGACTGGAGCGATGTGCATTTGTTGTAGTGTTAAAATGCTGCTACTTTCCTCCAAATCAAACTCGAAACAAAACTCAAAACAAATAAAGAAAAGAAACAAACTCGTCTACATCTTGGATGGCCTAAAGGTGAGTTTTTCAGCAAATTTGCATTTTGGGGTGAACCATTCCTCTGAGCGTGTCCTCTTTTTTTCAGAGTTATTTTTAGTTCAGAGAAAGTACATCAAACCCTGCATGCAAGTGCATAATGAAACAAACTCACTGCATTCTGAAAACAACAACAAATGTGCTCTTCTTTTTCATTTCCATTTTGTATTTTTGCAAACTGATGACTTGGATAATTCAAACTAATAAATCAGAAAGTCCATAAATCCAGTAAAGCATATTTAAAGAGCGCTACAGTTTTTGTTTGGGGGTTAATCACATATGGAGTGTTGACAATGTTGATAGAGTGTGGAAAGAGGCGGAGCTTTAGGAAGATCTGAGTTAATGATTCACTTCTGTCTCTGTATTTGATTTCTGAGTAGCGGATCTCAAGCAAAAAAAATAAAAAATTATATATATATAATTATAAATAGTGGAAATAGTTAGAATTTGGTTATGTACTTCAGACTGCTTTTTATCCTGTATATTTGATGGTTCAGTTCATGCTCCTTCCAAACAGGTTGACTTGCAGTGAATGAAGGGTCATCGGTGTCCTGCGCGGAAACATGCTGAGGTAAATGACCTTGCAAGCTTTTACCTCGATTTAGTGCATCTGAGAAGCAATTCTCAAAAATGCATCTGGGTTTTTAGACATCTAAATCTCATGCCAGTAAAGAGTGCTGTCACTCAATCATGGCCTAACTGCATAAAATGTGGCTTAGGGGAGAGTGGGGACAGTTGCAGCGAGTGGCAGTTGCAACATTGCTGATTTCTTCAATCAGGAATGAGCTAGAGCCACGAAACTCCCTCTGCACATGCTCAGAAGGCATCTCCTTCCTTCTGGAAGTTAACAGCCACATGCCATCATTTCTTCTGTGAGAACTAAAATTTGATGTAAAAAAGTATTTTTTTTTTTGTAGGCTAATAGAAAAAAACACACAGTTGCAACCTGTATTAATAGCTGTATTGATTTTCTGGGACAATTATCTCATGTCATTGTTTGTATATGGAGGTTATTCACCCTCTCTGACAGAACAAACCTGCCGGACAGTTACCTTACCCGAGCCAAACCGAGCAAGACCTTTAACTACATACACATACTGTCTGACAGATTCATTCCGACACGTTCCTGGAGTCTGAAAAGGAGCGTACCCGGACGTTTGCTAAGAACATGACAGAATCATTTTCAATGTAAAACAAATCAACAACAGAAAAGAAAAGACATTTTGGATCAGCAAGGTAAGTTTGTAGCATTGGGTTTATTTTGAAATGATACATTATGTTCTTCTGTGATTCAATTATCCTGAAGCATCTGTTTTTTTAAATGCTATTAAAGGCAAGAACAGGCAGAACGATGCCAGGAACTGTTAAGCTGCGCAGCGTCAAAAGGTTTGGACAGGAAAATGATGGTTTTGAATTTTCAGATGAAGGTAAATCATTTAGTAGTTAATCTTTTAAAACTAATTGCAAGTCTCTCACATGGTCTACTCAGATGTTAATGAACCTACTGATTCTATTACAGAGAAAAATGGTGATTACATGTAAGTTCTTAAGTGTTTATTATTTTTTATGTTCCTAATCAAAATAAAGCATTGGGGAATCTTACTTTTTAATGGTTCTTTTACTAAAATTGTATTAATACAGGACAATGGCTTCTGGAAATGATAAAAAGTAAGTATCTTTCCTAATCGTTCTTCTAATATCTCGCATATCCTTTAAGCAGCACTTTTTCTTTTCGATCACAGGTCCAAAAAGAGCAAGAAAGACGAACCAGCCATCCGCGTCGGATTCTTTCAGCTGGTAATACATATTAGCTTATATAGCTTCTGTTTTCAGGCTTTCTATATTAAATATATTATGTTGCATGAACAGCTGTTGGATACAGCAGCAAAGTTGTTGTTTTTAATGACTGTGACTGATTTATTATGTGCCCTTGAGGCCAATAGGGGTATATCAGTTTGTGGTTATTATCTAAATAAAATTCTGTTCAAGATATTGCGGTAGGCCATTGAAATATTATGCAATAAATGCTTTATGGGTTTCATTGTTAATTTCCCCTGCAGTTTCGTTTTGCTAGCTGCCGGGAGATCTGGATGATGATTTTTGGGAGCATATGTGCGATAATTCATGGTTCGGCGCAGCCACTGATGCTGCTTGTATTTGGGATGCTGACGGACACCTTTATAGAGTACGACATCGAGCTCAACGAGCTTAGTGACCCAGACAAAGTATGTGTCAACAATACTATACAATGGGGAAACCTGACCAAGGAACAAAACCTGGCACTGAACATGACTAAATCATGCGGGTGAGGGTTTTTATTAGATAATACTCCCAAATATGATGATGCCAGTCGGTTCCCTTCAAAGAGACAATTATATGTTTTGGTTTTGAAACATGCAATGCTCATGTTTATTCAGCAAAGTCAAAACCTTTTGCAAATATAGCAGTCAACATTTGAAGTGGATCAAGGAAGTTCATCAAAGTTCTCCTAAGAACTGGTATTGCTTTGGTTTGATCCACTTCAAATGTTGACTATTGGAACCAAAAATAAACCAATGTGTGGGAAACAAGGGGATACACTTGAAATACATTTTCATATTTAATATAACATATTCATATTGTGTGAGGAAAAATACCAAAATATATTATTGAAATGATTTACTGTGCATAGAATTAATTGTGTATCTCTATTCTGCTTTTGAAAAAAAACTGTATTTGTTTTAGGGTTATTATAGTTTACTAAAACTGAAACTAAAATCAAAACCATAAAAAACCCAACTGTAAAATAAACAATAACTGTAATAAATTATTAAATTAAAATTGTAATCATTAAACCTCTATCTTTAAAATCAAAACAGAACATTATATTACAGTTATATTACATGTATTAGTATTAAATATATTTGTCATGATCGGCTGGAGGGCCAGCTCTGGCCACTGGATGGCACTCCAGCGCTGTTTTCATGCCTGGACTCATTCCATGAACTCATGTCTCCGCCCACTTGTCTGTTGTCATGGGATTTCATTGTTTGTTGCCACCCACTGACCTAGTTTCTCCTGTATGTAACCCGGAAGTGTTTGTATGTGGTCACGGTTCATTGTTTACGTTACTCTGCCTAGTTAAACTACCCATTGGGTTATTCGTTGATGATCTCTGCCTGGATTTGTACTTTCCCTCTGTCTCTCCCTTAGGACCCTGTTTCACGGTATTTCGAACCTCTGCCTTGTTTTTCGACTCTGCCTTTGCCTCTGTCTCCGCTAATGTTGTCTGCCGGCTCTTGATCTTACTGCCCTGACCCTGAGTATTGTTTATTAAACCGTTTGCACCTGAACTCGCACACCTCATGTCCTCATTGTAACAGAATGAACCGTCCGATAGAGTTCAGCAGCGGATTTGTTCAGGACTCACGCCAGGATTTAACCCTCGCGTCTGAGACATTGCTGTGTTCTGTGTCTCAAGATGGACGTCATATTGACACCTTTACACAGGACTTCATCGCCGTGTCAAATCTAGTCATTGGTGAGGAGGAGACACTCATTTATTTATTTACTTATTTGTCCGGTCTAGATCGCTGGGCTACAGCTAGGAGGGCTGCCGGCCATCCCAGTGGTTCCTGCTCCTCTCACAGGGCGTCGATTCTGCACCACGGCTCGAAGAGTCATGCGTAGCCCAGTTTGTTCCAGTTACACAGCTTGAAGAGCTGTCGAAGGCCCTCACGATTCCTGTCACACGATACGAGGGACCATGTTCAACCCAGTCGGTTCCAGTCACACAGCCTG
Organism: Enteromius anoplus; assembly: GCA_032359395.1. Classification (NCBI taxonomy): domain Eukaryota; kingdom Metazoa; phylum Chordata; class Actinopteri; order Cypriniformes; family Cyprinidae; genus Enteromius; species Enteromius anoplus. Next base: position 16,278,301 of record JAUMHG010000051.1, on the reverse strand, counting down.
ACGAGCTGTCGAAAGGCCCTCACGATTCCTGTCACACGGTACGAGGGACCATGTTCAACCCAGTCGGTTCCAGTCACACAGCCTGACGAGCTGTCGAAGGCCCTCATGATTCCTGTCGCACGGTACGAGGGACCGTGTTCAACCCGGTCCGTCTCCACCGTGCAGCCTGACAAGCTGCAGAAGGCCCTCACATTGTCTAGCCAGTCGTTAACGGGTCTCACTCCCATAACACAGTACGAGGGGCTGTGTCATATCCAATCAGTCTTGGTTTCCCGACCAGTTGAGCCATCTGAGGCCTGTGACCCCGATTTTGAATGGCCGGATCTGCCAGGCGCTGTCTGTGATCCTGAACCAGAGTGGCCAGATCCGCCAGACCCAGTCTGTGATCCGGACGCCTGGTGGCCTGACCCACCTGCGTCAGCGGGTGAGCTGTCAGAAATCCTTGCGGTTCCCAGTCCGCATCTGTCGGGTCCTAGCCCCGAATCATGGTCTGAGGAACCGTGTTATGTCCGGTCGGTCCCGATCACGGAGCATCTATCAGTGGCTGCATGACCCCTGGGAATGTTGACCGCGGTCATGGATTTCCCAGGGGTTCCGCTGATGACTGCACGGACTCTGTGTCATGCCGGTCAGACCACTAACCTGTCCGTGCTCTTTTGTGCAGCCTGGTTTCCTTGTCCGCCTTGGTGGGAATCTCTGCTGTTTGGTCCGCCCCGGTGGGCATCTCCTCCGTCTGTTCTGCCCTGGTAGGCATTCCCACCGCCTGCGCCACCCTGGTGGATGTCTCCACCGACTGCTCTGCCCTAGTGGTCGTCTCCGCTGTCTGGACCACCCTGGGGGGCATCTGCTCCGCCCTGGTGGGTGTCTCCACCGACTGCTTCGCCCTGGTGGACGTCTCCACCCCCTGCGCCACCCTGGTGGCCCTCCCGCCGCCTGCGCCGCCCTGGTGTGCGTCTCCACCGCCTGCTCCATCCCGGTGGGCTTCTCCGCTGCCTGCTCCGCCCCGGTGGGCCTCTCCGCCGCCTTCTCCGTGCCGGAGAACACTCAAACTATCTGGTTGGCCCAGGAGGGCATCACAGTTGTCTGCCCCGCCCTGGAGTATGTCTCCCCGCCTGTCCCGCCCAGGTGGACTTCTCCGCCGTCTGCCCCACCCTGGAGGTCGTTCCAACCGGCTCCCAAGTCTCGAGCGCCTGGAAGCCGCTTCTTTGAGGGGGTGCTATGTCATGATCAGCTGGAGGGCCAGCTCTGGTTTCTGGATGGCACTCCAGTGCTCCACGAACTCTGTATGTGTTTGTCTCTGTTTTCATGCCCGGACTCATTCCATGAACTCATGTCTCAGCCCACTCGTCTGTTTCATGGGATTTCATTGTTTGTCGCCACCCACTGACCTAGTTTCTCCTGTATAAAACCTGGAAGTGTTTGTATGTCGTCACGGTTCATTGTTTACGTTACGTGTTCTTTGTCTTAGTTTAACTACCCATTGGATTATTCGTTGACGATCTCCTGGATTTGGACTTACCCTCTGTCTCTCCCTAAGGACCCTGTTTCACGGTATTTTGACCCTCTGCCTTGTTTTTCGACTCTGCCTTTGCCTCTGTCTCTGCTACTGTTGTCTGCCGGCTCTTGATCTTACTGCCCTGACCCTGAGTATTGTTTATTAAACCGTTTGCACCTGAACTCGCACGCCTTGTGTCCTCATTGTAACAATATTAAAATAACACTAATTTGTTTAGTCTGTTTTTATACATAATTTACAGTTTAATGACCATAAAAATATAAATGTAAGAAATTAGAAATATTTGTTTTCCAGGAATACTTCAGAAAATGTGTGCATTTCACCATTTAGTATTGTCCCGTTTCTTTCTCAAGTGTAATGACATATTTGACATTGAATTTTATACAACCAATTTTGCCAACTACCATAACCAAAAACTAAAATAAAATTATAATTAAAGCAGAAAATATTAAGAAATTTTGAAAAAACTAAACAAAAACCTCTGTTTTTGACATGTTTGCTTAATTTTTACTTCTACAATCTAATGATGGTGTGCTCTTCTGCTTCAGGCTATTGGACATTGAATATGAAATGACTAATTTCGCCTACTATTATGTAGGCATTGGAGCAGGTGTTTTCCTTCTTGGTTATCTCCAGGTGAGCCTTTTGAAATGATTCTTTCTCGTTTTTGTAAATGTGCAGAACTTTGAACAACCTTATCTTACCCAACCTTACCCTAAAGTGAGATCTTATTAAAGGGGCTTCTCTGCTTCTTCCCCCTTGGTTTTCCTCAGATTTCTTTGTGGATCACTGCAGCAGCACGTCAGATTCAGATCATCAGGAAGATGTATTTTAGGAAGGTCATGAGAATGGAGATTGGATGGTTTGACTGCACCTCTGTGGGAGAGCTCAACACGCGCATGTCTGAGTATGACACATTCAGACACTTTCCAGAGCACAAACACTCCAGGTAAACACAGGTTACCTAATATTGTATCGACTTATGTGTGCCTCCATATGATCCTAGTGACATCAACAAGATAAACGACGCCATTGCTGACCAGGTGGGGATCTTCATCCAGCGCTTTACTACGTTTGTGTGTGGTTTCCTCATGGGTTTTGCAAGAGGCTGGAAGCTCACGCTGGTCATCATCTCAGTGTCTCCTCTCATTGGGGTCGGAGCAGGTCTTATGGCTCTGGTGAGAAAAGACAATTCATCGGGACTCACAATTCAGACTATAGATAGACACTTAAAAATAAAGGTGCTTAAATGTTTTTTCACAGCAATGCCATAGAACAGAGGTGAATGTGAGCCGACTTAATTTATCGTACACTGTCGCGCGTCACTACTTTTCAGATAGTTTATTTTCACATACAACTACATGACACACTGCATGAAAGATCATATTTGAAAAGGCATAATAGGGGCACTTTAACAGCCGCGCTGACCAAATTAATCGCAAATGATTTCTGTGTGAGCAGGGCTTATATCGCTACACTTTTGACTAGAAAATTTACAGTTTTTTTTGCCTGCGAGATTTAGACAAAATATGAGTGAAAGTGGCTCAGTTCTTTCTATGCGCATGCTGTCGGTACGTCATCTGTCCATTTATTGAATTGAATTCTGATTGGCTGTCAATGTATTTATCGTAACTCAAATTCGTTATGGTTGTGTGAACTTCGAAAAAATCGATATAACAAAACAAAGGAAGTAAGCAACACATGTTTAGTTCCTGCGGAACAAATTAATAATTTTAACACAAATCTGTTGAATTAACAAGTGATAAAGTCTGCAGAAAGAATAAAGATGAATTATTCTTAATACAATCAATTGGGTGACTGCATATAATTTAAAGGCATACAAACATTTAAATTCTGCGAAATTAAATTAATTATTCAGTTGTTCCAAAGTATAATTTTTTTTTCTGATGCCAAGATATTTTGTGGGAAAACGGATATTAAGTACAGAATGTTGGTAACCAAAGAGTTCCTGGTCCCCATTGATTTCAATAATATTTTTCCTCAATGGGGATCATTTTTTGCTTTCCAATATTCTTCAAAATTTCTTATTTTTCAACAGATGAAAGAAATTTATACAGGTTTGGTATGATGAAAAATTAGTATTTTTTGGGCAATTAATGGGAGATTAATGTAATCTCTTTAATTACAATAGGCCTACAGTAACACTTTGTTTGCATGTGCTCGTCTAGTTTGTGGCAAAGCTGACAGGAATGGAGCTGCAGGCGTATGCTAAAGCAGGTGCTGTGGCAGATGAGGTTTTATCCTCGGTACACACGGTAGCAGCATTTGGCGGTGAGATGAAAGAGGTGCAGAGGTAACCATCTTCTTCACGCACTCCCACACTACACTGTAATCACTGCTGGCTGTGTGTTATTTTCTTTGAACTGATACCATCATTTAACCCATTTAAACGTCTATTTTCTGCAGGTACGACCGTAATCTGATCTCTGCCCAGCGATGGGGCATCAGGAAGGGTCTGATCATGGGCTTTTTCACTGGGTATATGTGGTTTATCATCTTCCTGTGTTATGCACTGGCCTTCTGGTATGGATCCAGCCTTGTAGTGGACACACAGGAGTACAGTCCAGGCACATTACTGCAGGTGCACACACATGATCTCTCCTGCAAAAGAACTTGCCATCATGGTTAATAGTATTGTCATTCATTGTTTGGATATCACATGTTTTGTTTGCAGGTATTTTTTGGAGTGCTCATTGCTGCACTGAATCTGGGCCAGGCCTCCCCTTGTCTGGAGGCTTTTGCTGCTGGAAGAGGAGCTGCCACAATTATCTTTGAGACCATAGACCGCGTAAGAACCCCACATCACCCAAACCAGTAGCATGTAGTACTGACATCCTTTTTTTTGGTAAAAGGCAAGGAGCTAAAATAAAAGAAAAAATATCAATGACCAGCAGCATTAGACTGTTAAAAGGTATACAAAATGTATCGAAATAATACAAATAACAACAACAACTTAAATACAGAAAAAAAAGTTTTTTCCCCTTATGGTTTACTTAGGAATGGTAACATAC
>JAUMHG010000051.1:16230481-16242684 GCA_032359395.1 Enteromius anoplus | reverse complement strand
CAGGTGTACCTTATACTGCCCACAATAAAAGGCCACCCTGGAATGTGCAGTTTTTTGCTTTATTGGGGGTCTGGGGAGTCTTTGCAATCCCAGAATAGAGAAGAGTGACAGAGGAACAGCACAGATTGGACTGATGTAACCAAAAACCAACACAAAAACCACAGGATTTGACCATCAATCTCAACAGGTTGATGACTGAACAGTAAGAGCGGTTAACCTGCAGCATGACTGCAGCATCAGGGACTGCGCTTGGCACCGCTGACTAAGGGAAGTGGGAAACACTTTAATAGCCTTATCTATGAGCGCGACATCCACCGCACAGCAGCGATCTGACAGCGCGCTGAGTCTTGCCTGGGGTTGTCTGAACACTACATACAGGGTGGGCGTAAGGGTTGCTATGGAAACTAACACCCTGTAGTTGCAAAGATGCGCATGGAGCTCGAACGGGAAGATCTATATTTCTAATCAAACCCTCTGCTGCAGGGTACGCTCACATTTATACACGGAACGACACGCGCAATTACACACGCATGCAAACGCTCACATGTATGCAAATGCACAGGCTCGAGGTTGCTCCTTTTTTTTTGCTAGGTGTAAAAAAATCTAAGTATTTATAGAGTAAAATCACCCTGGGGGAAGAGGTGGATTTCACACTTATTAGTGGAAATGGTCACAGCTGCTTTTGAGAATACGTGATGCTTCTGGCCTCCTAAAGCCAGCAGCAGCAGCGCACTAACAACAGAAGTGACAGAACCCAGCCGTGCCCTAATGTCACCGTCAGCCAGATACTCCTGCCAAACCATTACCATCTCAGACCACCTGTTGGCTTTGGCATAATCAGAAAAGGACAGCATAACCAAGCTGACATTGGCTAAAGCAACAGAAAATGGTTGTACGTGAATACGACAAGGAATCGAGCTAGATTTAATCTTGTGACCCAAAGACATAATGTTTTTGTGAAGTCGTAAATAAAGCAAAGATTGGAACCTGGAGAATGTTCTACTATAGCCTTTCGACTTCAAAAATGTTTCACGTTTCATTCAGTGTGCTACTTGCCATTTTTTGTGATTATCTGTGACATTGGCAATCAATTTTTTCATGTTAAAAAATAAACAAGATTCTCACGTCATTTCACGTTTACACAATGTCTTATAAACTTTCATCCGGCAAATATATTCGCATCGGGCATCCATAGCAAGCATTCTGAGAGGTGCTTTGACTATTCAGAGTCACCGTACAAAATTCAGAATGGCGTCTGAGAAGTTGATCCACTGTCCTTGCACACTGAGATCACAGAAATTGCTGGATTTTTTTCATATGTGATTCCAGTATTGCAAGCATAATTTTTTTTTTATTATGCATTTTTGAAAAGACAACAAAATCATCCTCACTCTTAGAAGACTAATTTGTACGCGACAGATTAGTTAATATGCATCAAACTCAGATTACGAGGTTGTAGGGTTGGATCGATAGACGATGCCATCGCCGATAGACATCACGATGCTGAGCCGGCATCACGATCCTCTGCCCCGCAGTAGCAGCAGCAACACACTTAATCTATGGCGGGATTGGCGGCAAATCTATGCCATTAATTAATAAGCGAGCGCACCACTGATGCAGGCGAGCGCTGTAAATGATTTCCGCGAGAGGAAAACAGATGTACATGCGAAGAAACGGGGCCCGCAAGCTCATATCAAACCCTTGCGCGCTTGATATGTCATGGTCATTCCTGCGCTCGATCTTATCTTATCTGCTCGTGCGAACACTGTTGTTTTTGTCAGTCGTGGGGAGGGGCTTGCTGTTTTAGTTACAACTAAAAGTTTTTTCTTGCCTCACCTCATGCAGCATTTTTTCCAGTTTATCTTGCAGCTCTATGAAGTACAGAGATGTGATCAGGCCCTTCTGGGATTTATCCAGACAGTCCCTGGCCAACTCCACCAACTGGTGCTGGATAAATCCCAAGACGCCATCTCCCAATGGTAGGGTGCTGTCTGGGGAAAACTGCCTGATGACTTCCAGCAAACGCTCCTCCATCTGAGCAGTGGCCTGCACACCAGAAAGAACATCAGGCATCTCAGATGTGTAGAGTAAATACTGGAACCAATATCTGCTGGCGATACATACCTTTGGAAAGCGCTCCTTATAGACATGATTCATCATTATAATTTCATTATCAAAGGAGTTGCCAGTTCGTCCAGGGCTGAAACAAGAGAACAACAGATAAAAACTAATGATGCACTGGACCCAAAAAAACAAACAACTGCATTCAGCAGAAAACTGAACCGAAAATAAATGTTTCAATGCATCAAATAAAACCCATCTAAACTGCACATGAGGCAGTTTGTGTCAAACAATTCTACTTATGACCAAATATGACCATTTAAACAATGGCTGTTCACGGCAATTCAAGCATATATTAAATAATGAAGGCAACAGGTTAAGTAAAAATATAATGAATCTTTAACAGTGCAACATATATTCTGATGTTCACTATTGTTCATCCTTTTCTCGCTAGTAATAAACTAATAGTAAAGATACGAGCAGCTGCAGCTTGAACTGGGTGCTTGACAGCTTGTGACAATGATCTCATCACATTAAAGAGTGCGAAATTCCATTTACTAATTTAATTTTGTGGCATTTCATATTAAAATATACCATTTTAAATCCAAAGCACAAAAGCTTATTGTGATTCCTGGATTCCATACACTACAAATAAAGTTCAGAGATGTTCAAGCATTAACAGAAAAAAAGAGGACTCTTGAGAATCTATATCCGTAAAGATTAATAACAAGAAATCGATATTGTTAATTCAGGACTATAGTTTTCACAGCTGTTTATAGTTTATCTATATTGTGTCACAAAATACACACTGGTAGAATTAAAATATGCCAATTTAACATCTCTGGCCCTTTTAATGATTTTGCCACTTAAACTATTTTGACTCAAAACCAAACATTTTGGAAGAAAATATGCCATTGCATTAGTAATCAAAACTGCGGTTATGTAGATTACTGGTTAAATGATTTACTGACAAACATACCCACTTTCCTCTCATTTCAAAAACCAAGTGAGCAGTGTTTGGTTTGTGCAGGCACCCTGTTTGAAGCATGAAGCATTGTGGGTGGACACCTAAACCTCTGAATCCTGCAGAGAAGCGGGCTAAAGGTGAGGCGTTGCACTGCAGTCTGTAGACTCGCTCAGAATAAGCATCATAAACACACACAAAAAAAAACCCTCATCAGATTTTAGTTTCTACTTCGGGCTCTTCCTCCTGCATATTAACCGGCCTGATGCAAATTTCAAATCCCAGTGTTCCATTACACCATAGTGAAAGCGGTCTCTTCTCTGACTCACGGGAGGTTCTTTTGCAAAACACAAACGCTCCTTTTGTTTCGTTTTGATGGGGAAAGCCTGGATATTCCTATTAGTCAGGAGTCCACTCATCAGACAGCACGTCTGGCAACAAACAGCACTGAAAGAGATTGTTCACCCAAAAATCTGTCATGATTTACTCATCCTCACGTCCTTTCAAACCCATATGACTTTCTTTCTGATTGTTCTTTTTGATACACTCACAATGAACGAATACTCTAAATATAGAATATAGAAGTCTTTGGGATCAACAACTGTTTGGTTACCAGCATTCTGTCTTTTTTAATATCTTCTTTTTGTGTTCAACAGAGGAAGCTCATGAACAACTTGAGGGCGAGTAAATGAGAGAATTTACATTTTTGCATGAACTACTAAAAAAGTATACCAAGTTTTCAGAAGTCACACAATAGCTTCGCATTAGAGACAAATCAGAATTAAAATTCTAATTGACAAAAGAAAAACAAAAGGATGAATAGGCCTGGTGTTACAATTATAAAATCTCTTCTATGAATGTTTTTCACCAAAAGTTCTTGTTTATTGGAAATGCATTTCCATTTCACTAATATTCTCAATATCAGATGACAATAATGAAGTCAGGAAATGATGGAAGCCAATAATACAGTCAGTGCAGATATAATATATAACTCCAAATCAGGTCAAGAAATGATTAAACCCTAATAGCCATATTAATGAAATGCAAACAAAGATCCTACGTTGCAATTAAATGGTGCATGTGTGTTTTTGTTTACCTAAGGCTACGTGACCGGGGTCGTATAAACGTGGAAGGCCGCCCATCTTCATCAGTCATGCTCTCCGAACTTCGGAAGTGTTTGAACAGGAAATGAAGCTCGTCCTGTGTGGGTTGGTATGGAAGCTGGTGGAGTCGTTCTTGAGATGATGAAGATGACTGCAGAGCAACCAACAAACAAACACATAAATCCATCAAAAAAAAAACATGGCCACAACGAACATAAACAGACCCATTTTTACTAAAATAAGCAAATAAATACACATTTTAAGCTCAGAGTAATTGTCTAGGTATGAAGAAATGGGAGACCGTTTCACAGGGCTGATTCATGCAGGGAGCTCCTATGCTCTTTTACCATTTAAATGGAATTAATGGAGAACTCTGTTGTTTTTTTATGCATCCTCTTGCTATTTCAAACCAAATCCTCTTCATTTTATTTTCATGGAACATATGAGATTTAATTGCAGTTAAATGAAAGACACATACTGAGACGGTTGAGCTGGGAGGGTTGGTCCCGTAACCTGAGGATGGAAGTGAAGCCAGAGACCACCGTCTTCCTTCCGCTCTGCCGAGAGATTTCAGGAGACAGAACGATATTTCATCACTTAAAACTTTATGTCAGCCCACAACAAATTAACTAATAACAACAACAACAATTATTATTACTATTGTTTATATAATATACAATTTAGTGCTGTCAAATGATTAACCGCGCTTAAATCACATAAATTTTTTTTTACATAATGTGCTGTATATATTTATTACGTGTATAGATAAATAAAAAAACATGCAATGAAAAATACATTATATAATTATCCATCATATAAACAAATATATATTCATGTCAATATTTCCAAAATATATTCTCTGTGAATGTATGCATGTATACATAATAAGTATTTACAGTACACACACTTATTTTGAATGTGATTAATAATTTGATAGCACTAATACATACATATACATATCTATTTATTAATCTATCCATCCATATTTTTTTCCCTGTATAAACCCATACTAACATCAATCACAATACACATATGGATCCCCGCTAAAACGGTCACCTTTAGAGTTCTTCAATTAACAGTTCTGATATACTTTCAAATAGAAAGAAAGCTGTTTCCATTCAGAAATGCTATCTCGCACACAAATAATTATTTAAATATCAGCATTAAAACCTATATTTATGGCAAACAATTATGAACCATTTGTGACCCTGGACCACAAAACCAGTCTGAAGTCGCTTGATTGATTGTTTGATTTTTTTACCTTATGACTGGTTTTGTGGTCCAGGGTCACATTTTTAAAAGTGCTGACACAAATTATCAAGCCAAAAGTAAAATAAATAAATAAAAATAAATAATGATAATTATAATAGGAAATTTGTAAAGAGTTCACAGAGTCCCAGAAAGACATAAGGTTATAGAGGTTCAGCCACGTCATTGTGTGAAAAAGAGATTGGCTACCTGTCAGCTCGAGCCAGGTGGCTGAGAAGAAATAAAGAGGGATGAAGAGAGAGAAAAAAGGCGACACGCTTAGTGAGCTTTATATAGAAAGATTCATAAGAATAAATGAGTCAACTGCACATAAAGTGAACCTGACACTTAGTTAACACTGTGGTAAATGCTGAGGAATATCAAGAATACTGGTCAGTCGTCTATATGACCAGGAAAAATATGATAAAGAGCGTTTGTCTACCTGCGGGCGAAAGGGAAGTTGAGAGAGCAAATAGCAGTGGACACATTTCGTGGGCTGTCCAGAGGGCTGCTGGCACCTGGAAGGGGAACAAGAGGAAATTTCAACAGAGCACACAGTGTTACGTAAGCTAGAGGATTGAATAGACGTCAAATGACCTCAGATGTTTCACAAATCACACACTTTGGGACGTTTATCTCCTTTCAGAACAATAACGGGTGTTTTAATCACGCTCTATGGAGTTTAAAGGTGACGTGGGTCATTTCTTCAACGTTTTAAAATATCTGCTCCGAGCTTAATAAGCAGAGACGACTATAACTAAGCCATTCGTAATGACTTCCCCAAAAAATAAGTGTTTAAACACAGCGGTGCAACCAACTTTGTTTGAGCAGCCTGACATGGCAACACTGGCTCTGGTGTGTTTGTCTGTTTCTGGGAAACCAGTTTGAAAACAGTCATAATTTGCAAACTGTGCCTTTATATGCATTATATAGTCTGATTTGTGAATAATTTATCTGATTCTTAGATAAATCACTCTGATTTGCAAGCAACCGGTTCAGAAGATTCATAAACAACTGATTCAGCCGATTTGATAAATTATTTGGATGATTCGTTAACAAATGACTCAACTGATACGTCACCAGTTTAGTCATTCAAGTTCATGTCACCAATCAAGCGGTCCAATCACTGTAGAGGAAGATTACCAAAGCAAAATGGTTTCAGCGTCTGTCTTTCTGTCAAACAAACCTATAACACGATTTCGAAAGATCCATTGGCTTTAACAGTGCTTTAATCATTTTTTGCAGTCGTTATGCAGATGTGGTTACTGACAAACGGCTCTGTGAAGACTCTTCTCCTTTTGTGTTCTGCAGAAAGAAAATTAACAGCTCACTCGTATTTTTCACTTTTCACTGCGAGGTGAGAGACAAGAGGGTGAGAAGTGACAGGCTTATGTTACGCCAGTTACATCAAGCTCTCAACGGTCACAGACCAGCTCCATGTCAGCTGTCCTAGAGCGGGTATCATGTGACGGCGAGTATTACCTGTGTGGGCGGACAGAGGCGAGAGAGGGCGGGTGGGCGACGGCGTTCCAACACCAAGGCTCTTTCTATTACTGCTGCGACAGCTGCAACACACAAACAAGAGGAGAAGGATTATTAAAAAAAACCTTTCAACATAATCCAGCCCAGGCTTTATGGCCGACGGCAAAGTTAACAAAGAAAGTGACAAAGGATTTAATGATCAGCGCACTCTCAATAACATGGCTTTTCAAATTTAAGAATAATCATACGAGTCATTTTGCAGCATCTCTGGCCATCAAAGGTGGTGTCCTTCAACACAGCTGTCATTTGCATTGAGAGACTCAAGTTGTGCATGTCATTTGTCACTTGCTCACCAAACACCTCTTTCAGAGTCATGCATTGCACCTTCATCTTTTGCTGGTCTGCAGCTACAGATGTCTATCAGTGCATACAGACACTTCAATGCGCAACCATCAACAACTCGAAATGAAGCTTTAGATAAAGCCATGCACACAACTGTAGTGCGTCATTCTTAAGCAGACACGCCTAAAATACAGCCTAGGTAAAGAGCACGCTATGTTTTGAGACACAGCCATAGCATTACCGCGAACTCCGCAGCGTGATTACACACACCGAGCAAAAAGTGTCCACGCGACGAGTCAAAAGTTGACACACTAGAAAGTTTTGATCGTGCACGTCTCGTCTGATATCGCATGTTACCTTTTGGATCGCTTGAGCATCGCGCCAGTGACAACATGAGCTTTGCTGCTGCCAGAACTTGGATCAGACATAACCGCAGATGATTACAGTGCCAACTGTCCAAGCGACACCGAGCTACAAAACCAGAACTAGAGTCGAACCCCCGTGCGATTCACGAGTCCTCCTCCTCTTGACCGGAGAAGAGCGTGTTTGGCTCGCCGCGGTTCATCGCTGCTCTTTGTGTGACACGCCGCTGCCGTTTGCCTGGACTCGCCGTGCAACTTGGTAAAAGTTTAGACGTTCACATTCTGGTTAAATCCTCTTCCGATATCGCCTTGAGATGGAACAAGGTTGAACTATTTACTTTCCAAAAAGAGACTTGCGGCAGTTAACCGGATTGAGTCCATGTTTGCAGGTAGGTAAGATGCTGCTATGTTGTGGTTGTTTCGCTCGTGTTGATTGATTGCCGGGTGATAAGCTTGGGATGTACCATCTCGCTGTGAAGGGGGGGGGGTCTGCGTCTGAACAAGCTCTGAGTCTGGGTCTGAACAAAACATGTCCGTTTTGAAGGACTGGCATCTTTGTTTTTGTCGTAGAATTACTAACCCCGCGTCTTCAAATACATATTTTTGTACTTTAAGCGAATTAGATGGGAGAAATAGTAAACCTCAAAAATGGTATGATCCAACTTAAGCGTTTCCCCAGTGACGTCCAATCTTCACGTGAGAGCAAGTCCAAGATAAAAAGAAATAATAAAAATAATAATAAAAAAGCTGGGGCCTGTTTCATAAAACAAGTTTACCAAATAAGCCAGGTTTATTTCAGTTAGTCTGATTTATTGCCAGTTTATTTGGTTTAAAATAAGTCAGAATATCTGCCATAAGCCTGGCTTATTTGGTAAACTTGTTTTATGAAACAGTAACTGATAACATGCGATCTTGATTATTTAATCAGATAACAAATATTTATTGCTTGTAATCAGATTTTAAAATGTAAAATTTTAAAATACTCATAATTAGACTACAGTAACTAATTACTTAATACATTCACACAACAGCAATAAATAATTCACATTTTTTATCGTTCTAATTCATATTTTCTAAAATACCTACATGACATTTGCTTTTATTATGACTATTAATTGTTAGTTTTTTTACTAAACAGACAAGCAATCCTAGTTTGAACCCTAGTTTGGAAAACATTTACATAATGTAATGCTTAATTAACTTTATGCTAGGAAAGTAAAGGACTAGGCTGTATTTTCTTTGCATTTTAATGTTAATATGGGACAATATTATCCTATTTAAATTAATATAAGTGAGTTAGGTTAAAAGTAATATATAAGTAATGTGTAATTTAACAGATAACGTTACTAACTAAAGTTTCATTTAATTGACTACACAATGAGAATATGCAATTAATCTTCAGAGACCTGTATTTATATGTATGTGTGTGTGTAAAAAAAATCTATATATATAAAAAAAAAAAAAAAATATATATATATATATATATATATAATTATTTATTTTTATGTTATTTATTTTTTTGGAATTTGTCATAGAAATATAAACTCTGCACTGCATCTTCTAAATATATGCATGTTAAGTAAATATTATGGAAGATCAAAAAAATGGCCTCAAATGTTCATGTGAGAGTATATGAAATGTTGCATATAAAAACTTTTATAAAAAAAAAAATATATATTTCTTGTTGGTATTTGTCAAAGACATATCAACTTTGTATCTGCTAAATAAAGTTTTTGCATATTTTGTGACATAATAATTATTTTTATTTCAAGTGGCATTACATTTTCATGTGAGACTTAGTCAAAACAGACCATTAAGTATAACGCATAATTTTATAACTTTTTTATTAATATTTTTTATGCTGAATATGTTGTTGAAATATGAATAATATTCTATAATCTATAAATGTATAGATGGATGGATGGATAAGATAGGTAGATAGATAGATAGTTTTATATGATTTGGATGACGCACACAGGCAGTATGGGTTTTAGGTTTGTTTCATATATATTATATAAAATGCTAAAATATATTTGTTTGACGCATCGAATTATAAAATGAATACTCTTATATTACATAATCCGTCTTGTTGCTGGGGATTTAAAAAAGGTCAAGTGCATCCTATGTGCTCAGTTGCTGTTATCCACATGAATCATACGTACATGAGGCGATCATCACATACACATATGACTGTAGGTCCCATTAAATGAGAAAACAATCAATGAGATGTGTTTGTCATGCTGACTAACTGGAGACACTTCTGTCTCTCTGCAGGACCAGAGCAGGTTTATGTAATGTTCTGGCGTGTGAATCGGCTGTCTTACCTCCAGGGATGAAGGGATTGTAAAGGACTGCAGGGGCTGCCTGGACTGCATGGACTCAGGATGATGGGGCTCTGGCTGGGTGACAAACTGAAAAGCAAGACACGTTTACATGCATTAGCGCTCTGACTAAGTGCATGTGGACTGTATTTTTGCTGGTGCTTCTTCATGCTCTCGGCAGCACTGCCAATTAAAGTGCTTTAAGGATTCATTAAGTGACGTCATGGTGTTGCAACACATGAAACCTGACACAAATGAATGAATGAGAGACTCTAAAAAGGCCATCTTAAAGCTGCTGTAAGCGATTCTTTAGTATAATGCATTAAAAGTCGAAGAGTCTAATGGATATCCTGTAAAAGTGTGGGCTCAGGAAGAAGTTGAATTTTTTTTGTGTGTATTTATTCGATTAAAAATACAGTAAAAATAGTAATATTGTTATTGTAATATCTGGATTATATGACTGTCATATTCTCACGTGTGCCCTTGCCTTTCTGTTTGTTTATGAGTCCATGTTTATGGGCGTTGTCCATTCGGTGACTCAGGATGTTTTTTTTTTTTACATGGATGCCCTAACTACATTAAAATCATTCTTTCATCCTCGCTTTCTTCCTGACCATCCTGTCTGTGTCCTTTATCGATGTGAATTTGGTTTAACAATGGGTTAACCCAGTTGAAAAGTCGTGACAGGACCTGAATTTTTTTATCTGGAAGTGTCACATTTTATAGGTCTTTACGAGCTGATCCAAAAGTTAATGTGAAATGCTAAGAGCTAAGAGTTTTTCCGAACCAGCTACCAGCCACCCCATCTAAGAGAGAGTGGGGAGAGTGAGCAATATGCTTTAGACAATGAATTATCAGTATCAATCTAATTCTTACAGTAGGTCTCTTTTTTCTCTCTCTTGCATACGTGGTTTAAGGGAGCTCTTCATAGACGTAATGGTTTTTATCCCGCTCTACCTGACCTCACTACTGGTACTCTTCTGAAACTCATAAAACATCATTATTTACCACGACAAGGTGTTTCCATTTCCCAGTCGAACCCGAGTAAATTAGTGAAGTAAATGAAGTCAGCGTCTTTGAGATATTTGGTTTAGCCAGCATCACAACGTACGATCGCGTGAAGCATCGGCACAAATCAAGTCTCACTGTTGTACCATTAAAGTGATCACGACTAAAACAAATCAAACTATTGCACTGAAAGATATGCATTCAAGTCTGCATATGCTAATGTTACCATGATCTTATAAAGAGTATAACATTCAAGAGACCAAACCAGTCAGAAAGAGAGTATAGTGAGTACATACATATTCAATTAAGAAAAAAACCCATTTCTAGTTCATATATAACTTTCCCCTCAATAATTGGTAATTTGCTGCTTATTAATAGTAAGTTAGTTGTTAAGTCAAGGTTTAGGTATAGGACTAGGGTTGTAGAACATGATCTGGTAGAATAAGGTATTACTAGTATATGCTTAATTAGTTAGCGTTGTTATATTCTTTGACTCAAATAAAGCATCATCACCGGTGTGCGTGACCGTTTGCAATGCACATATGTTAGGTTGTGGGTTAGGACATTGGCCTATCTTTCCACTTCTGTCATTTTTGTTAGATGTATTGCAAACACATTTGAGAACTATGATGTTACACACCTTTGTAAAAGTTGCAGAAAAAATGAAACAGGTATTTAGCTTACATTTGAGTTGTTTACAAGTTGTCGAGCTTGGTGCATATATTTAAAATTTGAAATAGTTAATCTTTTTGGAATTTCTATTTCACCAAACCTGAAGGACTGAAAGAGATTTAGCATCACTCCACATTTGAAAAATGAAACTGGTTTTAGTTGTTTTAACTGTATGTATATTTTGAATTGAATATTATGTATTTTAATGTTTTTTAAAAAATAGATTATATATATATATATATATATATATATATATTATTAGTGGTGGGCAGTTATCGGCATAAACGATAAAAAAAATATCGCCGTTAATCTATTTACAAAGTTGGGTTGGAGTCTATACTACAAGCTAGTGTGACTTTCACCTTTAGTGCGGATGTATAGCCGACTTACACTGTAGCCTTATTCGGACGGGACTAGTTTTCTAAACTGCTGTACGTGTGAGCTTCGATTCTTATCACCTGTCGTCGGTCATCTTCATATACCGTTTTGAATGCATTGGTATTAGATCCACGGAACCGGCGCACTGACAGTCTTGTGCGTCACATGCGCGTTGTGTTTGTTTGTCCTGAAGCGTCTGATCGCGGCTGCGGATAAATGCACTTTCTAATGCTTTTATACAAAACTGATGAACACACCGTCA
>JAUMHG010000051.1:16202568-16230381 GCA_032359395.1 Enteromius anoplus | reverse complement strand
TATATATAGTTTAATAGCACCTATGTATGTAGGCTTGTATCTTGTATCTGATGTAAACTTAATAATATAACGTAAATGTCTCAAGGTAAAGAGCTATTTTCTTTATTTTATTTTATTAAATCAAACAAATTCACAGAAATACTGACATACAGCTTTTTAACACTAGTATATAACAAATAATAGTAATTTAAAACTTATTTAAATTTATACATGTTTATTAATATATTTATATAGCATGTGTCCTTAGAGTAGAGTAATGAGGCATTAAACATGTGGAACAGTACCAAACATAAACTAGAATCCAAAACTCAAATGTAACTGTATTTTGTAGAATATCCCAGTAATGAAAACCCTTTAATTAATTAAAATAATTCAAAACCGTTCCATTTTTCTGTCTGAGAGCTGAAATGTGCAGGTTTGCTACATCTCTTTCAGTCCTTCACGTTTGGTGAAATATAGATTTAGATTAACTATTTCAAATTTACAATATACCTACCTAGCTTGACAACGAACAACTGAAATGTAAGCTAAATACCTATTTATTAGATCACAAGGAAAATCGGATGCAGTCAATCTTTTACTAAAACATCTAAGTGACATGAAAACTACATATGGTCAGACTGTATCCCTAAAGTTAGCAATCATAATTGCTGGTTATCATAATTTACACCAGTATAGGTTTCCTGAACACTAGAAACAGTGTGTAAGCCTAAAACTACAGCATAAAACCAGTTTCATTTAAATGCTATGGACTTGTTTTAATTGACACACAATGAGTTAAAAGTTTTAAACATGCTTAAAATGCATTTCCCCCAGGCGGCTCAGGTTCGACTGGGAATGGGAAGCACCTTCTCGTGATAAATAATGTTGTTTTATGAGTTTCAGGAAAGTACCAGTAGTGAGGTCAGGTTTAGGTGTAGAGCGGGATAAAAACCATTACGTCTATGGTGAGCTCTCGTAAACCACGTATGCAAGAGAGAGAAAAAAGAGACCTAAGCATCAGATTTACTGATAATTCATTGTCTAAAGCATAATGCCCCCCATAATGCCTTAACTGGGTTAACCCATTGTAAAACCAACTTCACATCGATACAGGACACAGACAGGATGGTCAGGAAGAAAGTGAGGATGGAAGAAAGATTTTAATGTAGAAAAACCACACCCTGGCTAACATTGTTTGGAAGAGACCTTCATCCAAAACAAATGATCATCATTTTCTCTCATTCATTCTTGTTCTTGTTCAAAGGTGCAAAACCCAAACCCCTGAATCAAAGATCACCGAATGGACAACACCCACAAACCTGAACAAATCATAAACAAACAGGAACGCAAGGGCACACGTGAGAATATGACAACATCACAGGGGGTAACAGATGTCAAAGGTCATAAAAGCCATAAATATAAATGACAGTGGGAGCCTTAAATATTCTTCTATTGACAATTTAAGTTCGTTCTTTTCTTTTACACAAATGTAAATTATTCAGCATCATTATTCCAGTCTTCAGCATCACTTGGTCCTTTAGAAATCGTTCTTATTTTTGCTGCTCAAAGGACACTTTTTATTAACATCAAAGATGAAAACAGCTTAATATTTGATCAAATTTGGGAACATTGCTTCGACAATTTTTTGATGAACAAAAGCTATGCATGCAACATGATTCACACAATCAGAGCTCTGACAGCATATGCACTGGATTATTAGAAGGCTTCGATCAACGTAACACCATGTAATCCCAAATTCCCACCATTGCTGTCAACACTTCTCAGTCTCAGTCACAAGAAGCAGGTAAATTACTTTAATGTGTGACCTTCAAAGTCCTTTACTGTTTACTGCCACCATAACTTTCAGTTCCACAAAATGCATTAGAGGCATCAAGATAAGGCCATTAGCAATAGGAAGCACAATTTCTCATGTTCCTTCATGCCATTCAATGTTGTCATCAGCCAAGTAGCCTAAAACATATTCAGGTTAACCCGACAGGTATTTAAAGTCAAACCGAAAGGAGAATGAATGGAGCAAATCATAACAGAAGTGAGGCATGACATCAGCAAAGGCCAGTTTAGACAGGTATTGATTATTGTGACCTCGATGAGGGTAATGTGCTGTTTTAGTACTGACCGTTCTACACTTCCCCCGAAGTGCACGGGTCGAACTTTGGTTTGCGTGACAAATTTGTAATATGGTGACCTAAAAGCTAACCGCAAAGTTGAATATGCATGACTGTACAAATAGGGCTGCCACCGTCTGGCAGCTTGTATATTCTCACTGCAACGGATAGCAACAAGCTCTCTAGAAGTGTGAAGATGTTGTCATGGTGAAGAGAGAAAACTGGAGACGACCCAACTGTGAATACTACCCCCCTGTGCTCGACAATCTGATGTTATGTCGCTTTAAACCATTCTCTACGTGCTTGCTTTCAGAATACGCAGCGTTTGTTACAGTGCTTTGTGGCTTCCTATAGCTACGATGCAGTGCTATTGGAACCCAAAGCTTGAAATATCATATTTGGAGAGGCTTTTGCTGAAGCAAGGCTTCGGCTATGGGCTCCTACACACTGGGATTGAAAATGTAGTGGGCCGTGGGGTCGGCTATATTCACTCCTTGCTCAGAGTGGGAGGACAGGGTTGGAAAGCCGCAGTGATCATGTTGAAGTCAGGCTGAAGCAAGTGTCAGAAAAGAAGGAAAACATTGAGAGAATGATACGAGCGTGATAAGGAGAGTGTCAGAACACTCAGACCCGTGTTCTCACTAAAAAACTTGAGTCATAGTAGGATCCAGAAGGTGTGATTAGAGCGTTCACTCAATAGAAAGCACATCTGCAAACCTCTGAAGTATTGAACTGTAATGTGATGCAACATGATGAGCAACTATTCCAATAAAAGGCCATTTCGCTGTGAGATATTGTAGCGAAGACAATTCTGACTAGTAGGGAACAGCAAATAATATATAGTCCAGTTACATTTACTGTAAAACTCTTGCTTGCAAAAAATACAGCAACAACAAGCGGGCCTATCCATAACTGCCAATATTGGTATAGACAGCACACAAATCGCCTTAATAAAATAAAAAATAAGAAATGCATAAGAAAAAAAACAGATTTAAATGCAACAACTTTTACTGTTTTCCCATTTTTTTTTTTTTTTTTTTACTTACAAATTTATTTTAACAATATTTGTGTGTTTGTGTCCATGCACATATTGTTAAACTGGCCTTTACTTTTGTACTAAAAGGCAATATACACGTTTTGTGTCACAAAACATACATTTTACTGCATTGTTACTGTAAACTTACAGGTAATGTGCTCTTAAATGTATTAAAATGTTTGTTTTGTAAAGACTGCTTTACTGTAGCATTCTTTTTCCATTCAAATTGCCATAACTTCCTACAGTGTGCAAACATAGCTGAAACAGAGGAACCCATGAGCTGTAGTCCTACTTAGGCTGTTATTTATACATGGCATAACGAAATGATTCATTTTGGGTTTTGAGGTTAAATAACCTGACTGTTTGGGTAATGCGCTTGAAACAAAAGGATGTGTTTTGTCTCGTCCCCACATGCTAAATTGAATCCGCATTGAGTTATTTTAATTGTTAAACGTTTATAGTTTCACGTTGAACCCCAGTGTGTCCCGTAAGCTATAACATTTTCTTCCGTACAGTAAACACTGTGTGAACGAGAACGCGCGCGAGCGACACTTTGTTACTTATTTTTCGCTCTTTAGTTCACATCAATACCAACCATTAAACACACAGGAATGGAAGAAAAATGAATCAAGGGAGGCATTCGGTTGTACAAATTTCCCGATGTCGCTGTCGGCTCGTCTCTCACAACTTACCAGTTCCGAGGGGTTTCCCCCGTCGCGAGTAAATAATTCATCACCAACATTTAAATAACGAAAAAAATATTTGAGCTTACTCCAAAGTGAGGGAGGGGATTTTCAGCTTGTCTCTCCTCTTCATCTCTAAGAAGCCCGTGAAGCACGATCAGGTGAAAATAAGCAGCTTGTTTCAGATCTCACGCGAGACGGCACAAAGTGCCCACTGTTTACACATCGTCGTTTAACATCTGCCAAACGACAGCTTGAGGTATTCTGCTGTGCTACTTCCTTAAAATAGACAAATTCTCAAAGAACACTTTTAGTTAAAGTGATGTCATGTTTCTAAGCGAAAGTGACTCTGGTAGGCAGAGCGCGTGAGAGATGATTGAGATTGAATGGTGCGGTCACATCTACCATGTGATTGCTCAAGGGAGGTGTGCTTTAACACGCAGGTGGAAAAAAACAAACACCACCAAAAAGAAAAAAGAGAGACCACTGGAAACTCTCATTTCAGATTTCAAATATATGAGAGACATATTACTTGATAAAGCAGCATGTAATTACAGTTTTTATAGCATCTTAGCAGCTTTCGACCAATGAGCTGTTTGTATGGCAAGCCGATTTAACACATATTCATTAAAGCTTGTGTCTATTGACGGTTTCAGTGACAGCAACATTAACAAACGTTACTGCGCATGCGTGCTTTTGTGGCCCTAACTTAAATTGCGGTACACATCCAAAAAGAATCAATAACGACAGTTCGTATAAATGTTTAAATGTTTGGGAAACACATCCCACAGCACAATAACCTGAGACTAAGTTCATTACTCATTATTAGCTGCGTTTGTAGCCTGCGACACTAACCAGACCGCTAAACAAACACAGACTAGAAGTTAACTTAGGTCCAGGTGCATGCGCCCAATGAAACCGTCTATAGTTTTTTGTTTACTTGTGTTTTATATTTATCTTTTCGGTTAGTATTATTCCATTGTTGTAGTCTTTATTACATTGTTATTGGCATGGGTGTAAATTTCATTTATCAGTAGGGGGGGGCAATAAACATAAAATTTATTGTGAGCAATTTTTGGAAGGGGACACAAATATTTCGGTCTTATTGTACTTAAAACTGTTGAAAACCTTGCTTCTATCATTATTGTAGCATGGAGTTATTTTAAGTTATATTTCGAGTCACTCTCTTTCTCTCTGCCACAACAATCTCGTAGGCTGCGCTGAACTGATAACTTCGGTCCATGAGAAAAAAAATAAAAGCCAGCCCACACTCAAAGCTGATTGGCTAATTTTGCTTAATAAACCAATCAGGATGCTCTCTGTCTAGCACGTGCTATAAACAGGCACACACACACAGTACACATGCACTCAAGGTCTCTCTCACTCTCTCTTCTTCACTCCGTCTTATGCACGCATTTTAAGATGCACGATGCAAACATTAATGTCACGCTTACTCGCTTGGTTCTTGGATATTTTATACAATTTGCGGGCATCAGAGAGCCACTATCAATATACGGGAGACTCCTGGAACTTCCTGAGACTTGGGATGTCTGCCGTTAATGTTAACATTAAGCCAAGTCGCCACAAATAAAACAACGCATGGGAAACGGCTTTGGCGTGTTAGTTGCAGTGCACTATGCAACAAGTTATTGCAAAGAAGCTAACGTTACATAGATAATTAATCTGTAATCAGCATTTTTGCCACAACTCATTTATTAACGAATCAGCATTAACTACATTAAAGAGAATCGCTTTATTTTAAGTGAATAAAATTCAACTACCAGTTAATGTACAGAGACGCAGTCACATACCTGACTTGCAGGTGTAGCGTAGGAAGGTGAGATGAACTGGGATAGTAGGCAGTGGGCCAAACCACTGTGAGGAATGGGAGGGGGAGTTCAACTATTTTGAAATGCATTTTTTGCTTTTGGTTTTGTGTAAATTTGAAAAAAAAAAAAAAATGGACAGCATTATGCAAGGAACAAACCTGTTGTAAATATGACAATGATTTATGACATGAATTCCACTCACTCAACTTTAGGGGCTCTATATGGGGCTCTAAAGTCACAAAAAAGACTTTTGAGAAAGAAAATTAGAAACAGATGCCGCTCATTTACTGATCACATGATGTGGTCCACCAACTCAGGGGACCAGCCAACAGCACTAACTAACACGAGGGTAGGGAAAACAATTCACAAGACATAACAAAGAAAAAAAAAACTCAATTTGTCCGGGATCCTGACAGTTTGGTTCATTAATAGTAATTAAATTAGTTCAAATCCCAACTTAAGGACCTTTCCTGATCCTGCCTGTATTTCTATTATTTATAAGTGCTAGTAACATGAGTAAATTTAGGGATTAAAGGTAAAAATGGCTTGCCATAACATACTTCAACAATATGCATTGACTCTGCCTTTTGGTCACAGGTGGAAAAACAAACAACATCAGAAACCCTCAAAACAGTCTATGAGAAACTGCCCATACACTACTAGGGTTTATTCTTTCCATAGCTATTAGAATTTTGTCTCAATTCTCTGCCATGTTATTAATGATTACAGTTTTCACGGTCAGGGCAGCTCTTGACCAATCAGCTGATTGCATTTCCTGGCTGCAAAAGCAGGCGTGCAGATGTGCAAATTGCACATACCAAACGTATTGCTTCCTGATTTCAAATGCTGACATCAATGCAATAAGCTACTTCAACACTTGCACATCCTAAGAGGGTATATGTAACGTTAGTTTAAATCCTCTGACAAATATGTAACAGAAGTAGGAGTTGTTAAAATGCTCTGGCTGAGTAAATTGGCGTTGATATTACCATCAGCAGGAATTATGGTAAACATTTTAGGGCTTTCCTTTCTGTTCTCTTCTCTTTGTGTTGAGGACTGCAAAATAAGAGAGAGCTGAGGTCTCTCAGTTACCATGGTGATGAGGACCTACCTTCTCCTCTCCCTCTTTTTTTTTTTTTTTGCTGATTATAAATCGGTGATAAACAGAAGTGAACTCAACAAACACACAGAATGACAAACTGTATACAACCACTTCTGTTTTTTTGGTTTAAAAAATATTACAGTACAGCAACAGTAGACTCTGATGAATTGCAGCATGACTGCAGTTTTTTATGCATGCATCATCATGCTTTTAATAATAATAGAGCCTAGACGAGTATGAGAAAGTTTTGACCTCTCAGCACATGGAAATGTCAGAAAAAATACTTATTACTGTCACGTTTATATTTTTGGCTTATCTTATATAAGAAAATAACATTGTGAGTTTTCAGAATATGCCGCTAGTAACTTGGTTAACCTACAAGATTCAGTAGGTATTAATGCATTTCAATATATTTTGGGGGTTTTATAGAGGTAGATATAAAAGAACACAAATTTTGACCACGAGATGGCGACAAAACGCGATATATGGCTGAAAATTAGCTGTTTCTTATTCCGACTCAAACATATAATATGATCTATCAACATCGTATTCATTACATCATACAAGCAACCCTGATTTATTTATTAAAATGATTTATTTTCAGTAATTTCTTCAGGCCTATATGTTAAAAACAAGAAGTTTAGTAAATAAAAATTGTAAATAAAAAAATTTGTAAATAAAAACATGTTAAACATTTGCAAGATTTATGAATAACTGCTGTAGAATTCTGCCTTATTTTATTTTTCTGTCATAAACACTGCAAGCAAAACATACAACTAATTAAATTTAAAAATGTAACATAGATAATGAATGAAATCTGAACAGGAGTCAACGTCACAGGAAATGAATGTCAGCATTTCCAAAAAACCCTTTCCATTGACCTTGTGCCGTCATCACAAACAAGAAAAGCACGGTTTTCGATCTACTTTCATTCTTATTTTGCATAAGATCTGAAAAGAAGCTGGAAAGCTCTCCTCTCAGATGAACGTACCTTCACTGCTTAGCTACAGTTGCTATTAATAACTTCAGGAAGCAGTTAATATAACAGTTAGAGTATAACCACAAACTGCGGTTGAATTAAAGCCTTCCTATCCACCTTACCCGCAAACACATGTATTAGAAGTGAAACCAAATTACCCGGATCATTTGACAGAAACCTGTTTATGTGTACCGACACGATAGAGGTAGGCTACAGTACACAGACTGAGCTAAACTGAAATACTATAAAAATGTCATTTCAAATTATTTTTTATTCATGTAGTATTTTTATAATAATTGGAATAATTTTGTTGTGGGTTTTTGTCACTTTTAGTTTTATTTTATTTATTATTAATTTCAGTTGATGTATTTTGGTGCATCAAGTTAAGCTTTAAAAATTTAAATGAGTAATGCTGCTTTGGTGTTATACACATACACACACACACACACAGAAAAATAACCTTGTCTATGATTTTACAATTTTCTAAAGAATAAATATAATAAAAATAATTGGGCATTAGTAATATTTAATATAATTTATTATTATAATTGTTTTATTATTTTTTTGTTGTGTTGTTATTGTCATATTAGTAGTTGTATTTTTTTATTTTTTATCATGTCATGAATTCTTTTTTTCAGTTTATGTATTAGTTATTTTTGTACACCAAGTTAAACTAAAGTGTGAAATGCTGCTTTGGCAACTATGTGTTTATATAATATATATATATATATACACTATATATATACACTGTAGCCTATATATACACACACATACACACACATATACAAAGACATTTGTTTATGTTTTAACTATAAATAACCCTGCCTGAGATTTCAGAGAACAAACACAGACTCCAAACCAAATCAAAAAAAGTATTAATAATAACAAAAAAGGGCATGAGTAATATAGAAGGTTCATTCGATGACAGACATAATTCCAGGTAGTACTTCTGTGATGTTTGAGCGAAAGGGGATTTTTCCCTTCATTCATCGAGTCAGGAAAAAAGTATTTAGACAGGTCAGACAAGTATTTACATTCCTTTTGAGGTCATGACGTTTTGGCCGGTTTGTGTTCTAAAGAAGAGGGAGACACTAGCAAATTAAAAGAGGATGTAGAAAGGGTCAAATCCTGATTACTCTCAAGCACCGCCCACGTCACGCCAGGTTAAGGATGAATCGGTTGGAAAGCGATCTCAACAGGCTCGTAAAATAAGGTTTATTATCTATGTAGCATTTCCATCCATTTGAAGGTGAAGCTTTGACATTCAGGGGTGTAGCAGGTAACCAAATGTGTTTTTTCTTATGAAGTGAGACGAGCTTCCCCTGCTGCTCTCGTGTTGTGGTTTGTGGTGTTGCAGTAGTTAGCACTTCATTTTGCCCCAGAAACACACATGACTAGTACGTACAGACTGAACACCTTCAGCTTTCTGTTGTCTAGATGAGTTCAATCATGTGGACTGATAATGTTTAACATGAACTCTGGCTGCGGCAGTCATCACAAACCGGCTGTGCTTCGGTCATGTCTCACGAGCGAGGAGCTTTCTGAACACTAGAAGCGATGAGGATGAGAGCGGCCGTGATGCTGCTGCTTGTTTCTGTCAGTCTGACTGAAGGTAAGTGTGTCATTGACTTTTTTCTGTCATGGCTGATGGCTCACATACAACACCGCAGATGATGAGAACAGATTGCTAGACATTTACGAAAGCAGTGATATAGATTACAGATGCTTGTGCTCTTGTGTTAGACGGTGTGTAGATTTTATCAGTGATGTGAAGACTAAACCACCATTTAACAACTTTAAAACCACAGGATGTAAACAATTAAGTTTTTTATGACCATGTTCTTATCATTACATCAGAGTGATTCTTACTGAAGTGTAAACAGTTGACTTGGCTATATATGCACGATTTTTCAAAACTTTGGAATAATTACGATGTTTAAAAATGTTTTTGAAAGAGGACTCACCAAGGCTGCATTTATTTGATCAGAAATACAGTATTGTGAAATATCGTTAAAATATAAACGTATGGGTTTCTATTTGAAATTATTTGAAAATGTTATTTATTCTTGTGACGAAATGTTGAAATGTCTCTTTGTGATGCTTCAGAAACCATCCTGACATGTTGATCTTGTGCATATTATAATGTTGCAAACATTTTTTTTCTGCTTGATATTTTTGTGGAAGCATATAGCTGCTTCTCATTTAAAAGAACAGCATTTACATAAAGTAGAAATATTTAGTAATGTTAAAATTTCTTACTTCAGATCAATTTTAAAAAAGCCTGATAAATTCATTTGCAAAAACAGAACAACTACGTTGAATTATTAGAAAAATAGAATCGCACAAAGCACCGCGAAAATGAGTTAACAACCGATGTGCACTCAAAAGTCAAAGAATCCCCAGAATGCTTTGCGAGTGTTGGGCACCGAATGAATTCCCCCGTTTGCCAGAAGACGGCGCCCGCTGAGAAATCATCCATCCATTCATTTTACTAAGCACTCAATACAACACAGCTACAATTTCATTGAAGATTGATTATTAATTAGTTCTACTACTGTTTATACATCATTTCCGTTTGATGTATAACAGAATCCGTTTCAGATTCTATCAATGGGAATCGACTCCTCATTCAGAGCCTTTTTGAGTTTAACACATTTATCCTGGATGCCTCTCAAATAGAAGAAAATGGAAATAACTGAAATGAAAATAAACTGAATGGAAACGAGTCGGTTACGTTACTGAAATCATGTGAGAACACAGCCTTCTTCTGTTCGTGGAGCACGCGCCTCCCTTATGCTCGATAAAAGCCGTGATTACGAGATTAAATATTGTTTTAATTTCCATTTGCCTGATTAGAAGTGATTAGAACTCCAATTCGTTTCCTGATTCATTCTGTCGGACATTATTTGAACCAGTTAAAAAATATATTTTGGTGGCTATTTTACGGTGGAGCTGGCTTATAAAAAAAGAAAACGACAACAGGACAGATCGATCAGTAGGCAAGAGCGCATCCGATTAAAAGATAAACCACAAGCTCTATGCGTGTTATTGTTAATGTCCGGGTGTACAGTATACTTTATATTTTCAAAGTACACAGACAATGTAAACTTCATCATTCAGTTGAACTTGTGCACTTTTATTTTAGAGACTAAATTCATGCAATAAACACAGGTTCCTGCCTAGCTATGGGCTATTACTTATCTCATAATTTAATATATCAGCCTTTATTTATTTTAAACGAATAAAGCTTCTTAATGTGATGTTATCATTTAATCTTCTTAAAGCAGCAGGATGTGGGTTTACAAGCAGTCCACACTGTTACAAATATTCAACCAAACCAGAAGAGGACTTCATTTGCGAATGGGACAAGAGAAACCCAGAGAAGAATCAGACACACATTCTCCATGTATGGTGAGTTCAACCAACACGAGTCACGAACGTTACATAAACAAATCATGTTGTCTTCACAGTTAAAGCGTTTGACAGATACTGAGGTTTGATAATCCAGGTCAGTCATCATAAATCTAACTTTTGACAGGGACACTGAACAAAAACAGTTTCTTATGCGTGAGAACTACGGCCAAGCAGCAAAGATAAAAGTTATCTTGGAAAAACTAGGAATCACGAACAGACTGACAGATATATGGGTACAGACACAAGTGGGCAACATCACCTGTAATTCTAGCAATATCTCAGTCATTCTTGAATGCATGGGTAAGTTTATACTAGATTAATGTGACCCAAAACATATGGTGGGAACAGAAAATATATATTATATATACACACACACACACACACACACACACACACACACACACACACACACATATATAATATTTTGCTAATGTATATTTATGTAGTCAAATACAGTGAACCTCAGATTATGAGCATGAAAAGGTCAGCTGGAATCCTGAATCTCACACTGGACAAACCGAAGGATAACAAAGGTGCTTTATATGAGATCAAATGGAGAGAACGGGGCACTGAATGGCAGAATGTAAGACGTTTCACAAATCTGATATTTTAAAATAATGAAATCTTTTTTTTTTTTTTTTAACTAATATTATGTTCTCCTTTTGTAGACAACCTTTGAAACTACAGACGGCACTATCAAAGGTTAGAGTCCTTATTCTTTTAATACTAATTATACTGTACATGTGCCGAAATAGGGCAGTCTGAATAGTGATTTGTCCTTGTGTCTATAAAAAAAGTGTCAATACCTTCAAAAATGTATTCATTTATTTCCAGAACTCACATTTAAAAGTTTTAAAAAATATTATTTTAGTAACTACATTTTTATCTTTTAGCCATTTTGGTCCAATTGGTTCAAATAATAGGTCATAAAAGAGATTATTTCTGTAAATTCATATATTGCACTGGTAAAAGAAGGCTAAGTTTAGTGCATGATGGGATACAGCATTCTGTGTAGTGTGCACTGCTGTATACTTGAAATAGGATGAAATAGGCCATAAAGGTATTCTTTTCATGCAAACATGTGCATGCACAGTAAATGTTAACGCTGTACAACATTACAGTACTTAAAACGAAAGATAAAGAGTAAAATGTGGGAAAGGGTTATCAGATCTGGTTTTAAATAGCACCTACAGCTCTGCATATCCTTTCAGTGGAGGATTTTTTTCAAGTAAAAGTGAAAGTGAAGTGACTTGTTATGGTGACCCAAAGTGTGGAGGAGAGTTACTTTTAAAAGTAATGCATTACAATATTGCGTTACTCCCCCAGAAAAGTAACTAATTACTCTACTTAGTTATTTTTTATGCAAAGTAATGCATTATGTTACTTTTTTAATATGGGCAGAGCTTAAGTGTTTGTTTTTTAATATAAGAAGTTCTTTTTATAGTAAATGTAAAAGCACACCAGAAAGTGTCACGAATAAACCTCAGGCTGAAGAAAAAGTACATTCACATCTGTAAAGTAGAATACAGAAGAAAGTTCAATACTCTTCAGCAATAAAAACAAAGAACAATAAAGCACAGACATGTTTGCTTGTAAGTATGGTTGAACTGGATCATCAAAGGTCAGCAGCAAAGACATTGGTTAATAAAAATGAGATTAGATACATTTGTGCAATTTAATTATTTGCATCATATGGGTGCGATGAGATGCACACTAATGCACATTCACATTTAGTCTAGAACCACATTGTATTCACACACCGCGCGCTGTATTTCTGATTTCTCCCAACATGTCAGGAGACTTGTCAATCAATAAATAAGAAGAGCAGTGGGCAGCCAATGCTGTGGCGCCCGGGTACCAGTTGGGGCATCATTACAGTCTCTGATCATTTGACTTGACAGCAGCAAATATGCACCAAAGCTCTTTTACACATTACAAATGCAAAGATGGTGTTTACATAGATAGAAGGCACAGCACCAAAGAGAGTAGGGTGGAAATTAATTAAAAACTCAATTATTTTCCAGGTTAAATGAACACTACAGGCAGTAAAACACCAACAAAGTTGCTTTTCACACAAATAATTGCACATTTTACCTTACCCTTTCTAGAAAAAGCATGAGCACATGGTTGCCAGGTTGGGAAGATTAAGTAAAGTGCCAGCAAAAACCTCTTTGAAGAAGTCTTTGAAGGCTTGTTACCAATTCAAGATAGGATAAATAACCTGCCAGCAAATATCACAGATGATTATTCTTAATAAACAGATAACTTATTGAGCACAATCATAATTGTGAAGCCCTAGTGCAAGCAATGTAATTGTAATTGCAATCATTTTGTACACCCGTTTTTTCATGATGCTGTTCTGTTTAATCAACCTGCATCTGACAAGTGCAGGAAAATGTAACGGGAGCAACATGTGTTGCACTTATGTATTTCTGATGAGGTTGAAATTTGTACCCATCCTACCCAAAATTTGCAAAACTGATTAAGATGTGCTTGTAGATTTCCACATGCTGCATCTACAGAAACAGACCATCTACCAGATCCAACTGAGACGGCAAGCCAAACTGACTTCACTTCTATGTAAAGACTCAAGACAACATGCTCTCTGGAGTGACTGGAGCCAAATTGTGGATGTTCCCACAGGTTTGATTTCAGACATATCTGTCAAGCAATGCTGCAGTTTCTCAGTGCAAAGCAATTGAATAAGTAAAGCATAAATATCCGGTTAACAGATGTAACACCTCTCTACAGAAATCCGGCACCAACCTGTAATACGCTGGGTAGCAAAAAAACACAAAAATGGTACCAGAGATATTAATCTCTCCTGGGATGTAAGTATTAAAGGAACCAGAGTTTGGTTAAAGATGAACAAAATTGGATTTGGATGATGCTAAAATGTAGTTTTCTTTAGGCTCCAACTGCTGAAGAGTCTGCAGGGGGGGTGATGTACAATCTGAGACTCTCATTTTCACCTTGTAACAAAACCAAGAGCAACATAACTAAGCAAACCTATAATACATCAATAACATATTCAGAGGCCATGATTTCCCTTATTGCCATTAACAAGGTTGGACATTCACCACGAAAGAAGATCATCATTCCCGCTGTGAAACATTTGAAGTGTAAGTGTTAGCTTGGTTTTTCAGGTACTGTGTGTGTGTGTGCGCCCTCACGGAGTGCAAAAAAACGATAAACACCACTTTAAAAAATCTGAATCCTAAAAACTTTGTGTCAAAAAAATATATATATTGTATCGAATCAGCGCACAGTATTGAGGTCAGGTGATAATCCTACTTTTACTTTGAAAAGACTATAGCTGAGAGGAGTTCAGCAAAGCTGACTGAAAAAGTAATTGATGATCATTTGGACCAGAACTGTTGAGTAATATGAAACATTCATTCTCAACGGCTCTGATTTCTAGCCTGACTACATCAGACTTCATATATCCGGTCAATTTCAGTGGTATTACCATGCAGGCTACTGATTCCAACACTGGATGAAGACAGAAGTACAGAGTCTGAAAAGTAACAGTTTGACCATTTGAAACGATAAACTGACACAGATTGACCCAGACACTTATTGGGAGTTATTGTTTTTTGCAAATGAACTCTTTAAATATAAGTTGTGGGGGTTTTGGTCTTTGAGTGTTGTTAACAATTGTTTATTCAAATTATATATCTTGCATATTTTTTTGTTTTGTTTGAAAAACTATGAAAACAAACATTGAGCGGAAACAGTGAAGACACGTGAAATTTTGACATTTCAGACTGCGACTCTGACATGCTCTCGAATATCACCATGGTTGATAAAAAAACCTGCTTGGAATGGTACAAGCTGGAAGATGGTGAGACGCGACCTAAAACTGTAAATAGCTCAAACAAAACAATGCCCAAGGACATTCAAAATGGTATATTTATCCATTCATCTAATTTAAAGCATTATATTAATGTGTCATGTTAGCATGCATGCTGTGTATGCTAATTCCTGTCTATGGTTTTAATTTCAGAGGTGGAGCATTTTGTGCGTCATTATTACTTTCTTCACGTCCTAAGAAAGAAACGGTATCAAACTGCCGTTATGTGTCCTTTTTACTCAAAACAGACAGGTAAGCTCAGAAAATTCAGTGCCAGTAAATTCAGTTAATCATTTTCATGTCATGCCTATAAATGATCAATGCAAAAAAAAAAAATTTTTTTTTAATAAAACACTAAAATGTAGCAGAAAATGGTTAAAGTAAATCATTATATGATTTATATAATGCACAGGATAATTATATTTTGATTATTTTTATACAATTATATTTGAACATAGATGTTAAGATGCACTATCCAAACTTAAATGCTTTGGGCCTAATATTAGTCTCCTCTAGTATCATCAAAACCAAGTCTAACTACGTTATGTTCCAAATTTGAAGTTTCGAAGAAAAATTTGGTTCAAATTTAAACATTTCTGTCACAATATCTCTAATAACCACCAAATAGACATTGAGACTTGGATATGTTGGAAAGATTGGAAAGTTTGGATTATAAAATAATGCAGAAAATATTATAAATATGACACCACCAACTAGGGGAAGGAGGCCACTAAAAGGTTTTAAAGTACAATTTCCATGGTAGTGAAATTTCTAATTTTAATAAGATGAGCTTTTTTAAAGCTTTTTGAAATTAGGATGATTAATAAAATATTTGAAAGGTAATAATATAGGATAGCCACAGGTAGCCACAAGAATTTTTATGATGAATTAAGACGTTCACATTATTAAATATTCAATATTGTCTGATATTGATTAATGAAAAATATAACTGAAGGTACCATGTGGTGCATCCCTTGTTAAGACTATTTAAAGTAGGCTATTGACAAAAATGAAGACCTCAGTATAGATGTAGTCCATGATTTTCACAATGGAACATTTGCATTTGTTTCAGCACCTAGTAAAGGTCCAGCCCATGCAAATATTTTTAATCTCACGCATGAATCAGCTGTGCTTACCTGGCTTTCTATTCCTGTGGCGGAGCAGCGCGGATTTCTACTGCATTATGACATTTGGATATCTGGACAGGGAAACACAAGTAAGCTGAAAGTTTATAATATTACTAATCATTTATTTGTTATATGGAAAAAGGTGAGATTTAAGCATTTAAGGACACAGGAATTTATCAAATTCCTAAAAAAAAAAATTATCTGAGTGCAACAAATCAGATAAGTTGTTGCTAAATTATGCTTTAAAAACCAACGTTACATGTAATGCGGATAAAATTTGAGTATTGTGTAGAAATGTACGCAATCTAGTCAAAAGTGTAGCCGCAGCAGTTTTAACCAGTTGCGGTTAATCCATGGATGACTAATTTATCCCATAGTACAGCGAATTGCAATAGTCTAAACTAGATGTAACAACTGCGTGAATTAATTTTTGTTAAATGTCTGTCACGAAAGGCGGGATTTGACTTTAGCCAGACGGCAATGCTGAAAGAAACATGACTTAACCACACTGTTTATCAAACTGTAGACTGGAGTCACATAAAATACCCAGCCAACCAGGCACCGGACGTCCATATAGCGTTAGATTGGCGTTGGACATGATGTTGGAAAGACGTTTGCATTTTGGTTGAAAATGAAAATCGTGTTGACATCAGTTTTTGACGTCAATTTGACATTGACTTAACCTTGGATTTTGGTTACACAACCTAAAAACAACAAAATATCAACATCAGTTGATGTCAGTATTTCGACGTCTATTTAACATTGTAAGTTTAATTCGCATTGAACTTTGGTCAACTGATGTCGCAACCAAAATTTTATCAAATAGCCCATACGAAATCACTTCGGTCTTACCTTCATTAAGTGTCAAAAAAATAATTCACAAGCCATAATTTGAGTTATTGAATACATGCATACAACGTTGCTGAAACATTTTATCAATATAGGTTTAAAAGAAAGATAACTGTGTATCCTCAGCATATAAGTGAAAGGAAATACCATATTTCTTCCAAATTGAACCCATCGGCAGCATATAAATCATAAATAACATAGTCGGGCCAAGAACAGAACCCTGTGGGACACCACAAGAGCACTGGAAGATGTTTACTTTTGCTTTCTGTTCCTCTTGCTTCAGAGATTAGTAAAGTCCCAGCAAATACAACAAACTTCCTGATCAAGGACCTCCACCCAGGGACCTCTTATACCGCATCTATATCCGGAAGGACAGAGGCTGGTAATGGGCCAAATTCAACGGTGAACTTTGAAACAAAGAGCACATGGTTGAACAAAGAGTCCAACAAAAGCGGTACTGAAACACTCACTGCTAAATGAGAAATTATTATGCAGAACCGAAAGGTTTATTTGAACTGTTTGATTTTTGTCAAAGAAACACAATAAGGTGTGAGAATGTACCTGCCAACAGCAAATGTGTTGTGCCATTTTATTCAGGGTTATCGTGGCAGGACCAAACCATCCTAATCGTCTGCGTGATTGCTCTCTTGTGTACTATAATCTGCTCCATAGCTGCCAGGAGGTGAGATTACTTTAACCCTGAAACAGCTGATTGAAGGCCAAGATATTTTCTATTGTAAATAATCTGCAGCTTGGCTGCAAAGTATAGAGCAGCTCGAAGGTAATGGGATTGACGGCCAGGGAACATATGCACTGTATAAAGAGAAAAAATATATATTATGACTATATTATTGTATTGCTGTGACCAGAGGCGGACAGTAGTGACGTACATTTACTTAAGTATTGTGCTTAAGTACACTTTATGAGTATCTGTACTTTACTTTACTTGAGTTTAAATTTTTCTTGAAACTTACGGCTTTAGCTTCACTACATTTGAAACACAAATATTGTACTTTTCACTCCACTACATTGCTACCAAGGTCCTCAAAGTAGAAAGTCGTTTCTATGTAGCAGCTTTAAAGACAGTGGGTGATTTTTTTTCTATAAATGTGAATGCACTTTGGTGTGTGTACACACTGCTACAGCTGTGTAAGAACACTACCATGCTGTTTTGTGATGGTGGGTAGGAGTGTTAAATAAAGAAAATGATTTTGACTATTCAAAGTATTTTTTTTCCCAAAAGATGTTTCTACTGTTTTTTTTTAAAAGCTTTTACTCAAGTAATAGATTTATGTACTTTTGTTCGCCTCTGGCTGTGGCCTTCATTCAAATCATTTTGAATTCATTCTCAAAATAATTACTAGAAAAATACTGAATAATAAATAGAACTTTGTTCTTTTATGTTTGACTAAATTAAAGGAATTTGACTTTTGACTCTAAAAGGGATGGTTAACCCA
Source organism: Enteromius anoplus (assembly GCA_032359395.1). Taxonomy (NCBI): domain Eukaryota; kingdom Metazoa; phylum Chordata; class Actinopteri; order Cypriniformes; family Cyprinidae; genus Enteromius; species Enteromius anoplus. The sequence goes on along the minus strand of JAUMHG010000051.1, from coordinate 16,211,944 downwards.
AAACTGAAAATTATCCTATCTTTTACTCAGCTTTGAAGCATCCGAGGTGTATGTGAATTTCTTCTTTCAGATGAATCCAATCAAAGTTATAATAAAAAATTGTTCAGGCCCCTCCAAGTCTTTGAATGAATATGTCAGAAGATGTGAAATAACGTTAACATTCATAATTAAACGTCCCTCACATAAAATCCTCCTGAGGTGAATCTAAATAAATATCTGTATTTCAAACTTCATAAGCACTTTTATCTTACGTCTGCTGTCTGTGGAAACCAGAAGCAGTCCCAGCGGATGACGTAAGACACATTGTGTTATGTGATGAGCGCCGAGAGAGAAAAAAACAAAACTTTATTTTAACTTTACTCTAAATATGACTTTAATCTTGACTTTTGACTTTAATCTTGTATAATTTGGATTTATAATTTTTTACTTTGTTTTTAAAATACAGCTTTAATCTTGTAATTGTGTGTGCATGTATTATTATTTTGGCCATATAATTATTTTCTGTAATATTATGACTTTAATCTCATATCACAGGGACTTTTTGTTTTGTTACATTATTATTTTAATACTATTACTTTATTCTCATAATTTTGACTTCATTCTTAAAACATTACAACATTATTCTTGTGCTGATCACAATCTAGACTATTTTTAAAATATTGCAAATAGGCTGCTTTGTTTTTCTCATTTTGAATTTATTCCAAAATATTAAAATTTAACAATACAAGTATATTTTTCTCCCAAAAATTTACTTTCCAGATTGAAGCTGTTACCAGAGGTACCCAGCCCTGTGATTGATGCAGCTGAATTCAGATGTCAAGAGCAGGTTAGCAAGAATCGAAACCTATGCATTTTCAACAAAACAGCCGCAATATTTTTTTTAAAGGCAAAACAGAATATGCTGTGCATTATAATGACCCAAATTTCGAAATCTCCCTGCACTGTTAGCAGTTAAAAAATTGTGGTGAGGTCAAAATAACCACAACACGTCACATCAGCAGATTTGCAGTGACGTTCCATAAAAGCAGCTATCAGACAGAAAAAAAGGCTGAAGGAAAGCTACGTTGCACATTAATCTCACAGAACTTGCATAAATTATAGACTTGACCTACTAAAAAATGTAATGCAAAATAAATGGAGAGTACATTTGTTGAGTCATTAGTTCAAGTTATTCCACATAATAAAACTTTGTGTCGCAGGACCAGAGCCAGAAGATAGAGGAGGTGCATGAACTCATTCTCGTGCTGCATCAAGATCTCAGCAAACGCAAGGAGAATGTAACTCCTGAGCGGACCACTTTACTGCAAGACTTTGGGCTTGTCGTCTTTGAAGAGGAAGATGAAGAAGACGAAGAGCGTGGAGTTACAGACTTAACCTTGATGAAATCATGTTTCTATCGGAATCCTAGCTACAGAGGACAGACGCTAAAGCTGCCAGAACCTTTCCACAAGATAGAAAGCACTTTAAGGGACAACGACACAGAGTCCACGTACAAAAATGGCCTGTTCTTTGAAACAAGAGTCTTGGAGTGTGACAAAACGTCACTCTAACAGAACCTGACCGCAGGGACAAATAAGCAACCCTAAACAAACCTCCTACAGTATATCTGCTGTGTGTGTCTCCTGTACAGCCAGGTGCACAGTTATGGCATATTTAGCTTTTCTTTAAAGTGCACCTGGGACATAATACTGGAAATAACCCAGTTCTGAGAACAGCTTGCGATTCTCAGCAGTTACTGAGGCTGCTAACGCATTCTCACTCTTAAGCTTTGTTGTGGTCACTGATGTCACATTCTGGATTCTCATTACGTCTATGTATGAAGCATAGTGCTAATTGGTGTTTTTTTTATTGTGCTTTTTACATGAAGGTACAGTTAAATTTAAGGTAAAATGTTCTCAAAGAAAATAATACTTTTATTAAGATGCGTTGAATTGATCAAAAGGGACAGTAAAGGCTTTTTTTATTATTATCATTTCAAAAAAATGTTGTTCCTTTGAACTTTTTTTAATTAATCAAAGAATCAAGGAGAAATTCCCCTCAGAAGCTATAACAGTTTCCACACAAATATTAAGCAGAGTAATTTTTTTTAGACATCTGTAAAAATGAGAAATGGTATTATTATATCATTATTGCTATTATATTATTATTTGCAATGTACGCAATAATTATCATTTGTGGTATAAATGTTATAGCACAGAAATCACACACAGCTGAGAATATATTTATACATTAACAGTTTTGTCCACTAGAGTGAGCAAATCAAGCTTTCAGAAAGGACAATGGGGTTTTTACATTAATTACAGTGCCCCTATTATGCCTTTTCAAATATGATCTTTCATGCAGTGTGTCATGTAGCTGTATGTGAACATAAACTATCTGCAAAGTTGTGACGCCGACAGTGCACAATAAATTAAGTTATTGTCTATCAAAAAAAAAGAGTCGGCTCACATTCGCCTAAACGAGTCGTCAGCAATTAGAATCTTTTTCTGTTACGGATCCACGTCATGAAGTAACATATTTGCATAATGTCCACCACGACAACTTGCCCCGCCCACAAACAGTACAATTTCCACGTGGATTACATCATGTCACGAAGACACTGTATCCTGCGCTGTCATTCAGTTATGGCAATGGGCGTTTCGTTTTTTCGACACACGCTGTAGCGGTAGACCAATCATAAAGGACTGCGCCATCTGACCAATCACAGCAGTGAGGGCTCACGGGAAGGAGGGGTTTAGACAGACTGCTTCTTCGAACTGCTTCACACAAGAAGTTTACGAATAATTTAGAAATGTGGTAAAATTAAATCTATTTTTGGAGAAAACTAAAGTGTTTTTTGACCTTCCATACATGTAAACCTGTTTTAAGAGACTCATAAAGCAATATTAGCAACCTTAAAAAGGCATAATAGGGGCACTTCAAATAAACAGACATTACAAACCAAGAGTCTTTGGATTTACTGTAGTAATTACTACAGTTTATGGTAAATATGTAGGGAATCTACATCCGAGGTGCAAGAAGTTGTATATGAATCAACTTTTTTAAAAAGGTAGTTGTTTGTTGTTTGTTTGTTAAATTTTAAGTACTTAACAACTTTGGTACCTTTATTTAATAAAAAAAATTGTCTGTCATCAGTTTCTTAATAGTTGTTCAATTATACTTAAATAAGGTACAGATATGAACCTTTTTAAAGAATGTTTTTCTGTACCATTTTTTTCTAAAAGAAGTGTGCACAAACACGGTAACAAAACACTGAAAACCACATTTTAAAAATGTTTGTATGATCTGTATGAAATATTTGAGAGAGACATTGCTTAAGGTGTTGGTGACAGGATATGAAATGTGTTTAGTTAGAACAGCATCCTGCTGCAGCTGCACATTCTCGGTCTCAAAGCGAAGCGTTGCTGCCCTCTGTCTTCACAAAAGTAACTTTGTGATTCTGTGCATGCTCATGCCCATTCAGGAATTCATCACAGATGAAGAACTTCACCTCCTCAGCTCTTTAAGTTTTTTAAAAAAAGAAAAAGGACGAATGTGGGATAAAACAAAAAGAAACCATTTAACTTAAGAAGTGCACAGCAAATGGATCAATATAGAATAGGATGAATCTTGAATTTTAGTAGTAAGCTTGATATTAGCTACCACTTTGCTATATTAGCCAATGTTACACTTCAAATAAAAAAGTATAATAATGCATTTTCCTCCCAACCAGATAGATAGATAAACAGACACACACACACACATATATATATATATATATATATATTGTGATGGGCCTCCTGAAGGATCATCAACATCGCCCTGGAAACGAACGAGGAACACCTGCCCTACCTCATCACAGGTTTTTTTCTCTGTGTCTCCATTACAAACAGGTCGGCGCCCCTGCCAGCACCATGGATGAAATCCTACAGCGGCTCACCAAGGTTAGCATCCACCAGCAACAGATCGTGGAGCACCTCACGGCGCTTCGGGCGGTGACCGCAAATGCACACCACGTTCCGCTACCAGACCCGAGGGCTCAAGTTGCCAAACTGCTACCAAAACTTACCTTGCATGATCATGTAGAAGCCTTCCCCCAGATGTTTGAAACTACAGCAATTGGGGAAGACTACATCGAGAAGACTGAGCATGGCCGCTGGCTCCATTGTTGACCGGCGAAGCCCAGCGAGCTTAGTTTCCCTTCCCGAAAATGCGGTGGAGGACTATGAAGGTGTGAAGAAGGAAATCCTCGCCCATTTGTGCTGCCCATTAGTTTGCCAACTGGGAATACAAACCTCATCAGCCCACCCGTGCCCAAGCCGCCATGCGGGCACACTTGCCACATCACTGGCTGCTCACGGAAAGACCAACAGCCAAGCAGGTTGCGGAGCGCAACGTGATTGACCGCTTCCTCAATGCTTTCCCCCCTCGCACCGCCATATCGTCAGGATGTGGAATCCCCAAACCACGCTGGAGCTGGTGGAGGCCATCAAATTGGCGGATGCTGCCTTACAGTGGGAGCCGGGGGAGCACTCAGCAACCATTGAGCCGGCCAGACAATGTAGTTTGAAGTGAAAACACCTCACTCATGCAGGATAACCTTTGACCTAGTTTGCTAAAGCCAATTAGAACCAAGTGAAAGGATCTCTATTTGCACGTCAGCAGACCTTGGCGTGTCTTGGGCAAACAATGTGATTCAAGGGTAATAGAACCAGTGATAGACGATACATTGCATTAATGCAGTGAGCGCCCAACTCAGTGTCCCATAGGATATGGTAATACAGGGTCGAAAGCAGTAACCATAATGAGAAAGCAGAGATGAAAGCATGGGCGGTAGCGGTACCGTCATAGTCTGCCGTGAAAGGCTATCGGACCTAGTTGAAACCAGCACCATGAGTTAGGTGGAGAGGCTACCTTCTGCTGTTGCACAACGCTAACCAGCAAGTAATAGTAAAGGTAAATAGATCTTACCTTGCTGAGCTGTCCTGTTTCACTGAAAGTACTCGAGACGAAAACGTCTAAATTATAAAATCTGGCAAAAGTGTTCTGCAAGGCCCATCCTGCTGCCAAGCAGGTTTCCTCCATAGAAATACCCCTCACGGAGAAATAAGAACAGTCACGGAGAAGTTGTGAAGCCACTCCTTCGTTATTTTAGCTGTGTGCTGTGGGTCATTGTCTTGTTGGAAGGTAAACCTTCGGCCCAGTCTGAGGTCCTGAGCACTCTGGAGAAGGTTTTCGTCCCTGTACTTGGCCGCATTCATCTTTCCTCCGATTGCAACCAGTCGTCCTGTACCTGCAGCTGATAAACACCCCCACAGATGATGCTGACACCACCATGCTTCACTGTTAGGACTGTATTGGACAGGTGATGAGCAGTGCCTGGTTTTCTCCACACATATCACATAGAATTAAGGACCAGAGAATCTTATTTCTCACCATCTTGAAGTCCTTCAGGTGTGTTTTTTAGTAAAATCTGCCATAAAGCCCCTACTGGTGGAGGGCAGAAGTGATGGTTGACTTTCTACAACTTTCTCCGATCTCCCGACTGCATCTCTGGAGCTCAGCAACAGTAATCTTTGGGTTCTTCTTTACCTCTCTCACCAAGGCCCTTCTCTCAAAATAGCTCAGTTTGGCCAGTCGGACCGCTCAAGGAAGGTTTCTGGTTATCGCAAACTGCGGGCCACTGTGGCTTATTGTGCTTTTAGGAACCTTACATGCAGCAGATTTTAGTTTTGTAACTTTGGCCAGATCTTTGCCTTGCCACAATTCTTTCTCTGAGCTCTTCAGGCAGTTCTTTTGACTTCATGATCCTCCTTTGCTCTGACATACATTGTGAGCTGTAAAGTCTTATATAGACAGGTTTGTGTCTTTCCTAATGAAGTCCAATCGGTATAATCACAGCTGGACTTAAATGAAGGTGTAGAACCATCTCAAGGATGATCAGAAGAAATGGACAGCACCTGGGTTAAATATATGAGCGTCACAGCAAAGGGTCTGAATACTTAGGACCATGTGATATTTCAGTTTTTCTTTTTGAACAATTCTGCAAAAATCTGCAAACAATTCTGTGTTTTTCTGTCAATATGGGGTGCTGTGTGTACATTAATGAGGTAAAAAATTAACTTAAATGATTTTAGCAAATGGCTGCAATATAACAAAGAGTGAAAAATTTAAGGGGGTCTCAATACGTTCTGTACCCACTGTAGATAGATATACAGTACAGTATAGACAGACAGACAGACAGACAGACAGATAGACAGACAGATAGATAGATAGACAGACAGATAGATAGATAGATAGATAGATAGATAGATAGATAGATAGATAGATAGATATGTTTAAGTTTAAGTGTCCTGTGGCCAGTAGGGGGCAACAGATCACATTATCATGCAGGAGTCGGGTAGGTCAGTATGAGTGAATACTGTAGATTTGAGGGGGTGCAGATTACTTGAGAAATATGACTATGAGGACTCAGCGAAACATATGAGCACAACTGCACGCTTATGTCGTGCTTTTCAGAAGCGAGGACATAGCGAGGCCGTCGAAGAGAAACTAAAGGACTATGAGGACGAGAAACCGAGAACCAACACTAGACAAAGGGGCGCTCCATTTCCATAAAAACACTCCATAACGGAGCAAACAAAGCACAACAACTGTTTTGACACTTACGTTGCTGTATGGTAATCGCCATATAATCAGGAGAGACCGGACCGAAACCGACCCTGCGTGGATCAGTTGTGGGAAAAAAGCTGGAGTGGTTGAATTTCACTGATTTGCTTGTGTGAAAATGGGGTGAGTTCACTCTCCTTTTACTACAAATGTCCGAAAAGCGGCCGCGATTGGTTATGAACAGCGCTGATAAGCTCTTTTCGAGCACGCAGAGCTCACACTTACTAGTGTGTGACAGCTGTAGGTTCAGTGTAACTTTAGTTTGGATCAGTATTTTTGGACGCCGTAAGTTTGGAAAAGGCGGACGCGAGCTCACATTCCTGCTGCGTTTCAAAATCTACTGTGCCGTCTAACTAGACAGCATCTTTAGTCATCACTGTCCGTTCCCAGGCAGCTGAAAATCACCGAAATCATGGCCAGAAATGCTGCACGTGCCTGCAATTTGCAAAATGCTATCAAGTGGGGAGGTCGCTCTCTGCTTTGCTTTTTGGAAGAGTTTTTCAGTCTTCCCATCAAAATAATGGTAGAATATTTCGTTTGGTTGTTGTGTTTGTAAACATAATGCATTATTAACGCTCTCTGTTATTAAATGGATGCATGTAACCTCCCAGATGCAGTTTTCTTATAAACCGTGCATTCGTTCAAATTCACCTTAATGTTAGTCTGTTCAACATTCATGTTTGTTACTGAAAAGGATAACCTTGTGAGACTAAAACAACTTATGCGTCACTTTCAATAAAATAAACATGAATTAAAGTAGCTGAAAAGGAGGTGTTCAGGAAATGTTGGTCTACCAGTCACAAAAGTTTTACGTAAACTGCAGTAAGTGAACATGAACTTAAATTTGACCTTTTTTTAATATTGTGATTAATTTGTATAAGTTTCCATTTCTAGCTTCTCTAGTTACAGAGTGCTAGAGCCATAACTGTTTCCCTTAATATTTTCATAATGTGTGTTTATTTTCAATACAGAAGAAGACATTTCACTGCTTTTATCTTCTCTTATTTTTCTGCGTGCTTTGAAATTTTTGCAATCCTGTTACCATATGGTAAACTGTTGCAATAAACATTAAAAAACTAAATGTGCATGCAATTAAAAAAAACTCAAACTAGTCTTTGTTGACCTCATATTGCATTTAGATAAAGATGCTACAATACAAAAAGAGCTCATAGGTCACTTAGTTGTGATATTATGCATTTGTTTCGCGGATGCTTAAACATGCATGTTTGATGGTGCACGGTAGGCTGATTCAAATCCTCTTTTGTGCAGAAATCTGAACAGAGATGGGCCCGCTCTCAGACAGGCTCGAATGGCACTCTGTAAATACATTTGGCGCTATTGGAGATTTCCTGGTAATTGGGTCAGAGATCACATAAATCAGATGTGAAATTTTAGAACAGCATGCTATTACCCAGCAGGTGACTTCTCCTTGACAGAAAGACTCGTCTCTTTTCTGGTTTGTTTATTATGTGATCTGCTGTTCCTACTTTCAGTATTTGCAGGATTTGATGAGAGGCAATGGGGTGTTGGGAACTATCCATGAGGCTCAGTCTCTGAACGAAGGCATTGGCTGCGGTGTGAAATTACTCTAGAAGTTGGAGTGGAGAGACCTTTTTATATACCTTACTGTGCAACAGAAGTGCTTGATAAACAGTTTCTGCGTGGAGCACCTGCTCCGCCTTTTCTGTCCTAGATAGCCTTCCCAGAATGCCAGAGTGATTAAGCATTACCAAAATGTCACTTTGGCCCCTGGAGGTGTGATTCTGGAAAAATTGATGGACCCAGAGTTTGCTATAGAGCCACAACACTGATGACACAGGTGTGACCTTCATCGTTGTGTGGACCGGGCTGATATGAATCGGGACTGATGGCTGGAATTAAATGAGAGATTATTTGATGACTTCCTATTAGCATCAGACCATTACTTTCTGTCCGATCAAGAGGGCATCTGCTCGTTGAAAAGAAAGGAGGAAAGAGCAACGTGTGGAAGTATTTTGTTTTTGAGGCTGATGACAAGCGCAACATCATTGATCAACAAAAACCCATCTGCAAGCGGTGTCATCGAAGTTTTATGTCAACAAATGTATGGTTAATGTTTGTATCTTTAAAATCGGTCCATCAGAAAAGCAGGCTATGAAATATAGTTTGCGCTGTTTGATTAAATAAAAGTCCTCTTATATAAAAGTGCTTTTGTGTTTTGCTTTTGTATCGAAATTGGTACCGAGAACCATGGATTTTCACTGGTATTGGTACCGAATACTGAAATGTTGGTACCGTGACAACACTAGTGTTGGAGAAAAAATGCATGCATGTACACTGTTGTTCAAGACATGATGATTTCAATATGCTTTTCATTTATTTGGCAAAAAAAGGAGAACGTGTATTGCCATCTACATGAATGTATGTGCCTTTTTAGCACACGAAGCCCACCCACCCCGCGTCTGACAAAAATAACAGTGTTTGCGCGAGCAGGTGAGAAAAGATCGGGAGCAGGAATGATCGCGTGCGAGTGCTTGAATTGTGTGCGGATGACATACCAAGAGCGCGCAAGGGTTTGAAATGAGCTTGCGGGCCCCGTTTCTTCTCATGTACATCTGTTTTCCTCTCATGGAAATCATTTACCGCGCTCGCTAGCATCAGTTGTGCGCTCCCTTATTAATGGCATAGATTTGCCGCCATAGATTAAGTGTGTTTTTCGCGAGCTGGTTGCTGCTGCTGCGGCGGGGCG
>JAUMHG010000051.1:16161283-16183776 GCA_032359395.1 Enteromius anoplus | reverse complement strand
ATATAATATTTTTATAGTTATTATTTTTTATAAAAAATGTATTTAATAAATTGATGTATAGCATTTAAAATACATTTAAAGGCCATATTTAATTTAAACTAGTGTTCTTAAACCTGCCACAAAACCTTCAGCATTTTTAGATGCTATTTCCTCAAAAAAAATCCTCACAAATACAAAATGTATTGGTATCGTCGTTGGGACATTTGGGAATATCGCACCCATCTTTCTTAGCTAGTGCACCACGTGGGTGAAAGTAAAAAAAAATCGCAATAAAACAAAGAAGCTAAATAAAGCGTATCATTTTTGGTAAAACGCATTTATCACAATGTAAAATAGCAATTATTACCCGCCATATTATATATATATATTCAAACGATATTAGTAGAATGGTTGCCATAGGCGCACGTCACCAGCCTCATCATGACACCATACCAGTCACTTTCTTGTTCTTTTTACTTTTTATATTCCCTGGTCGCTTCTAGAAGACACATAAGACGTTTTAAGTAATTTTACCTCGCATTTTCTCTGTTTACAATCTGCTTTACTAAACTGTGGCGATCTTAGAATCTCAAATTTGCCCTTTTTGGATGTAGCGACTTTAAATTAGCACTCCACCGTCGTGTCGAAACGAGACGTTATCCTTCAGCCCCTCTCAGACTTCCAGCACAGAGACCCGAATTACCTGGGAAAGGAGCACCGGACCGAGATGGCGCTGTCCTTCCCACCGCGTCCACTAACAGCCGCTGTCACGCAGCCAAAACTGACCCACCTCATGATGCACAGAACCAACTTTAAACTGCATTCAGACGATAGCTCTGGATACTTTAAGACCACTCAGTCTGACCTGAAGCCCCTGCCGATGTGTGCAGCCAAAATCATTCGCCCCATCGATGCAGTCACGATGACAAGCCTGTCTGAGGGGAAATATCCTGAACCCACTTATAGCACTTCCTACATCAAACATAAAGTGGCCCGGATCGCCAGAGCAAAGCGGTCTGCAAAAACAGGTCACTATTTCTGCATGCTCTGACCCTTAAAATTACTTTTATTGATATTGTCAGGTTGGTTAATGTCCAAATCACAATAAAGTCTAAACAAATGCCATTTTTTTGGGGCTCAAAGCCTTCATATTTCATGCATAAAGAACTCAACTCTTGCACATAATAATAACAAACAAGAACAATTACTATTTCTTATTATTATTTTATGATGGATTTGATATTTCTGATAATGATAAATGACAAATATGCATAGACTGGCTCATAATAGACACGCGTTTGTTTTTTTTGTGTTTGACTTTAAATTATTAACACAAAATGCATGTTTCAAAGCATTGTGTATGTGTACAGTATGTCCTGTCAAACTGATGTCATGTTGGAAGTCCTGAATTTGGCACACATCGTCATTACCTTTATAACCACGAGCGAAAATTTTTTATCAGCAAAAAAGAGTCATATTATGACAACAGAACAAGTCCTACTTACAGATCTAAAGGGTGTTTTGGGGGGGCTTCAAGGTTAAATGGCGATCTGGAGCTCCCGGTGGGTCAGATTAAGTGTCAGAAGGCACTGATTTAACACAACTTATAGGCATGTAGATCAATGCATCTGCAAAATATAGGACAGTGGCAGAAGTATTTTTTTTTTTTTTATTAGTTTAACATGCTGCTGCGTGCCAGTAAAGAGCCTCCACGCAGGTCTGTGTTTGTGTAGGAAAAGTGGCATGATCTTCTACCTGCACTGTGTTTATCCAGAGCCTGTGTGTTATCAGAACATCTGTCTAGGTAATGGTGCCACGTCTAACTCGGATCTCGCTTTTCTCGCACTCAAAACAAACACAACATCTAAGCTGCAACCTTGAACTTCAGCTGTTTGATGTTTACTCATACACAAGTCCAATATTTTATTTTAGTGATATTCACATGGGTTTTTCCTACGATTTGTCTCATGTTATAGATACACACATATATAGAGCTTTTGGATTCCACTTTATCCCGCCAGATATACAACAATAAACTACACAAAACGTTACATTACATTCAGCAAGAAAATATATCTCAAAGGAACAAAGTAGCGCCAAAAAACATGCTCAATGGTATATTTACATCAGCCAGTGGGCGTGGCAACAACTTAAAGAGGCGTGTTCTGCTTCCTATTGGTGCACAGTCGAAAGTGGGCTGTCTCCAAACAACAGACAGAAGGCATTTAACTTTTACGCTCTTGTTGTGACTTTGTCTTGCACACCGTTTGTAGGTCTTAAAAGTGAAAGGCACGCGTCTTTTGACTTCTTGAAATGTCACCTACGTAGCAAAATAACGTTTTAACAATCTAATGTTGAAGGTTTACCGGCGTTTTTATTGAGCGCTGGAGCCCGTGCCTTGTATGAATGAATTGAAATAGCCTTTCGTAAATGATGCACAAAAGGATTATTCATAGGACTTAAACGTTATATTTGGGCATCACAGTTATGGCTTTCCAAAGCGTCAAACTCTTTGCCCTTGAGCTGGACGGTCCGGGGGACGCGGTGTACAGCAGTGGAGAGGTGATCACTGGCGTGGTGATCCTGGAGCTCAACCGGGAAATCAAAGTCCGAGCCCTGCGAGTCTTGGGACGAGGGGTCGCTACAGCTCACTGGCTAGAGAACCGCAGCGTCGGCGTCAACACCGTCTACAACGACTACACATCCAAGACTACTTACTTCAGAAAGAGGCAGCACCTTATTCGAGGTGGGTTTGCAACTCGTCAGATATTTAAAGCGCTGGTTCACGTTTGTTTGTTAAATGTATTTGTCTGTGCATCACAAAAAGAGAAGTTGTTATTGAGGGCAGAATATGCCAAACCCTCTGAATCCATATGGTAGCTTTATGTAAATATGTTTACATTAATTTTTTTCTTGTATCAGTCGGAATTGTGAATGCATCATTCATACCAGGGACAGTAACTATTCAAATATGTCAAATAACTCGGATGTCATGTATGTACAATTTATGAAAAGGACACTAAATAGAATACATTATTATTATAAAACATTTTACACTAATCTACATTATTTTAATGTTTCTGTAGGACAATGTGAGAGACACTTCTTAAATTCAATCTATTATTGTAAATGTTATATTATTGTTATTTAAAAGCATTTATAGCCATAGTATTTTTTATAGCATTATAACATGATATTGTGCTAACTTAGCATTATAAGATGATAGAACTTTAGTAATTTGAAAAATCATGAGTGTGTATTTGCATTTCTATAAAAAAAGGGGGATTTCGTTTAAATTATTGTGACAAACGAAAAAATTCTACTACTGATAATATAAAACACACTAGGATTAATGAACGGTGTGGTTCGTGTAAAAAACAAATCAAATCAAAACAGGAACGACAATAGGTGAGCGCCAGCCAATTAAATTGTCGTTTAGCGCATTAGTTCCGCCCACTACCAGAGAAACCGGCAGTTCTTAAAGGGGTCATATGATGGGATAAAACGTTTTCCTCTCTCTTTGGAGTGTTACAAGCTGTTACTGCATAGATAAGAACCCTAAAGTTGAAAAGAATAAAAGTTTCAAAACCAAAGAGATATTCTTCAAGTCATGACTTGTTCAGCCAACCCCCCTAAAACAGCTTGTTTAAACACGCCCCCTCTTTTCTATGTCACAGAGTGGGTTCATTTTCAAACACCGCCCAAATGTTTATGCAAAAAAAGAAGAAAATATATTATTCTCGCTGTAGTGTTGCTGCAGGCGCCATGTTCAGGAGATGCTGTGTTTGGTTGTGAAAGTGAAACTACTTTTTTGTGTGCTTCCAAAAGAGACATAACTAGAAATCAGTGGTCAAGTTGTATTCACAGCATTGTTCCAGAACAGTTCAACACAAATATTAGAGTGTGTTTAGCGCATTTATTGAGTAGTCGCTAAAACATGGAGAGTACCCTCTGCTGCCCGTGCACAGAGCCTTTAAAGTAAAGCAATTCTACCTCTGCAAGAACAGCCTGGCACTTCTGACTCATAACATTTAAGTGAGTTACATTTTCTCATTAAAAAGAACCTGCTACTTACTATTCATATGCAAGTTTTGAGCAGTGAAGGGTAGTGCTTGTTTACGAGGCATGATGCAACGTGTGAAAAGACAGTACTAAGTCATGATAATTAGTAATTAAGTCCCCACTGGATACAACAAATGCCTTGTTTTGGGGCGCAGCATCACATTATGGTAAGGGGCATTACCTTTATGCCACATGTTGCGGGATTCGGCCAATCACAGTGCACTGGATAGCTGGCCAATCAGAGCGCACCTTGCTTTTTGAGAAGGATAAGCTTTGCACAAACGACCGTTTCAGGAGGCGGGGCTTAGAGGAGAGGTAAAAATGTGTTTTTTTGCACATTAAACCGCATAAAAACATTGCATTTCACCAAATAAACAAACTAATGTTCTTTTTAGCAACATCATATGACCCCTTTAAAAGCTGAAGAATTCCGAAGTTAAAATATATGGAAAATATGACAAAGAAGAGGATATAGTTTACATGTAGCACGTCAGTGCTGTGTTTCATGTAAGACTTCTAGCTCTGTGTCTTTCTTTGCAAGTGAGTCAAAGCATTGGCTCCTTGAGTTTATGGTACGTCAAATACAGGTACGTTACACTGTACATCCATTAAGATGAACTGAGCCTATATTAAATCATAGTAACGCTGCATTTAATTGTCAGTAACAGTAACAAGGACCATTTATATGGTGATATTTATGCCCTTTTCAAGGTTCTACATCTTTATAAATTATCATTCATTATGAATACAAAAAAAAAAACTACGAAAAAACAGTCCCACAGGTTTGGAATAACAGGAGGCAACAAAATGGTGAACTGCTCCTTTAAGAGACTGGCTTCTTCTTCATGACCTCTGACAGCTGGTGCAGGAGTGATAACCCTGAGCAAATGTGTGATCTGGTTAATCGTTCATCTGTTTAGGTGAAATACACACAAGCCACTGCACTTCACGAGCCAAATACTTCTCACCAAGGCGATAAAAAGCTCAGCTATTGTCATTAAAATCAAATAAAGGCACGTTTGGGTTGATGTTAGTAGGAAGTACTGATTTACAGGTTATCAGGTTGCGTTTTACTGCTCTAAAAACGTCATATAAAGTGATAGTTGTAGATGCGATGTTGATTTTAACACTGCAGCAGGTATTGGCAGTTTCTGTGGATACAGTACAATATGCTGTGCCAATACTGTTGTGTTGTTTTGAGATGCGTTATATAAGCTATGTCTAGTAAACTATTATCTAGCATGCAAAGAAGCTGGTTTCAATCTGCTTACACTGATTTTGGTCTCCCTCAACAATATCTAACAATGATTTGAAAATATATTTTGACACACTGTTTAATTAATATTCAATTAACTGATATTTTTGTTACGATTAGTGATTAATTTAGAGTAATGAGAGGAAAAAATAGCTCATAACAATAAGTAAATAATCTTCGTCAAATTATTTGAACAAATGTTTTTTATTGCATTTTTTTTTTTTTTCTTTTGACTAGACTATTATCACATTTTTTCTTCACTGACAGTCTGTCAAGTGATCTGAGTGTTTTTTTCTTTCTTACCCCAAGTTATCAAAGGTTATCTATCAGAATGCAAACAGAGTTTCTTCAGTGATAAAGAGAAATGAGGCTGTGGACAGATGACAAGTCCGTCATCACAGCCAATGTTTTATCAGATATCTCAACTAACAATGAGTCCTTTAAGGAATATGATTATGTCCGTTTAACCTTGAAGCCTTGAAACCTTGAAGGCTATTTTCAAAAAGTTCCAGTCAATTATAGTCAAAACAGAGTAATGCACAGTTTTGATGCGTGTTTACATACCGCAGTTTAAGAAATAGCATGGTCAGGCTTTTTTATCAGTATCTAAACAAACAGCTTGCGACTTGGCAGCGCAGACGTGACAGGCATCCCGTTGTAATTCCAGCTTTAACCCGCTAGAGAGAGAACGAAGCACACTAACACATGCACGAGGCGCTCAACTAATCAAGGGACGCGCCGCGAGAGGGCGATGCGTGAACTTTACTTCGCTGCTAACAAAGAAAAAAAGTTGTTTTGGTCAGAAAAGCTTGAAAAAAAGTATTTTTGACCGACCAATACTTTTGGCAGCTCGTACTCTTTCTGCAGTGACACTAAATGTTTCAGAGACTGAAATGGAATTAAGTGTTTGTTTGTTTGTATATTGTGCACAGAAATATTAAAGTGACTGAAAGAAAGTGGCACAACAGCACAGAACGAGCCCGTTTTTGTTTTGCTGAACTTTGGGAGGTTCCTCTGCTTTGGGCATGCTCAGTCAGCTTGTTTTTGTCTAAGAACCTGTAAGCATCAATCATCCGAGCTCTCCATCCACACCCAGTTAAGATGTTTATGAGCAGGCAGCGATTCCTGCAATAGGACTTACATAACAAAATCAGTAAGCCCGCCCACACGAGTTAAAGGCCGATCAGGGAGCATGCACAGCTTCAGTTTTGTTTTGAACCTGAAGGCAAAGCAGCTTCCTTGCACTTGAATGCACGCTCTCGCTCTTTGTTTGACTTCGGACTTCTGAATTAGACAAACTGATAGGGGCTGCACTAGGGGGAAAAAAACACACACAAAAAAAAAAACCAAAGATGATTTTCAACAAGCTGAAAAAGTTCGATATAGTGTTTGATTCTCCGGACCTGGACTGTCCTCCGGTGTTCAGCAGCGGAGATGTTGTCTCAGGGAAGGTCGTGCTCGAGCTCTTGGCGGAGGCTAAAGTGGAGTCGCTGAAGTTGCATGCAGAAGGTTTCGCTAAAGTTCACTGGACCGAGTCTCGCAGCGCCGGCTCCAGCACGGCTTACACGCAGAACTACAGCGACGAAGTGGAGTACCTGAACCGGAGAGAAGTTCTGCTGCAGGCAGGTCAGTCATTCGCTGCCTCGCTAGAAGATGGCCAAACTTGTTTTCGCCTTCCAGTCGAGCTGATTCTGTAGAGCCTTTTAGGAGTTCACCCCAACATTTTTTGTTATTCTCCCTCATGTCGTTTTAAAGCAGTTTCTCACGTGACACACTGTCAGCTCTTTTGCATAATGAAAGTGAAAACTGATTGAAAATAAGACAAAAGGCATCAAGCCTCTACATGTCAATCAGCATACAAGACTCATTGTCCGGTTCGGTTCTTATGAATCAATTAACCACTCATGTCTGATGATAATTGACTCACTCATCTGAAATCGCTACAACAGCGTTTTATTAGTTAATAACTCTTAATTTTGTGCTGCTTAAGAGAGGCTGGGGTTAAATGAGAAACAAGATGTGCTTTGTCGTTAACAACTAACAAAACCTTAACCTGAAGGTTTTGTGTGAACTAGATTATTCTTTAGTCACATCAGAGGTTGATGTTCTTGTGTTTCGTGTTATATCACCTTGCACTTGTGAGATTACTGCCGTTATCAGTGTGTGCTTATGATTTATTGGTGCAATCGTGTTTCTTTACCTTTCTTTCTCTCCAGATAACGGTGAGCTGACAGTCCTGTCTGCCGGGAGACACGAGTACCCTTTCAGTTTCCAGCTGCCAGAGGAGTAAGCGCCGCTTGTTTTATTAGTCATATCAGTGAGCTTTATTTGGAAGGTTTTGCAAGGATAACATTTTTATGAGTGTTAATGCGAGTGTTTTGTCTGTCAGGACGCTCGTGACATCTTTTGAAGGCAAGCACGGCAGCATTCGATACTGGGTGAAGGTTAAGCTGCATCGGCCGTGGGCCACCGTCAAGAAGGTCAAGAAAGAGTTCACCGTTATCGAGCCCATTGATATTAACACCCCCAGTTTACTGGTAGGAGCTCAGAACGGCCTGTCGTTTTGGTATTGTGTGGCGTGGTATTTTGTGCATGCTAAATGAGAGTTTTGTTTTTTCTTCAGGCGCCTCAAGCTGGAACCAAAGAGAAGATGGCACGCATCTGGTACCGGAACTGCGGTCAGGTGTCGATCTCCGCAAAGATCGACCGCAAGGGATACACCCCAGGCGAAGTGATTCCAGTCTTTGCTGAATTCGAGAACTCCACGTCTCGCTCCGTGGTGCCCAAAGCTTTCATCACACAGACGCAGACCTTCATCGCAAGGGGGACCATGAAACAGAAGAGGGCCGTGGTGGCCACGTTGTGCGGGGATATAGTTGGTGCACACCGGAGAGAGACGTGGCACGGTCGGGCCATCAAAATCCCTCCAGTCGGGCCCTCCATCCTTCAGTGTCGCATCATTAAAGTGGAGTACATGCTCAGGGTGAGTTTGAGAACTTGAGCTACTAAACTACTAAGCAGGGTTGCCAGGTTTTCTCAACAAAACCCAGCCAATTGCTAGTCAAAAACTGGCCCAAGCTCACATAGCAATTGATTTGGATCTCTTCGACCTTCAAACATGAAAAAAGAGTGTTAAAATAGTCCTAGACTTGGCAACACTGCTGCTAAATCTTACTAAACACCACTTTGTATTTAGGTTTGCATCGATGTTCCTGGGACGTCCAAACTATCCCTGGAGCTGCCTTTGGTTATGGGCACCATCCCTTTGCATCCGTTTGGCAGTCGCACGTCTAGCGTAAGCAGCCAGTACAGCGTGAACTTGGAGTGGCTTCGCATGGCCATCCCCGAGCAGCCTGAGCGTACGTATCTGCCCAGCCCCTGGGTTTCATTCTCTTTCATCATCAGACTGAAAGCGAGGTCATACCGTCAAATGTGTCGCTCACTTTGAGTCTGGTTTGTTTCTGAACCACAGCTCCTCCAGATTACAGCTCCGTTGTGTCTGATGAAGAAGCGGTCCAGAACTCCACAGCCGTCCAACCTGAGGAAGATCTCAGTGGTGTGCTGCAGCGCTCCCTCATGGCCTACGTGCAGGAGTTCAGATTACGCCCGCCTCCGGTGTACAGCGAGGTGACTTATTAGACAGCGGTTTTTTACTAGTTTTGAAAGTCATGACCAAGATTTGTACCTTTTTACATGTTTATGGAACCAACCCTGTTTCACCCCAGAATACAAAAAGTAAATATCCATGTCGTAAAATGCATTCAATATGTAATATTGCATAATATGCAATATTGCACTGACTTTTAAAAAAGCATGACTATAAGAAATGTTCTGATCTGTGTTTTCTTTTCTGTCTCTCTCTTCTCAGGTGGACCCAAACCCTCAGCCTATCACCATGCGTCCTCGCTGCATGACCTGTTGAACTCTCTGCCAGCTGAGCATCACCTGATGTTTGAAACAAAAGCCAAGATTTAATTCTCCCGGACGCCTCTCTGAGACTGAGATTGGCACTTGTTCCTCGTACGTGCCGTTGGCATCTGTGCTTCAAGCAGCCGGGCGGAGAGAGGAGGAGATGTCTGGACTAGGGAAGGCAGAGCGCTTTCATCAAACAAAGAGGACATTCAGTACCGGGTGGCGAACAAAGGTTCTGCCCACGTTTGTGTCCCAAAGAGCGATCAGACTCTGGTCTGTGCCTAGAACGATTGTACGTAGATTCAGGGAATCTGGGGCACGATCACCAGAGAATTATGGGTGAGAAGCCATTCAGAGATGCTACCCATAGTGCCTTGTTTTGCTGTGATCGAGGGCAGAGTCCCTCCTAACCAGCTGCAGTCTGACAATTTTAGATGTTAGCAGGGGTGTGATGTCGTCCTCTGTCATCATGTATGTCTCTTTTGGTGTTGGTGTTAGCCAAAGAGACCGGTTTAACATTCATGTGAACCGGTAATTCTATGCAAAAGGGAAAAACTAGAGCTTTAGGGGGAAATTGCAAATCCTGGAAGTAAAAAATCCTTTCCCCCTCCTCTTGGAGTGGAACTTATGTTGGTATAAGTTTCATCTGGCTCGACAGAGGTCGAGTCTGTGACCTGGAAGGTCTTAATTTTTCACAGAATGTAAACCAAGGATAACTTTTTAAGCAAAGGCGTTGTTTTTCTTCATTGTATTTGCCTGTGACTTGAGCTAATGTATGAAATGCAGGGCTGGAGCAGTCTGCGACGGTTAGCCTTACTAATTGATAGGAGAAAGTACAGAGCCATGTGTACCCAAGGTGCCTTTTTTTGTTGTTTTAGATGAAACAATGAAAAACTGCAGGGATTATGTCACGTTAAGCCTCTTGACTCCCTGAAGTGTCCTTACGCACATTCCAAAAATACCACAGACTTGCTTCATTTCCAGATTATGAGAAAGTGTACATTTCAGGTATAACTGTAACGATTGTTTTGAATGAATGTATTTTATAGTTTTTTTGTTGGAATTTGTGACAAGCATATTTTTTTGTTAATCACTTTTAATTAAATAAAAAGAAAAATTATACATTTGAATGTGCTTGGTGTTTTTATTTATTATATTCATAATAGCACTATTTATTTAGAATATTATTCATAATGTTACAGTTATGCAACTTGACCAAAGTGTTCCTTACTCGAATACAATTGCATAAATCATCCTTCTTATTTTATTATTTTTTTTTCATCCATGAGAATCTCAAAAGTGTTTTGAGGGCTGTGCTTTTACTATATATAACATAAGTGGTGCCCGAGGCACCAAGTGTCCTTTTTCATCCTGTGTTGTTTTCTGAAATGCTTCCATTCTTATAAATTCCCATCAGTCCCATATGTTGTGCAAACCTCATGAGCAAAAAAAAAAAAAAAAAGCGTATATGGAAACCGAACACATTATCTAACTTTATAATGATTTTGTTCATTTTTGAAATAACAGGTTCTCATAACTGTCTTTAAGAAATAACGCTTAAAATGCTTAAACAGTGTATGGATATATTTTATTTGTACCATTATTTTGAAATAACATGCAAACTTGCACCAGCATAATACAGGCCTGACTTAACTTGTTTAAAGTCATGTTATAAACTTAAAAGGAATGCATTTTTTTTTTTTCTGTGAGTACATCCCGCAGGGTTTTTATTATTTTAGTAATGTAGACATGAAACAGGAACAAGAACTCTGCAAATGATCACTGTTCGGTGACTGGAGTTCCCGTCCTCTTGCAAGTCGAAGCCATCGCCACAAGTTTCCCAGAACTTTTCCATGTTTTCACATGTTTCAGATTGATGACACTGAAGGGTCTATTTTAAACTCAGATGTACTCCTATGCATTGCCTGAAATGATACAGACAAACAAAAGATGCACTCACGAAAGAGCAGTAATTGCTGCAGGGTAATAACAACTTTTTACTGCACCTTTTGTATTGGAAGATGTGAGGAGTTATTATTATTTAAACATGGCACTATATCTGGAACATCTGATCGTGGAAACAACGCATGGTGAGTTTGTGACTCACAGTACAATCGCTTATCATTTACAACCTGCACAACAAACAGAGGCACATCCAAAAGCTTGTAGTTTTTCTTTTATGACAATTTAAAGACCTTTGAGCTCATGGCTAACAAAAGCTCATGAGACTGCAGATCTACATGGCCCTTTTTTACAACCAGTGTTGTATCAGTACATGATTGTGTGTGTGGGGGGGGAAGGGTTCTTCACCTGCACTGCTGATTCACCTGCTAATTTAACCTCTCTGTTTCTTTCTTCAGGAAACAGATGTAAAGTGGGACAAAGTTATTTAATAACGGAAATAGGCGGAATTTTTTTTTTCTAGAATCCTAGAATTGCGCACATAAAATGCTAAATGCCTCACATCACCTGCAAAATGAAGCATTCAAAATATTACAAAAACATCATAAACTTTTAATTCCATCAATCCACATTACAGCTGAAAGCTGTCTGAGAGTTGCCACCATGGCAAGAGATAAAAATGCATGGAAATGTAAAAATGTAAAAACTAGAACAGTCTTAAAGTAAAAAGAGATGCCGAAGTCTTATTCTGTGGTGGCTGTGCGTTAAAACGAAGTGATTAAAATCTTGGGTTTAGTGTTGAGTTCTGCTGTAAGGTGAACCCAGCCTGATTTAAATGATTAAAAGTGGAAAATGTTCATTGCAAAAATAATCAAAAGTTATAGTTACATTACTTATCTGAAATTATTGAAATTTGTAACCTCTGACATTTCCAAAGTAACCTTCCCAACGCTGCTGATGTGTGACTGGATTAGTAATTTGATAAAAAGCCATGACCAGCGACTGAAGTTTAGAAGTTTAAAAGCAAGTATAGTATAGGCCAGTCTCCTGAAGCAGATTCATGAAAACAGTTCATTTGGAATAAAAGTAAAAGCCTGTTTAACAATCCTCATTTACTCTAAGAATGGCGAGATTTCTGCCTGAAAGCTTAAATGTAAGGAAACTTGTAACTTGTATAATTGATATACTGAATTATGTATTTTTTGGCAAAACGGCAAAAATGTCTATAGAGAGCAAAAGAACACATTGTGATCCCTACATTACGTTGCACAAACAAGGCAGCAGTGATATTTGCGTCCTCAGAGAGACCTCCTTACATGGTGACATGACGTTCAAGGCTGTGCATCTGGGTGTGAGACCCTTGTTGACTTCACACGGACAGATCAGTTTGCTATAAAGCCTGGGGACTTCATGGAAACCAAGGAAACTTTAGCGGCAGTTCAAGAGGCTACTCTTACAACCCAGGAATCTCCCAAAATATCCTGCCATTCATGCCGATGAAAAAACAACGTATAACCTAAAATGCACTTGTTTTGCAGTTTATCTCATACACAACTTGAAGGATCTGGGAGCATTTGAGTTGTTATTGCATTTCCAGCTGCCTGTTTGGCTTTGTTCTCACTGGAGAGCACTGAGCTTTGTCCTTTTCCCGAAAATTATGCTGAATCAAAGCATTAACTTGTTGCCAAATAGATTAAGTCCGATTTTTCCCAGTGATGTGGTACTAGGAGGTGATTAGTTGCGAGCCAAAACGTTTGCGTTATCATTATCAATGCAAATTCGCTGTTAAAAACAATGTTAAATGCCCTATTTGCATGCACCGTTCTGCACACTGATTTTGGGACAAATGTGAATCACGAAAAGGGGCAAAGGTCAGGAATTTAGAAAAGTGCTGTTGATATATTCCTGCAAGCACATGACATAACAAATGTTAAATGCGTCAAAAGCACATACTTGTTACTTCCCCCTGTCAGGCTGCGCTGCACGTGGCGATGTGTTTCGCCTCCAGTTCTGGCTCGTGTCCAGGTCTCAGACAGAGCTGTGAAGCTATGGTAAATATTGAGAGGAATGTATGGAGGGGCTGAGAAGGAATGTATTTACCTTCAGCGAAAAGAACACATCTTTAACACATATCTTTCTCTGGTGAATTGAGAGAGCATAAACAAAATATGCGTTTGCCTTTTTTGCAGTGCAATTGCACAACTGCACTACTAGAAGAACAGGATGTTCTCCAAGATTGTTTCTCCCTCTCTTGTGCTCACAAAAGTCACGGTCAAACTCACGCCTAACCACGTTCCTCTAAGAAACAACCACTGTTTCCCTTCAGTAAAACATTATAGGCAGTATTCCAGCATGGGGTTCGGAAATATATTGTTTTCCTCTGTGTAACACAAAAAGAGATATTCAGCAGGATGAGCAAGCTGCTCCTTTCCATGCGATAAACGTAAGCGGACCCTTTGAACAGACTGCGATGGTGCCTTTCCTAAGTTTCTATGTTCTTTCTTATTTGTGACCCAAAGCCAGTCTTTAAAGTCGATGTTTCGAAATTTTGACATCATCTGTAAGCTGAATAAATAAGATTTCCATTGATGTGTGGTTTGCCTTTAAATCACCTGATCAAATGAAGTTCTTAGTAATGCACGTTACTAATCAAACAGTTTTGATGTATTTACGGCAAGACATTTACAAATTATCTTCATGGAATGTGAGCCACTTAAGTTTCTAATGATGTTTTGCATTAAAAGATAAATCGATCATTTTAAGCCGTTTTCAACTTGGCCAAACCATGAACTACCGTATGAAGTATTCCTTTTATCCTCTGTCAGAGATGTTTGCGCTGCCCTATGGCTCTCATTCTTTAGAAATGCCTCCAGGGTGTAACTGTGACCAATGAAACTCTATATCACATATCCTTAACGGATAGTTCACTCCGAAATGCGAATTCTGTCATTTACTAACACTTAAGTTGTTTTGGACCCCATTGACTTTTACTGTAAGGACAAAAACTTAGTGTTTGGCTAAACTGTTATACTGTGTGTGCCATAAGGATATGCTGTTCCATCTTCGGCCGTTAGGAGGAGTTGCCATTTCCACACAAGGTAACCCTGAAAGGGTGTTGAGGACAGAGAACACCTTTGGTCAAAAACAAGAGCTGCTTCTGAGCTTTCACGTGGTCATTCTGTTTCCAAAATGCTGAACTGTGAAGTACTGAATGAGTCATGTGCATCCTGACATCAGCGAGGCTTGTTTCTGGTCAGCTCTTCCCTATTTAAACTTTCCAAACAGTCATCACTATCTGCGAAACCCCACTCAAAACAGTGACACTGTGAGAAAAGAGAACAATTTGGGTCATAATTGGGTAGGATGTGATGCACGCCAAACCAAAAGGCACACTCCCACTCAGCAGGAGCACGATAATAGCGCCGCTAGATAAACAGGGAGGTTTGGGAATAATGAGGTTTTCTTTTCATAGTTCTCTCAGGAGACGAGCAGAGCTCTCTGCCTTACTGACGTCAGACTTTATGTACCAGTAAACAACCAGTACCGAGGGGAACAAGCAGACGTAAACACATGTGGTGACTGTCAATAAGATTTAAAGTGTCGACAAGACTGCAGATTTGATAAGGAAGGAAGGCTCACAGAGAAACTGGAAGAAAAAGATGTTTGTGAAGTTAAGACGGTCAGGATTGTAAGAAAGAAAACCGGCTGAGAGTGTATATGTAGGTCAGTGTATATTCTGGAAGCGACGGCAAACTCTGTGACCTTTTAGATGTTTAATAACTCCCTGGCACGACTTTTCCCTGACAGTCAGTTAACGAGCAGCTCATACAGCTTTCACTTCATACAATATTAGTTGTGTATTCTGTTTTAAAGTGCTTAGCGTTCAGTACGGCGGCAGCGCATGACGAAATTACTTCAGAAGGCCACGTAAAACTCCACTGAACCTGATATTGAAGGGATTAGGATTTCAGGATGACATGTTCACTATGTCTGTTCTTCTGAGCTAATGACAGACTCGGGACTTGCAATGTCCTGTAGAGTCTCATATATCTCCTGATACTGTATATGGCTCTTTATTCTCTTAGACTAGTTCACTGGTGCATTTAGTCTCCGACATTGCATATCATTTTTTCCCTTGAATGTGTTGTCCACAACATGCTGGAGGAACAAAATAAAGAACTCCCTAAGGTTTGTTAAGGCTGATAGCATTTTGTTTGACTATTTTTCAATAAAAAAAAAAAAAAAAACTGAACGGAAATGACACAATATTTAAATATCTGCTAATATTTAATGGGCAGTTGTATTTTCTGTAAACATACATTTTTAATACAATAAAAATGGAAATGGTTTAAGGTAATTATTTACATCTTTATATATTTTTAAAAAATATATAATTTGTGTAATTTTACAATTTGTAGTCTGGGTTTTAGACAATGGTAAAAACTTTCTTTTTTTTTTTGCTTTATAATTTTAATATAGCTAGCTAAATCATGAGCAATTATTACAATGTGGCCACTTTTTAACAAAAACAATGGAATACATTAATTGCTTTTAAATTAATACATTAAAACACAAGCCTGCTTTTTTCTATGCACTCTTGCATGTAGTTTTAAGCACTGAAAACACTATTGCTCTTTTTTTTCAGAGTGCTTTGTAAACAAGTTATCACCCCTGTCCTGGATTGTACAATGAGATTTTACAGACCTCTTTTTGGCCGTGTATGTAGGTCAAATAGCATGCCTGCATCTCGAAAGCTGCTAACCAAAACAAGACTACACCTCCTTCACTTATTTGCCCTGAACAAACTAATGTTACACAAAGCATGGGCAGGGTGGTCACATAATAATAAAGAACATCTCTTCCTACGGCTGAAGACATGATTTCTGTCAGGTCCGGCTCCCAGTGAGGTCTCAAATTACCCTGTATAGACTGAGGTTTTTGTTGTTTATGCATTTGACTCCAGTTGAGCTCGTGTTATCGCTGGCATCAAAAATACAGAGTTCTGTACTGTTACTGTGCATCAAACGTTGCCTGATTTGTTTGAACATAGAAAATAGAACAAACATCACTCAGAACTAGATTAAGGATCTAATTTTGAAGAACCAGCCAACCGTAGCCGATCCTTCTCACAGCAAACAAATGTTTCCCGAGGCCTGAGTAACTGAGGTTTGAAAACAAAGCCTTAGTGCTGCCATCCAGAAATCCAGTGGATGGTTTTGTTCCTTTTCTTCCTGTGAGACATGAATCTGTCACCTGTGAAAGAAATCATGATGTTTTTGAGACGAAGGAATGTTTTGATGGTCTCCCTACCTTGAAAGAGGGTCTCATCTTACAAAAAAACAAGGCTACGTTCTGTCCGTGCAGAAACCGTGGGGCCGATCTAAAGGGGAATGCACAAGAAGTGTGTGCACATGGAAACATACAGTCCAACAAAACATCTCAAATGCTTGATCTTGCTCCCAAACATCCACGATCGAGTGATTTCCTTCAATCTCACACAAACCTTCTTACATGAGGTTTATGGTGTTTGCCCCATTCCCCGAATTAATCCAATTACACCACTGTTGCATCATTTGGTGACACAACTCATAATCTCTGGAGTTTCCCTATAATCCACTAACTTCATTTGCACTTTTGTTCCCTCCAGTTAAACTGCACCTAGTTTTTCTGGAATGAAAGAATTTTCGTTGTTGGCCAAAATAGCATTGTAGGTCTGAAATCAGTGACGTTTAATGAGCTATTATCTGATGACGAGTAGCAGCATCCTCTTTTCTTTACTAGTTACAGCACAAAGTAATCTTGAACATCAGTGGTATGCTAAAAGAAATAAAATGCTTCATGTCAGCACTCAAATCAGTGCTTAAATGCTTACATCACCAGTAAAACAACATGAACACATTCAATGAAATTTATAATAATTTAAAATAAAATATAAGCAAATATATGCACTATATTAAATATTCATTCTAATACTTTTTATTATTCATCATATTTTAGATTTTTATTTTATATTGTTTATTGTACGTTCAAATAAATCTGTCATACATATGGTTTATTTTCTTCAGACGAGCATGAATGCTTTAAGAGAAATATTCCATATAGTGAAATTGGTATGTGTATGTGTTGATAAAAATATTATGAATTCAAACTTTTGCTCACTCAAACCTATCCTTTGACTAATCTGTGTTGTTCTTTTCAGTGTTGTTTTTGGCCCACAATGAATTTCACTGAATGGACAAGAACAAGAACAAGCAATATTCTTCCAAATGTCTTCCTTATGGGAAAGAAAGTACTGGTTTTAATGGTGAGTAAATATTGACTGATGAATTGTCTATCTCTATATTTTAGTTCTGGTTCACCACAACTGGCCAACTATAGGAGAGAAGAAACAACTATACTTCAGCATTCTTATCTTTGGCTTAATAACCCGACCGACCTGAAAGGCTGGTTTAGAGTAAGAAGCAGGTGGAAAGAGGTCACTAGTGCCAAACTACAGGGAAAAAAAAGCATGGAGTCGGTGCCAAACAAAAGAAAGCCAACAATTTGAGTGGTATAAAAGCCCTATTGTGCCATACTTTACAAACCCAAGCACCAGGAGCAGGGAACAGAGGGTCAAATCTTACGGCAAAGCATAATCTACCTGCTAGCTGCTACCAAAAGTGTTGCAGCCATGCTGTTGTTTGTTTGTGCGCTGGTGTGCAGTGACTTAACATTTGGCTGACTAACAGCAGCAGAGGCTCGTGAGGTCGTTCTGCTGTGGGTTAGTGTGTTCTCACAGCTGACGACTTCTGGTGGAATAACCCGAGCAGGGCCAAACTCAAGGGAATTATGGGTCACCTTTAACGCAAAACAAGGGGAGAAGCCAAGAGGGCAGGAAAGGGCACAGCTGGCCTAGCACACACAGAGTACTGTGTGACAAGAGACATCGGGAGTAGCACTGTGTAGTTGTTCGGTAAACCAGTCTGGTTCAGCATATGATGCAGTGGCCCTTCCCTCGCTCTCTCTGATTGGCTCTCCTGTCTCTGGGCATGCTTCTGCAGAACAAAACAACATTTAGCCAATCAGAGGAAGGCACGAATTTCCCTTCTGTTGCAAACAAACCTAAAATTCAACATGAGTGACATCAAGGGCCTTTAAATGAAACCACAAGCATGTGGTTGTTGCTGCATCTGCAGACAGGTACCATACACTCAGTCTCGCTGGAACACGATGTGATCTTGTTTTGTTTTTCCAAAACATGATTGACCATATTCTTGTCTGTGCAAAACAAAGTACAACACTTACTTTTGTACTGTGTTAAAGTACAACATGCATGATTTAGTGATTCACCAGGTTACTTTTCTGGTTTAACTTTTCACCATTCAGTCCTAAAAGGGATGTGTCCTATTTGTCTTGTCTTTATAATAAAGTACTTGAGAAGAGCAACAATACATAAGTTGTTGGAAATGTTGGTGTTTATTTAAAAGTTAAAAGTTAAAAAAAGCCAAGTGCTGTGCATATATATATACAATTTAAATAGTCCAGTTTAGAAATTCTACTAACAGTAAATAACTTTGCAACTACATGTCAACTAGCTGTAGTAGACTGTCTGCTTAATATCTTCTTAATAACTTTATTATGATGGGTCCAGAACATACAACATAGGCCTACTGACTATAAGAAACTTTGCAAATATATGTCACCTTACTCTACTAACCCTAAACCTACCCTACCCTACTCTGAGAGTTAGTTAGACACGTAGTTGCAAATTAGTGAGAATTAGTTGACATGTAGTTGCAAAGTTACATAAAGTCAGTAGGCCTATGTTGTAAATGTGGGTAGTGTGTTTTGCAGAGAAAAGCACTTTGTCTGAGAATTCCGACCAGCTGCACATAGCAACAGTGGCTCAACCAATGGTGTGAGTTTGGGGCTGGGGCCTTTTCACAAGTTTCATTATTTAGTTTTTTTATTCTAAAGTATGTGCATTTATAACAACATACTTTGCATTATGTCACCTTTGCAGGAAATTAATAAAAAACTAGTGCAGAGTCCATGGGAGGGACAGCAAATTTAAGATCGTTCTCTCGTCTGACTGTCTTATCAGGCTCTTTTAAGTTTTCTTTCCCCCCTTTTTTGAAAGTCTTTTGCTAATTTAGCAATTTAGTGTTACTCTCCCATTCACTGCTCTTCAAGTTAACCCAACCACCACGACTTCCGTTGATGAGAAACCCAGAATTATGAAAAAGGTCCATTGTTTTTATAGTTATGTTCGATAATGCAGACAAAACAAACACAAGACAATCACCAAATTAAGACTATCCTAAAAGCTAGTGTAACCAAGTGGTAATCAGTCTTATTTTTCTCACTACTGACCTCAAAAAGTTTTGAAAAGGGTTGCATACAAAAATATTATATTTTAATAATTTTTAAGAGTAGTCTCAGCAGTTTCTGCAACCAGTCACGGGTTTAACTGATGAATAGTGTTGCTTTATTATAGTAAGACTGAATTGATAAGTCGTAAGTGCGAATAAAATGTGTCTGTTTATTCTAATTGCCCTTTTTGTTTGCTTTACTCTGAGAGGACTGGGTAGAAAACAAAAACGCTTGAGTGCGGGGGAAGTGTTCTCTATCAGTCTGCCTTTCCTGTTTGCAAATGATTGGTCAAGTCCCCTGAAACTGTTAGAGAGGAGGAAACACAGAGACTCTGACAACAGTGAACTGCACTGAATTGTTTGTTAGGAACACAATGTATAAATCTCTTTGGGGGAGGAGAGAAGCTTGTTTTGCACGATCAAGGAAAAGACATGTAAATAACTGATTTATAATGAAGATTTTATCATCTGCATCAAGATTCCAGGATGGCTGGATTTAAGGGTTACTCCTCTCAGATGAAATCTGACTGCCAGGAATAGACTGCCAAGAATAAAGAAGTCATTGTTTATTATCGGTGTATGATCGAGTTTTCAAGGACACAGCCTGAGAACATCAAGCCAAAGCCTATATTACATATTGTAAAATGTGTTTGTGTGTGTGTGTGTGTGTGTGTGTGTGTACATGCATATATATATATATATATATATATATATATATATATATACACACGTGTGTGTGTGTGTGTGTGTGTGTGTGTGTGTATGTGTTTAAAAAAGCCTCTTAGACTTATCAAGGCTGCATTTATTTGATCAAAAATACAGAAAAAAACAAATAATGTGAAATATTATTTTTATTTATAATACTGCATTTCTATTGAAATACACCTTAAAATATAATTTATTTATATGATTTAATGCTGAATTTTCATCAGTCACGACCAATTACTCCAGTAGCATGATCCTTCTGAGTTATCAGTGTTGGAAACCATTGTGATGTTTAATATTTAACATTTTTTCAGCTTACTGTGATGAATAAAAAGTGAAAAACAACAGCAAAAATCCTCCCAATTGAAACAAAATAGATATATTTTTTGAAAGATATATACTTTTGCACACTATTGACTCTGAAGTAAATTTACTTTTAAACTTTCATGGAAAAGCAGCACAAAAATTAAAGAGACCCACACATGGTATGTGGAAAGTAAAATAGATAAAGTGGACACAAATTAAGAATTCATTGCCACAACTGATGATTTATAACCACTGGCCAGATTTTATTAATTCATTGCCTTGTTTCAGTTTAGTTTTAATGCGTTTGCACAAACCTTTGCAACTTTTCCAAGCTCAAATTGAAAACGAATGCTTCCGGATGTTTTGCAAATAGCAATCGAACCCGCTGTTCTTCTGTCCCTCACAAGCCTCATTTCCATTGGCATCAAATTAATTCTGCCACTAAGCCATATTAAAAAGTGAAGAATGACATTGGAACATTAGCATTATGTTTGTCCTTTAAAATCCGGTTCACAATACCTCAGCAAACACCAACAAGGTTGACAAAAAAACGGATCCAACAAAAGCCATTAACTGTCGAAATGAGGTGTTTGTTGAGCCTAGCAGCGATAAACTTCTGACTGGGTTAAAGGTGAGACAGGAACAAAGCTACGCCGAGGGCACTATATACATCTGATGTCTGTGGATCACACTATTTTTTGGAGCTATTGGCTCAGGCTGTCCTGCTGGAAGCAGGGGGTGTGGGGTTAAGTGCTGGGTTTGTTCTGGATTTTCTGTAAACAAGATGACCAGAGTCACTCGGATACCAGTGTATTCCCGAATCACCGCTAGCGTTCCTGGCACATGTCAGCTCAGTCTGTCTATGACAGTCCATGCCAGCGCTCTCACAAATGTGGTCACAATTACCACGGCTTGATCAAAACAGCAGAAATCCGCGTCTTTTACCCTGACGTTTTGCTCACTCCCTAGTCTTTTCCAGGAAAACATCCTAGTGACTCTAGCTTGGAACCTGATTGAAAGCAGGTGTGACATCGAAAAACACAGAGGCACGTGGGTGAGGCGAGACTGGAGATTGCAAATTGGTTAAAAGTTCATTTTCATATTTTCTTGTTTTCCACACATGCAGGCCATTTCTGGGAATCAGCAAAGCACAGCGAAAGCATGACTATATTAAGCTTTGAGAACAATCTGAGGCCGAACACCCTCTGGAGTTACTGGCACTTCAACACTGAGCGCTGATGCTATTCACTAATTCACCTCTTATCGTTTATCCACAAAACCTGTCATAAGTGTCACATTTTTTCAATTGAGATGTATGCGTAATCTGAAAGCTGAACAAATAATCTTTTTATGATTTATGGTTTGTTATGATATTTGGCTGACATACTACTATTTGAAAATCTGGTATCTGGGTAAACCTATCCCCTACAAAACATTTATTCCTAAAATTAGTGGGAAATTATAGCAGAAAGGCTGTAGAAGCACCTAACCCTGATCATAAGCCTATAACAGATATTTCCAGAACAATTCTCCCTCAAATCTGATTGGCTGATTGGAATGTTGATCCAGGAACATCTTGTACTTGGTGAAATCACGCTTGCCGTGGAGTTGCGTTCATTTGTTTTGATTTATGCATGAGATTCTCTCACATTAAGCTGCGTAAGCCTCATTGGCGTTGTCACTCGTTATCTTATTAATCACTGTTCACATGGACTGAATGTAATAAAATCAGAACCAATATTTCGGTACAGTTTGATGTTCTTAAATCAGATTAGTTGTCCGGCCCTTTCAAAAAAATCGACTTGCCTCATTAATGTCGAGTTATATTACTGTATATAAAATTCAACCTGCCAGAGTGGCTAGTGGGAGTGACCGCCAACCTGATTTTGCCAAGTGCAAGATGTCCCTGGGTCAGCATTTTGATTAACCAATCAGATTTGAAGATTTTTGTGAAGCTTAGGCTTACAATCAGTGTTTGGTGCTTG
Organism: Enteromius anoplus; assembly: GCA_032359395.1. Classification (NCBI taxonomy): domain Eukaryota; kingdom Metazoa; phylum Chordata; class Actinopteri; order Cypriniformes; family Cyprinidae; genus Enteromius; species Enteromius anoplus. The sequence continues at coordinate 16,161,319 of JAUMHG010000051.1, read as the reverse complement.
TACATCAGTGTCAGTCATCTATCATTTCCTCTGATT
>JAUMHG010000051.1:16141004-16160892 GCA_032359395.1 Enteromius anoplus | reverse complement strand
TCAGTGTTTGGTGCTTGTACATCAGTGTCAGTCATCTATCATTTCCTCTGATTTTAGGCATTACTCATGGGTAAGGGCGGGCTTAGGTGTAGAAAATAGCATTATCAGGTAGCCTATACTTATTAGGGATGTATAATAAGGCATTAATATGTGCTTAATTAGCACTAACAAATGGCTAATATTCTGGTAATATGCATGCTAATAAGCAACTAATAGGTGTAACAGTAAAATAAAGTGTTACCATAATATCTTTACTCCCTTAAATCACTTTAGTGTTAGCTACTTTTGTTTTAAAACACGTCTTTGTTTAAAAGAGTGACTTACATTATGAGTGTCTTACAACAGGAAGCCGTGAGAAAAACAGGTCATAAATTTGTCCTGGGAGTGACATAAGGGAAAAAAAAGTGCGAGCAGGACAGGAAGTGTCAGCATGTGTCTGCGAGTGTGTTCTGGGGTCTGTTGACGTCAGAGGGGTTTGGGTACGAGGTTACAAGTATCTCTGTCATTACTGGCTTACTCTGGTTCACTCCGCATTTACTTGACTGTGCTCCAGGGTGAGGGGCTCGTGGCTGAGAAGGAGACGGAAGCTCAGCTCACACCTGTCCTTTCGTGGAACAGTCTTGGAAGGGGACAGCTTGGTCGGGTCCATATTGTGCTCAGTTTGGGTCCCCGAGTGCTTGGTTTCCTTTCTGGATGTCATGTCAGATTTAGAACTTCATGATATATCCTTAAGGTATTTTATGACAGTGTACTGTAATTATACTTCATTTACTCTGAAAAAGACAAAAATAGCCTTATGTAATAAGAACGTAATACATACCTGCATGATGAAATAATACCTGGCAAAACATTTTTTAACCTAATTGAGATATTTACCAAGATCAAATAAAACCAAATAAATGTAAAAAAAATTATATATATTATAATAAATTACTGCTGTTAAACGATTAATTGCGTTTAATCACATCCAAAATAAAGGTTTTGTTTACATAATATGTGTGTGTATTATGGAAATATAAATACACAATATATATTTTGAAAATATTCACATGTATATACATTTATATATTTATATTCTTATATTATTTAGAAATATATTAATATAGTAACATGTCATATTTATCTTAAATATATTTCTATATACACACCGAATTTACACAATATATACATATATTATGTAAATAAAAAGTTATTTTGCCTTGAAAAAGTATATTTGAGGGCTTTTTGGTGAAAATGATTTAGATATAAAAATATTTTCACTTAATGGCTATGTGACATTTTTTGAGTCATTCAATTACAAATGGCTAAAATCTATATAAAAGTATATGTAGCCTATATATATATATATTTATGCATATATGCTTGTCAGTAAAAATGTTACTCTTTTATATAACTGTTATGTTTTTCTGGTTTTTATATTCATTGTCCGGCCGCAGTGTTGTTTCCAGCAACCTTAAAATTATCATAATCTTACTTGTTTCTACAGTCAAATATAATAAATTAACAAGGGATCTTCAAGCACTGTAGGAAACCTTTACTATCATTCTGCCATTGTGGCTAAATGGCAAATTTAAAGTTACTACGGTTTTATTGTCATAACTGTGGTTGTAAGGGATTTTTTTTGTTTACAATACTTATTTTAGATGTATGGCATCAAGGGAGCACAGCGCAGACAGTGGCACAGTGCTCCAGAAGCTTCTGGCTGGCGCGGCATCGCTCTGCATTGTGTCAGCTGCAGGAGGAAACAGGAGCTGGGGAGGAGAGTCTCAGCAGGAAGCTGAGCACAGCTGTTCTACAGAGAACACAACACTTCTGACAGCATTTAGTTTGTTCTTCTCTCAATGTTTCTCTTTATGCTGAATATTAGGGTAACACGCTTAATTTATTCTTAATTATACACAATTTATTCTTTTTAACTGCAATTTAAATAAACATTTATTGTTTTTTAAGTAAGAGAGAAAAACTAAACTAACAAGATTGTAAAAAAGTATATATAGGTTAAGTCTCAAGTAATTCTATCCATGTTATCTGCCTCAAAATCACTGGAAAAGAATTTGCAAGTTTGAAACGTTGCCATGGCAACAATGTTTTATCTCAGTTTCCCCTCAACAGTATTACATCGGTCGTGTTTTGTCAGTATTCTGGTTAAGTTTTAAGCAAATCCAGTAAAGGTAAGATGCTGAATTCAAAGCATTTTGAAAATGACACACTTCCTGCTGCCAGTTGGTGGCGCTATAACTTTGACTCCTAATAGTCACATCTATGCGATCAGCATCATACAGCAAACAAACCATTAAGTTTGATCAAAGTCTGATAATGTATGTGGATGTTTTTAGATACTTCCTGTTTCTCATTTTTCTGCATCAACTTCATTGACTGACTGTCACCACAAAATGTTAATCTATACGTGTACTCATATGAATACATGCAAGTATGTGTGAGCTATACTCAGGCCCGGGTCCCAGCCGCTGCGGCGTCCTGATGACCGCAGATTTCAACGTGTGTGCCAATTTTCAAGAGTTTTTGAGCATGTTTAGGGGAAAAAATAAAAAAATATTTCAGGGAAAAAATTAAAAAACCTTAGAAAAAAATTACAGCCAAAAAAAAAAAAAAAAAACTTGAATACTGTTTGACCTGTATTTAAGTTGACCTTGCATTAAGAGTCATTTTAATGTCATAAATAAATAAATAAATAAAAGATAAAAAAATAAGTAAGAAGAAAGACTGAAACAGTATTCTCTTGTTTTTACAGTGCAAATATTATTATTTTTTTTTTTGTAAGAGAAAAAAATTAAATGTTTAGGAAAACATTAATTACAGACAGAAACATGTACTGAAAAACAGCTGCTCTTTGCACACTTTGCATTCTGAGCCTTTTCTTTAAATGACCCAAAAACACATTTTTTCTTTTTGACCCGATGAAAAGGCAGCTCAGCCAGAGGCTGTAAATTAATCTGAAGTACAGAAAAAGCTCAGATCAATGGCACCTTCAGGACCAGTGGGTTGGAAACGGCCTCTGCACCTGGATGTGCTTCTGATGACTTACTGATGGAGGTCAGAGGTCATGCCCCTCCCCCAACAGGCAATCTGTATAAAGCAGCCCACTTGCTTATTATGAGGGATATTAAAGGGCTGCTTATGGAAAAACACTACACGTGAAGGATACCTGATTTTAATATCAATATTACGAAACATATATTTGCTTGTTAATCCCTTAATTTGCCTGTTAGGTAGATTCATGTGGTCTGAATGATGTGGAGATTCAGTCAGTACGTGTGATGTCTGAATTGTTTTAAAGAGTTATGTTCTGAACAAAGCATTGTACATTATTATTTAAAAATGTTTATTATAATCCACAACTCACAAACACACACACACACACACAGACACACACACTCACACACATACTAAACAACATTATAATAGTTCACTAAAACTATAAATAAAATAAAACCAATAAAATGTTTGATAAAAACATAAATTATTTTTTTTTAAATGTAAAAATAAAAACAAAATGACTATAAATTAACACAAACATGGAAATATAGAAACAAAAACTTGTTTAAAAAATTTTATAAAACATATTAATAATATTTATACAAATGGTCAGACCAATTTTTTTCTATAAATACAGCACTTGTTCGTATAGGTTTGTGAATGAAGGTTTTCTTGTTGTTCAGTATTATATATAAAACAGCCAAATTGTAAAAGCATCCATTCACAAACCAAAACTGAAGCCGTTACTTTCACAAACCTGTTAGACCGAATCACTGAAAGGAATCCAAAAAGTGTTTCACCCATGAACCGGACACGGTGTCTCGCATATGCAGCACATTCAATAAAAGTGTATTCTAATTCTGTCGTGCATCAGCAGTGTATAGTCGGTGACACTTAAATAGCAAGTCATAGTCTGGACTTTTTCTTCCTTTCCTGACATAGATGCGATTGCATAGTCATGCAAGCTCAGAAATGTTTGAGACATGCCTGTGCTAATCAAGAGCTGTGACATCCACCATGACACGTTATATATATATTACACAACTGACAAGACACCTGGACTCCACAACCCCTCGGTCAGTTGGGATTAAATGGGGATCCTCTTACACTTCCCAGGAATCTGTACCGCAGACTCTTCCAGGAGAAAGAATGTCACCAGAGAACTTGAGGGAAGTTCATGCACTCCTTCATCTGAATCAATGACACAGGAAGAGAGAGAGAGTGAGTGAACAGACTTCTGGAAAGGCCCTTCGAGTCGGTGTACACTGGTTCAGACCGGTTTTCTCTTCCACAGTGCAGACATGTAAATAGCGGCCTGGCAAGCCGCCAACATTACTCACCATTCTCTCTTAAGACCTAAAGAGAGAAAGAGAGAGAGAGGGGTAAAGTGAGTGAGAGGGGTAAAGTGAGTGTGGGCCGGCTGACACTTCTCAGAGTCCATCAGTTTGTCAGACGCTGAGATGAGACCATACACAGGACTGATGTGTATCTTATATAGCCTTTTTTTTATTTTCTTTTTTTTTTTGAAGAAGAAAACTCCATTGCAAAGCTAAAGGATGCTTTAAATGAAATTAAAGTATTGGGATTTTGTGCAGGTGCAGTTTTGTGAAATGTTAGGACTAATGTGTTAAGGTGCAAAAAAGAACACCTTTTCCTAAGAGAAAAAATATTAATAATACTGATATATTTAAGATATCGCATGGATTCAGATTTTTCAGAAACTCCAATATGCATTCATTATATATGCATATTTACAACACACACTCTAACGGTTTGTTTTTTATTGCTATTTAATTTTTTTAATAACAGGGGTTTACATTTTACACTATATCAAAGAAATTAATACTTTTATTAATCAATGACGCAATAAAATGATCAAGAGTGACGGTACAGACATCTGTAATCTTTCAACGCTTTCCATTTCAAATATATATATATATATATACATCAAAAAATAAAAATCTGAAAAAAACCTAAAGACTGGAGAAATGATACTGAAAACTCAGCTTTAGCATCACAGGAATAAATGATATATTAAAACAGAACAAGAAAAAAAAACATTTTAAATGATTAAACAATTAAAAAATAATTTAATTACTTTAGAATATGATTATTTTGACTGTATTTTGATCAATTAAATGCAGGCTTGGTGAACCTAAGAGATGTTGCCAGTATATATAGTGATTTAAATAAAGGAAATATCATTAATTTCCCTGTGTATTGCCGGATGGAGAGATAGAAAAATAGCTGACCGTGATTTAATTAGTGATTGGCTGTTTTGGTCAGATTTATTTAGTAGGTTAACCAAGCTTCCTCTCTGAGGCATGTCAAGGCCTGTCCTTCAAAACAGAGAGAGGAACCTGTTGAACAGGACCTCTACTCACCTGAAAACATTTCTGAAGCGCTACCCCACCAATGTTCTCTAGGTTAGTCATTTAGGCTGTAAACAAGTACCAAAAAGCTATTGTTCCTCTGGCCATGCAAATATTTAAAGCCTGTCCTAGTTAGTACAGTAGGTTTTCCCCAAGTAGACTATAAAAAGCACACCAAAACAAACACACTCGCACAGCGTTACAGAAAGATAGGTAGAGATTCATTCACATTTAATTGCATGCTCAAAGTAAAAGAACATCAACACAACTTTTAATAGACATTCTTTATGCTTCACACGGAGGTCTCCATGTGCACACAAGCCGGCCTTAAGTGCGCTGTCCCGTGTCACACTTCAGTGAAGTCAGCAGAACTGTCTATAGCAGCATACTCAGAACTGCAGGCCTTCTTCGCCTGATCAGCCTCTATAGGATCTGAGCATCAGAGCCCAATTCATTCCTATGGGATTCCTCAGCTCTTTAGTATCTAACAGAAGCCACTGATGCCTTCATTTATAAACGTGATGCAGATCAAACGTGTCTACTAGGCTGGGCTGAAGTATGGATCGTCTAATTATGGATTTCTGAACACGATTTGATTTGAAGTTCAGTGAATAAATACCGTTTTGGCACTCTCCTCTCGAGAACCAATCATCTCTTCATCATTTCTGCTCGTCACAGCACGAAGTAAACAAGAATGAACATCAGAAGGTACGCTGAAAGAAACAGAACAACTTACTGAAATGTCTCTTATCTCAAATAACGGCTCAGTCAATGTTTAAATCGCAAAAAACAACGGTTTACATGCTCGTAAACAATAGGGCGTATACCCTGTTCCCTAGCTGTCCTTGAACTCAATAGTTTACTAGTAAACTGAACTCTGAATAATGCCATTCAGCTAAATCTATGCCATATGTCACATTTTAAACTCTAGCGTTTCTGTTACTTATAGCACTGAACACATGACTTTCATTTCGTAGCGACCATTAATATCTCTGTTATTTATCAGCAAGGCCCTGGACTTGTGACTCATACATTTCTAGAAAAGCATAAGTTATTGACTTATGTTGTTTCCCATATGAAACAAATATAATTAGACACTTGATTACGAACCCATTTGATAGAATAGATCTCGGAAATCTGTTTTTGTGTTTTCCAGCTAACTTTAGGAACATGTTTGCCACTGGAGTCGTGTTTATCATATTATCCAAATAATATTTGACTTAGACTAGAAGACTAGAGGAGTAAGGAGCAAGTGGCACGCCAACTGTTTCTTAAAGTAAGGAGCGTCTGGGTGTCTGAGATGCCCTTATCATGGCCTTTTATTGAGGTTTTCAGTAAACAGGCCTTACATTAAACCTCTAGCGCCCTCTTGTGTTTCATCAGGTGGAGTAACAGCACATCAACCAAGGTAGGATACAATATTTGAAACTTATATTGACAGAAGCCTTAAATAGCTCTGATACAAACACACAATATATATATATATACACACCCACACATACACTATACGCATGCAAAGTTAATAAAATTGTGATATGGCCTGTATGAGGCATTGTTGGATGTATAAATATATACAATTTTAAACATAAAATAGCTATTATGCAGATTTCTTTAATTTAATTGTGTAGGACGATTGCACTCTACAGTAACTTTCTTTTCTTAATCAAGGAAGAGTTGCAAAACGAAACAAACAAGTATATAAGCATAAATATAGTTTTAATAATATAATTAAGCACTATTTTGCTTACTGGGACATCACTTGTTTAAATAACATTGCAGTATACCGTTTGTTTTGCTAGCTTTTGCAGATTATGGTGATTAGATAAAAAGACACTGTGTTGGAGTAATAGTAATTCAAATCTAGTTAGAATCATTGTTTGGAATAATGAGAACTACACAAGGAAAACTTCCAAATGCATCTGCTGAAAAGAGAAAATACTGTGAAAATAATGAGACAACACAAACATTCTGAGTTATTGTAAAAACAGTTTGAAGATTGTTTATTACGCTCAAAACCAAACCAAAACAAAACAAAACAAAACACAACTAAACAAAACAAACCAAAACAAAACAAAACAAAACAAAACAAAACACAACAAAACAAAACAAACCAAACCAAACCAAAACAAAACAAAACAAAACACAACAAAACAAAACAAAACAAAACAAAACAAAACAAAACAAAACAAAACAATATATACAGTCAGATTTCATTGAAGATTTAAGATAACAATAATATGTTAAAAGAAACTATAGCCTGTTTTAATATAAATCATTACATGTTTATATATAGCATTAGTATTTTATTTTGCTGCCCTTGATTTATGATGATTCGCCTAAGAACTACAGCATTAAAGGGTTAGCTTACCCAAAAAGGAAAATTAGCCAGTTATATATTCTCACAAAAGGAGGCCTTTATTTACCCCCTGGAGCCGTGTAAGACACATTTTATTATGGATGTGTGCCTTTACGTAATGACATGTTTTGGACTGTTCAACAGAAACACCCATCCACTGCAGTGGCAACACCTGGAATAGCCAGGACCATTTCTAATATAACTCAGACTGACTTCATCTGAAAGAAGAAAGTCACCAACAACTAGAATGCCTCAAGGGTGAGTAAAACACAGGCTAATTAAATTTTTTGGGTCATGTCCTATTTGTGACCCTGGACCACAAAACCAGTCTTAAGTCGCTGGGGTATATTTGTAGTAATAGCCAAAAATACATTGTATCGGTCAAAATTTTAGATTTTTTTTTTTTGGCCAAAAATCCTTAGGATAGTAAGTAAAGATCATGCTCCATGAAGGTATTTAGTCCATTTCTTACTGTAAACATATTAAAACTTAATTTTTGATTAGTAATATGCATTGATTAGATCTTTATGTGAGAAATTTAAAGGTGATTTTCTCAGCATTTAGATTTTTCTGTACCCTCAGATTCCAGATTTTCATATAGCTGCATCACGGTCAAATATTGTCCTATTACACATCAATGGGAAGCTTATGTATTCAGCTTTCAGATTATGTATAAATCTCAATTTCGGAAAATCAACTCTTACGACTGGTTTTGTTGTCCAGGGTCACATTTGGGAATCTAGCATCTTTAAAATAACGGGACAATACAAAAATTCGGAATTCTTTTAACAACAGTCATTACATTTTGTTTAGAAAAGATGTCCTTTTGAACTTTTTTAAGCAATTAGCGATTACAGTCTCTCTGGAGGAGTGCAGGGAGGCGACTCTGCCTTATCATAATGAAACGCCGTTTTGTATGTGACCTCACACCTGTACATATTTTCACCGCTCCATTTATGAGCCACAACCGAGTACAGTCCCACAGCCGAGAAGGTGCCTCCCGCCTCTCGGTGCACTTGTGGAGAGCTGGCGTGTTTTTTCAGGCCTGGTGCTCCGTTTACCTTCCATGTGATCCTCACCGCTTTAGACTGTAATCCGGTGATGACACAGGCCAGCGTCACTCTCTCCGAATGCTTCTGAACTCCAGCAGGGAGAAGAACATGCACTTTCGGAGTCGCCTGATGATCAACGCGTAAGCGAGGAACTGAAAAACATGCAAATAATGAGTATAAACAGAGAAAAACCTCATTTCTAAAATTCCTGAAAGCATCTCCCACCTTCTACGATAAGCCGAAGTCCTCTGCTAAACATCAGGTTCATCGAGTCCTCCTCACCTGATGCAATGCTGTAACAGAAATCTGCAATGAGCTGCATGATCAAGACATTAATTGGCTGAATCGATTTTGACTTTAAAATCTTACCGCAGCAGAAGAAGAGAGATGATAATGATAATCCCACCAGTTGCCTTTCTATTGGTCATTTCGTTTGTGTTACTTTTAATTTCTTGACATGTATTGCGTGCGAGCGAACGCTGTCTAAGAACGCGCTCTAGAGCCAGTGAAGCTTGATTTGACTCAGTGTTGACTCTTATGAGGGTGACGGTTGAGGGGAGAACGTCCCTTGTGCTCGTATGCTCTGTGCAGATGGTCCATTTAAAAGCAATCAACCATTGCACTGTTGGTTCCTTCACAGGGTAAATCAATCAGGTCTTAGGAAATTCGTTTTTCTTTTTTACATGATCAGAAATATTTTATATTGTATTTATATATTTATATATATATATATTCTAAAAAAAAATACTATTCTAAAACTAACAGAGAGCTATTATTTTTATTTATTTTTTAACTAATTTATTATTTTTTTTTTTTTTTTATTTATTTTTTTTTTTTAAATAAAAAATGTGTGATTTTGTTGTTTTATAATTTTTATTATTATAATTATTTACATAGTTTATCTACATAGTTTATATTCATAATTATTTTAATACGTTGCAAGTTAAACGATATAATAATTCAAAATGTTTTATTTATTATGTGCTTTGTAGTTGTTATTGTATCATTTTTTATTTTATTTTATTTTATTTATTTTATTTTTTTTATTATTATTATTTTTTTCTCCGAAGTTTTCTACATTTTATTTCATTTTTTCAATTTTAGTAAAATTGAACTATGTAAAATTCGGTTGTTTATTTTATTTCAAATAATTCATTTCCCCCCTTTTTTTGTTCAACAAAAATAACTTTGTTATTTTATACTATCTTAAACAACCTTTCACTTTCTAGTTTATACTGTAGTTTATGCTACATGTGTGAAGTCTATTAGGCTTTTTATTCACAGATGCAGTGCTTATATACAGCATATACTGTAGCTAATACATGCAATACTTAAATATATACTATATGTGTGTGTATTTGTATATAGATAATAAATAAAACCCAGTACACATATATATTGTAAACAAAAACTTTTATTTTGGATGTAATTAATTGTTTGACAGCACTAAATATAATATATAATATAACATTGGATTAATGTCTTTTTCCTGGAATGTAAAGATTATCTGAAGTACGGAAAAGATGCAAACACACAATTGCTATTTGTGTTTATTAATATAAATTTTTTCCATGAAATGCTGAAAAATAAATATCGTTAATCTTTTCTGTTATACACCAAAAAGTATCAGTGTGCTAAAAACATATTTGACTGTTATTCCGTTCAGAGGGACATAAAAACAGGAAAGAGCGGTTGGTTTACTGGCAGAGACAGATGCTCGTTCTATCACAACACCGCCAGCACTTCTGCACAGATCTCCTGGGAGCCAACTAATCCAATTAGAGCAAGGTTTGCAGGGTTTGCAATGCAAGCCAGAAATATTTGAACATTAAAAAGAAAGCTTTCGTGATAGAAAATTAAAAAAAGTTTATTGTTTTCCATAAATAAAGTTTATTTGCAGAAGAATACATTGAAGATCAGTTTATATCAAAACATAATATATATGCATTTAGTCGCCAAACATTCCCATCCCTTTTTTGTTTGAAAACCCGCAATAGTAAGTTCCAGTGTCATTTTGTAAAGTTGTGATGATTTGTAAGAGGTGACGAGGGTGTAACCCTTCCCTGGTTAAGATGGTGTATCTGCTGTGGTCCAGTCCCGTCCCGTAGTGGACTTGTGAAGTGTTGGTGATATTGTAGGAGAGGATCAGCTGTGGCTCGTGCCACGGACTCTGTTTATACCAGCTCAAAACCCCTTTGCTGCTGTTGGGTATCAGGGGACAGCTCAGGGTGACATTTTGCCCCTGCTCCACTGAGACATTCAATGAAGTCTTCCATAAAGAGCCTGAAATTACATGAATACAGTATAAAACGCATACATATGCATGCATATAAAAGTCATGAGAACTTATACAGTATATACTAATTTACTCATGATATATATATATATTAATACGTTTTTAAAAGGCAAATAACAAACTTAAAATATTTGAGGAGAAATATGAGTTTAAAAATCTTACAGTGCAGTGCCAGATACAGAAGTGAAAACAGCTTTATGTTGCAGTTTGCATAAAGATCCATGGTTTTATTATCCAAGCCAACTTGAGAGCTGTTGAAGTTTGTCTGTCTAAAGCAGCTTCCTGTAGGATGGTAAGTTCAGTCCTTACAGTTAGACCCGTCTCTCAGGAGAGATGAAACTGCTGGAGGGAGGGTGCAGATGATGTCATGACCCCAGAAAATGAGACATGCAGATAATAACATTTTACAAGTGTAGATAAACAACATATGTATTTAAGCTGTTTCTGCCACTGAATAAAATTTTTTTTATTGCTTATTTTTTTGCAATTGAGAGTTTGTACCTTACCTCAGTTTAAGAGAAGTGGCAGCACAACGTCTCCTCTTTATTACCAGTTACAGCACAAAATACACCTGCATAAACATCCAAATGTATGTTAAAAGAAAGGGTCCTCCTTATTCATATCTGTATTCTGCCTTAATCAGTGTTTCAACTGAAACAGAAACATATCAGTATAAAACGCTTGTAGCCTAAGCAATAGGTAACATTTATCTTAATAAATTAACTTGATAGATTCATTAGTCACATTTAAAATCGTTAAATATATGCAACATTTTAATTATACTCTATACTCTTTATGTTTGAGTTTTTATGACAGTGACCATTTATATTTGTATTTCAAAAGACAAATTGGAGTGAAAATATAATGGTAAAGTTACTTTTACAACTTGTTTGTATGCAAGTTAGTTTATTTTAACACTGAACCTCGAGTCTTAACCCTTTATTCTAGCTGAGCCGAAACGAAACGTTGGCTGAACGTCTGATGCATACGGTACACTTTTCTGGAAACACTTCAGCATTGTCGAAGTCATCATCTGATTGGTTGAATTTGAGCGGATTTCCGGGGGATGCGATTCTCGCGTTTATTTACGGTCCGCCGGGAAACAAAGCGCAGACGTGTGATTGCGGAAAAAAACCCTGTTGTGTTTACATGAGTGACAATAAGCATTTATTAAGATCAGTTAAACGTTGGATTCTCAAAAGTATGCGATCCAATTTTACTAATTGTGTGTCTCCGACTATCTATTATGGAAGATCAAGTGAAGTACCTAACTCAGGAGGAGATATCATCCGCGTTTGCTGGCAAACATGAAACAACAGACGCTGACATCGCAGCTTGCCGATTCATTATAGTGTTCGGTTCTCCAGAATTGCTCGTGGGTGTTAAAAAGTGGAGAGATATGCTTCAAACAGATGTTTACCGCATGCGTCTCAGAGGAATTTTCTATCTGACTGACTGTTGCACGCCGTTTTGTTGTTGTGGGGACAAACAAACTGTGATTGGTTGTTTGACATGTCGGTCAAACGGGTCTAGCTACGCAAAACTAACCTACACCTAACCCTGCCCCTAAACCTACCTGTCACTGGGCTTTAGACAAATCGTACAAAATCGAATTTGTATGAATTAGCAGAAATTTTCCACCTCGTACGAACTGGTCGTGAGACTGTGTTAATTTTTCCGTATAAATACCATGAGTTTTCATTTTTATTTAGCGTACTAAATGGCCTGGCATTTTATTCATATTTTTATGACCGACTTTGCTACAATTATGTTTTACAACCAAAAAAAGAGAGATGCAAACTCTAATTCTTTGTAGCTATGTGAATGCACCAGTTGTTGTATTTATAATCTTCTCCATTATCAATAATTACCAGGACATTAAATAAGAACATGTGTACAAATGTTTCTCAATCTGGAATCTGAACCTGATGTTTTCTGCCCAGAATAGACACACATGGAATCTAGAGATCTGGAGTACACATTCATTAGGTTAGTGAGTGAGTCGGAGCACTGGTGTAAAATGCCTGTGGGAGCTCTTTGCTGTTACTGGCTGAGGTTGCAGCGGACGGTAGATCTTCACGTTGTCAATGCACACATGCAAATTGTAAATGCAAACAAGGAACAAGAGCTATGTGGAAAGATGGCTGGGTGTTGCCAGCATTTCATTTATTAAACATGTACTAATAAAATAATAGGGTAACAATTTATTTTAATAGTCCACTTTAGGCATTCTACTAACAGCAAGTAACTACATGTCAACTAGCAGTCATTAGAGTATTAGTAGGATGTCTGCTTAATAACTTCTAATACTTTATTTTGATGTACCCACAACGTACTGACTTTGCAAGAATATTAACTTACTCTACTAACCCTAAACCTACCCTAACAGTCTACTCTGAGAGGTAATAGACATGTAGCTGTGAATTAATGAGAATTAGTTGACATGTAGCTACTAAGTTACCTAAAGTAGAACGTCTAAAGTGGACTATATTTACTTTGTAAACATTTCACAACAAAAATACGCATGTAGGACCTCAAGGTGGTCATTTGTACAATTAAAAAGACTTTTACTTGCAGCTAATTTTTCATCATGTTGATCCTTTAGAGGCCTTTCACATTTTTGGTGTCAAATATGATGCGATGGACTTATAGGGTTATAATAATAGTGTGCATTTTATTGAAATAAAATAGTTCAGAAAAAGGATGGATGCAACAGTGAATAATCTTCCACTCCAAAACTGTGTGCCAGATGCTATTAAACTCTGTCAAACTCTATTTCACAACGCAATAGAATCTCGCAAGACTTTAAAATTTAACTGCAGGAATTCAATGAAAGGGCCCATGGAAACAGCCGCCACCCTTCAGAATTTTGTAAGAGCCCCCAACTGATGACTCATCACTTGCTGGAAACACTGAGCAGCAGAATGTCGAAGGTCCGTTCTAACTCGAACCAGCTCTGGAGTGATGCTCTTGAACCAGCAGAGGACGCCTGAGGGTGAGGTCTATGAAGTTTAAATATTTACATATCGGACAGTCTATCTATATAAAGAGTGACAGCTATCATCTATATAGAGCTAAATAGATTTCATACAGTCGGTCCTCCTAAAAGCTGCTGTTTGTGTAAGTTCGTGTGACTCAAAGGGGCATGGACACTCTTGGCAAAACTTCAGGAAACACTGAGTTGCTCCTGTTGAAAAGTCCTAGCAGAGGTAACATGCTCTCCTAAGATTCGGGAGCCCTGCCAGGACACTCCCCATCACCGAGGAATGGAAACTGAAACATGGCCTTTCAGTAAAAACTGGAGGGAGGCGAGTTTTGTTTTTTGTTTTTTTTCAGTAACGGCGAGGATAACCTCTAGCTGATGTCACGTTGCAGCAATCCGTGTGTTGGGAGGGCTGAGGAACTAGACGGCAGGTCCCATCACAGGAGCAGAGCCACTCCCCTTTCCTGAGCCGAGCTCGGAGGGGAAACCCAGGCTTTAAAAGTTTCGTTTCACTTAGAAGACAGTCCCGCACCTAGCAGCCCGTTCTTCTCAGACACCTCCGAACCGCGTGCCTCAGGATGACCAGCTCCAAATCTTCCCAGACCACTCGTAACATCGTGATCGCCTGCCTGGCCCTGTGGTCCATCATCTCTCTTATCATTATTGTGGTATGGGCCACCTCGCCCGAGATGAAAGGAGCCAGTCAGTGTCGGACGGAGATGCAAGACCTCAGGGAGAAACACGAAGGAGCAAAAGTCGTGTGGAACAAAGACCGAAAAGCTCTTGAGGAGCTGGTGAGACAGGGATGGAGGAACCAGACCGCTTTGCAGAAGCAGAGTGACCAGTACAAGGAGCAAATACAGTTTCTGAACATCTCTCTGAATGACAGGCTGCAAGAAATTGTGAGTTTATCTTCTTGTTTGGGTTTTGAACTAATCTCAGTAAGTCAGAGCGACATGCAGATTTGAAGAACAGAACAAAACATGCCTTAAAGTTTTATTTCAGCTGAAACCCAGATATGAAACTGTTTTGTTTTGCATAATGAGCCTCAACGGGAAGTCGGGGACAGGCCAGGTTCAGTTAAATCTGTAGGGTTATGCAAATAAATGCCAAATCAAAACCTCTCCTGCCTGTCCAGGGGGAAGGCTATCAATCCCAGCTCTTCCTGGAAAAAAAAAAACTTTTCTGATAATCTTCCCATTGTTCCTAAGGGGACTGTGTTTCAAAACATGGGTGTTAAATTGCATTTTGGTTTTGGCTTGATATTCTGTGGCCTTGTTTTTGACCTTTGGAGGTGGTGGCGGTCTTCACTCGCACGCCCATGAGATCTGACAGCCACTCCTTAATGTCTTAGTGTGAACATCCACAGCCTAACTTGTGCTTAATTAAGCTTCTGTTTCTCCATAGGCTTTTCTCAACGAAAACATCACAGTGTTAGAAAGCAGGATTGAAAAATACAAACTCATTCAGGAGAACCTCACTGCTGAAATAAGCCTGCAGAAAGGTAGGAAAATTCACGTCAGAGTTTTTCCTCTCATCAGAGCACCCATGAAAGGAGTGCTCTCTCCCGCTCTCTCTCTCTCTCTCTCTGACGATATTCTTAGATGCATTTTCCCATGTAACCATAGAAACTCGGAAGAGACAACAAATAGGAAAGGCTTGTTTGTAACATGGAATTCTCTACAGTGGCTGGCGTAATAACATGAAGCGCAGTAGCTAGTGGTATTTTTTTGCCCTGTCTATATATATATATATATATATATATATATATATATATATATACACACACATATGCATTTATGTACTATATTAACAGAAAATGTTGCTCAGTGCAAGTAAATGTTACGCTGCTGATTGAAGGTTTTTTGTACAATGCCTAACTCATCTAAAAAACTGCTAAATCCGGCTGAAACTAGTTTGCTGGCCTTAACTAGTCTCCCAGTCTGGCTGGACTGATTTGTAGGTTAGTTATCAACTTTATCTTTAACCAGACTGAACCGGTTAGACTATAAATCAGCTTAATAATCATGGTGGGAAACTGGAGAGTATCTAGGACACTTAAGTCAGCTTTGCCAGGTGGAAGAGCATCTTAAACTAAATAAGACCAACCCAAACCAATCATGAAGCCACCTAAAGTTAGTGCTTTCTTTCCAGCAGGGAACGGTATTGTTCAAACCATAATGAACAGAATATTGTTTAATTTGCAAAGGATTTCCTGGCTCACTAAACAACTGCAGGAAATGGCTCCTGAATGCATGAGATATGAAAATAACGGGTAATACAAGAGTGAAAGCTCACTCACTCGGCTGATAAAGCGGTTATCTGAAAAAAGCTGGCCAATGCTGGACCACTTTGTCAACAAAACAGGATAGGTGTGATGACCAGTAAAGCTTTTCACACCAAGACCGTATTTTAATACCAGTGTCGAATTTGAGACAAAGCAGCAAGCGAACAGCACCAGCCAGCTACCCGACCCAAAATAGTGCTCTGACATCAACAAGGTCCTTTAAGAAACCAACTGATAAGTTATGCCGTGCCTAGACGTTGCCTTATAAGCCAATGGAGTCTTTTCTTCAAAGAATGCTTGGCATATTGTTAAGAGAGAGTTTGAAGAGGAGGGCAAACATTGTGAGAGGCTGCACGCTATTGGCGTTAGAAAAATGTTACGTGTGAAATGACAGCTTTGTCATAATCATTTCAGACCAGATTGAAGCCCTGGAGCACAATTTGACTCTGAAGGCCCAGGAGTTGGCATCATGTGAGGCTTTACACCTCGCTTCTAAACAGCTCCAAAATGCTGCGGAGAAGCAGAAACAGGCCTGCGAGACCACCAAGCAATATTTACAGAAGCAGCTGTAAGTCATACAGCATACAGTTTCATCGCACTTTAAACATGAGTTTAAACTATCACATTTTGCTGCTGAAATAATATGCGATTCGTTTTCTTTTATTTGACCGTAGCATGAAGTGCAAAGACGTGGACCAGCATGTACATGAATATCATGTTGATCCCAATGACAGCGGAGCCCAAGGAATCACCACAAACAGCGTTACACTGGCTGCGATCGTTTGCCTCAGTCTGCTTTTAGTACCATGTAAGTGCTTTTTGTTTTAGTTGAATCGTATTCCGAGTATGATTAGTCTCTGTTGTGTCTGTGTTGATAATGAATCAGCATCCTGTGTGCTTATGAGATTCTGGTTTATTCTCAGAGACGAGAGGACAGCTGGATGATGGAGTATTTGGGTACATGTTTCGTTGCAACACTGTTCTGAGGACACCGCTCTGGTGCACTTGTAACCCTGGACTTGAAGCACATGTAAATCGTCATGTGAAAGTGCTGATGCGAAATTTATGATCACCTATAGTTAATGAAGGTATTTGTGTTGCAAGCTTTTTATGGTGGCACGGCTGAGAGCGAGAAGAATTTATTCAACTTCAACAAATGTATGCTGTAACTTTTTTAATTTTTTGATTTAGACTTTTTTTTTTTTGGAGAAAAATATAAAGATTTTAGGGACTAGATGTTTCAGAATTGTATTTAATTTTGTTTGGAGCAACCAGGCTAATATGACAATGAGATATTAATGTTAAAGAGAAATTTGATCGCACTGTTTTACCACTGTTTTTTTTTTTTTTTTTTAAGAATTTCATGAAAACCTTTTGAAAGCTATTTTTGAATAAACTTATATTGTTGACTCTGTAATTATGACTTGATAAAAGACAGTCTTTAATGTGTGTAACCCTTCCATCAGTAGCTTCTATGTCAGCCTTTTAAACAATAATCTGTTGAAAGAGTTCCCAGTACACATTGACTAGTGAAGGGCGAAGAGTATACACACACACACACACACACACCACCAACACCAAATATACTACAGTACCTTCAACCATAAAAATGAGAAATTAATCAACTTATACTGAAAGATGCATGCTTTTAAAAATATATTATATTTACTATTTCATTACGATACTGAAATAAAGTAAAGTATTTGGTCATGAGAGCTTATCATGTCGGCCAGCACCATGAGGGGGGATACTTTTTCAGCAAATATCTCTTTTAGTGTTATGTGCTTCTACACCCTTTTTGATCTGCTATATTTTCTCACTGATTTTAGGTATACATTTTGGTGGTAGGGATTGGGATAAATTTCTATTTTTGGACAGAAATCAGGATCATGTCAAGCACTGTGAATTGAGCTATTTTGTAATAGTGACTTCCCGACCCCTTTTGAGACTTTTTTTTCAAAAGTTTAGGGACAATTATAGCAACCTCTTGCACAAACCTTTTCTAAGTTTCCGTCTTGCCCACTGATCTTCTATATTCAACTTTATATAGATCAGTGAATTTGCCATTTGTCCTCTAGTGACATTTAGCTACCAGTTTTAGCTACTTTCAATAGAAAGCGACTGGAAACACTGGGCCGGGATGTGCAGTGAATGAGGATGGCAGGAAGTAGTGATAATAATGAAAAACACAGATTTAATAGGTGTGTTCGACTTGAAGTGATCGGTGTATAACATTAAAGTAAATTAATTGTATTAATTTGATTTATTTATGACAACTGTAAACACTCATTTTTCTAGATATTACTTTTTTAATTAATCAGTATCAAGAAATTAGATCAATCAAACATGAGAGTGGATTATTTTATGTTTAGATTGTTACAACCACCTGTTTTAAGGTGAAGCAACATTACAAAGGGGAGGCCGCACATGAAAGTCATTTTAACAAATAAGCATTTAATCAGAATTAAATCAAAATACAAGCATGAACTAAACAACAAAAACAATCCAAGACTGAAGAGGAAAAGTTTAATGGTACCATGGTCCAACCCAGACATTCCTTTCTCCATATCCTTTGTAAGTCGCTGCTCGCAATAGTTAAATGTGAAGTCATTCAGGGAAAAAAATCCAACATTTCTGTAGTCCCTAATGATGAATGGTACAATGTGTTCTCCCATATTTGAACTACTACTAGTAACTATTACTAGAAACCTTGTTCAAGCAGAAAGTATAATTAGTTATGGGTTTTAACTAAGAATTCTGAAAAATTACCTTATCTGGGGAAAACTGTACAAAATCTATAAACCTCAAGTTTCAATTTATCGTTTAAACATCAGTGCAGT
The DNA here is from genome assembly GCA_032359395.1 of Enteromius anoplus. NCBI lineage: Eukaryota > Metazoa > Chordata > Actinopteri > Cypriniformes > Cyprinidae > Enteromius > Enteromius anoplus. The sequence goes on along the minus strand of JAUMHG010000051.1, from coordinate 16,141,709 downwards.
CATGATACACGTATTTTACATAGTCTCAATATCTGCTAATGGTCTTCAGTGTCCATAATCCGCAGTGTAGATTCTAGAAATAATTGCAATGGTATTTATTCTGCTGCCTTCACACGCTGTCGGAGCTATGTAAATACTCGTTTCCTAAATGGAAATTGGATGCTAAAGGCCTTTAAAGTTTTATTTTTTATTATTGGGAAATTAGGAAATACTTGAATACAACAAGCTCCTAATCGCAGCTTGGTAAGTGGGAAATTTCCTATTAAAGGCTAATTTAACTGTTCAGGTGCATTTGTCTCATTCTCATTCATAAACCAATCAAAAGCCCATGGAGGTTTGAACAGCAAACTTGGAGCAAAAGTCCCAACCATTTGGAGCTGGTTTTGACCTCTGGTTATACTGCGTTTGTGATATATTTTTATAGGCTAATATACAAGCTGTATTTGATATCGCCCTACACTAACCATACACCTAAACCCTTACACAACACTATTGTCATTTAAAAAAAAAAAAATCATAAACCACACGTTTGCATGTTTTTAACCCTTTTGCTTCATGGGGACACAGAAAGTTTCCAAATGGACCCGTTTCAGGGTTTCTCCGCAGCGGAAGTCGTCATGGTTGGGTTGATTTGAAAAACAGTGAATGGGATGGTAACACAAATATATATATATATATATATGTATATATATGTATATATATATA
>JAUMHG010000051.1:16069042-16093934 GCA_032359395.1 Enteromius anoplus | reverse complement strand
CCCCCCCCCCCCCCCCCCCCCCCCCCCCCCCCCCCCCCATGTTCAGATGGGTCATGTGAGTTTGAATGAAATATACGAGGCATTTTACACAGGAAAATCTTCAGGTTTCAGTCATTCATCACTAGCATGCAATGAAAAGGCTATTGAAAACCTAGAAATATAAGTTGAATAGTTTTTCAAATGTGTGAGCAATAATAATAGTGATCCTTGAATTGAAGTTCATGTATTGCTGAAGGGCATAATTTTAGCCTAACTCTAAATACGTCACGCATGCATCTGCCCTTAAAAGGGAATCCTACAGTGGAACGTAAATGAATAGCAGGAACTGTGAGTTTAGCTTCGAGGGTCTTGATCTCGTTAAAGCCCTGGTTTGTGCTCTCTGTGCATGTATTTAATGACTCTTAGAACAGTCTGGTTGGAGCCACGTGAGCGTAGATCCTCTCAGCCAATCACGATCGCCGTCTGTTCAGATGACATCATCCCTTCTGCCTTCCCTGAAGAACAGAAAGAAGTGGAGTTCAGCCGCCCTGCTTATCTTCAAGATAAACTGACATGTTCTGTATCAAAGCTGGTTGCTGGTTCTGCAAATCTTCTCATATTGGCACATAACTGAAGAACTTAAGCCATTAAATACAAATTACATTCTCCTCCCTGTTTCTGCTCACAGATTTACAGTGTAGGTTTGTCGGATGAAGGTGCTTTACAGCATGATGCCATTGAAAGGCTTTTTACATTCCACAAAGATGTCTTTATTTCTCTTGAAAACGTCAGCTTTGCATAAAAGGAATAAGTTACATTTTTAAATACATTCAAATAGAAAACAGCTATTTTAAACTGCAATACACAATATTATTATGTTTACTGTACTTTTAAATCAGATTCCTTATACTTTTGATTTAGAATAAGATTAAGATTTATAATGAAAATCAACACATTCTTTTCATATAATCATCAAGAGGTCTTTGTGAAACTCTTCACAAACATGCTCTTCACAAGCTCTTATCATTCAATCGGCACTATTTTTCACCACTGTCTCCATGTTCAAAAGCATGAGGTCAGACTCGTTGATCTCTCAGATTAGAGATTCTTGCTCTGGTAAGTTTGGGAATGGACGTCGTCCAACCCTTCATAAATTAAACGCTGTATTTCCCACACTCGTGGCTATAGAGGTTTATTAATCATACTTTTCTTCAAGTGACAGCATCCGATTACATTCGGTAACACATAACCTACAAATACTGTCCCGTAGAGTCTATCATGTTGGTTTGGTGAAACTTTCTAGCAAAAAAATAAATAAAAAATTAATAAATATATAAAATTGGTAGCAGTTAAATATGATAATCATCAAGTACTGCGTTATGTGTAAAAATGTATGGTTGATTGATAATACATCAAACATATATGCTAAATGAATAAATGTAAATGTAAATATATGAAAACATCACTAATTACTAGCAGCTCCATTTATGCACATGTTATTTATTATAAAGGTGCTTGACTTGGCATGCACAGATGCAGCAGCCAGTTATTTATTTTCCATATACTAGTTTTCAGTAGTGTTGAATGATTACTAATATAAATACACAGTAACATGAACACTGTAGCCTGAAGTGTGACCATTGGTTCTGACAGTTTAGTTTTATTGCAGTCGTAAAAAGTGCTATTATGACTTGAGTCTTTCTGTGAAAGCCTTTACTCTGCCAAATGGAAACAATGTAAGGAAACAGACGACACTTCAGCCGTGTGGCTCGTACAATGAGGCCCTGTGGCGACTGACTGACCTGTTTAGCTTGAGTCTGTTGATGTGTGTTCCCGGGATGTAAGGAACAGTTGTTTGGGGTTCCTTCTGATGCCACCCACCCAATTAAAGGACCTGAGGCATGCTTTTTTCAGCTTTATAAATATAGTTTATAATGGAGCAAAGCTAGAGTCTGGGGGGCTGGGAAAGAAGGAAGCAGGAGGCAAAAGGAGGCATTAATAATGATGATAATAAAAGCTAGTAAACCATAGGCCAAGGCTCAGATATGACCTCTACTACTGTACTTCCTTGTGTGCAGGCGCTGCTTGTTCCTGTTGTGTCTCCTCTGTGTGGTTTTACCGGAGTGGGAAGCTGGTCTGTCTTCTACTCCCGTATTATTGCCGTAATCCAAATTGTTTTATTATATTTTTATGTTATATATATATATATATATATATTAAGTGCTCAATCCTGTCCTGTTCAGGTTAGTATTATCTATACTAACATGACTAGTAAACCCCCGTCTGTAAGCGTCACTAAAATCAGGGATTCAGTCAAGTGAACTGAATCACATGTAAAGCACTTTCATGTAAGACTGCTCAAGAATATTTATCACATAGCCATCATTGCTGGACTGTTTATTTGGTCTGGTGATTATTTTTAGCCATGAATGAGGTTGGTACAAGCTTAATCTTGTTTTATTGAAGAACAAGAGTTCATTCATGTTCTTTGTGGCATATAGACTGTCCCTGAGGTCTGGCCCCTGATTTTTACTGCTCCCCTGGGTGGGGGTCACCAATTGGACAGTTCATTTGATATACGTTCTGCTTTAATCCCAGCTGGGACCTGAGGAGAACACCATCTCCTTACACAACTCTGAGCTTTATATTGTTCATGTTATTACTTTTAGCATATTACTGTAACAAAACCCTCTCTGTGGATGCCAACTGGCACACGAGAGGCTCTCAGCTGATGAATGTGATGGCTTTCCCAGGACTCAGGCCACTAAACGGTTAATGTAGGGTTTATCACACAAGCTTTGATTCTCAGACTCTCTTATTTATCTTATATCTCCAGCACATAGCAGTTTTTTGTGTTAGTAAACTATTTTTAAGTTGTATATATTTTCAAAATATATACTGTATGTGTGTCTTTATATAAACATAATAAATATATACAATGCACGCACAATTTTATTTTACTTTAGGTATTTTTTTGCTATTTCTGTTTAGATTTGTTTTATTTAATTTCAGTATTATAGCTTATTTTATTTCAAGCCAATATTGATCATTTATTTATTTAATATTTGTTTTATTTTATTTAATCTGTATTCCAATAAACAAAAACCCTTTCTAATAGTTTTAGATGTAGTTAACAGTAACAACATTCATATGCCTTTGTCATAACTGACAACTATGCATGAACTGTTTAAAATTGTAAAAGAATTTTAAATTTGAGTCTTGGAAGAGGTCTGCAGCATGAAGGTTACAATCTAGACACAATATTTGTACTGTATAGCTACTGGACAGTAGTTTGTTAGTAGTGTCATAGTTTGTTTTGCTGTAACCAATCTACAGTATATGAAAATATGAGGAATACTATTGTTTATATCAGTAAACATGGTAAAATAGTTAAAATATTTACTTTTGAAAGAGTAAAATATTTTTGTCATTCTCTACTCATTTTCATGTTGTCGCAAACCTGTGAAAATAAGTGTATGGAGACTGAAACCTGCCCACTCAGCCTGTCCACTATACCTCTGTTTCCTCCAGTAAGTCTATCAGTGAAGGTGCAGGTCGGCTGGACAGCAGGAAAGGATGTGCACTAGTGTATCACGATGTGTTAAAACATGGGCCTGAATCAGCGCTGCTGAGGAAGGGGATGCGCGGGTGGACAAACGGAAACCATGTGATAAACTCAAGGGAAGAGAGAAATAAAGAGAAGTTAAGGGGTGCTCAGGTTGTTTTCGATCCTGGTGGTGCAGATGAAAGTCTCTTCACCATGCTGAGTGATGTTTAAAAATCAGGAGAGGAGAAGAGGGCACAGAAAAGGTCTGCTTTCCCATGTCCCTCCCTCTTTAGTATCCTCTAATGAGGATGATGAGATTTTATCCTGTTCAGAGACTTTCGTTTTGACTGTTTCCAAGCGGTGTGCCAAAGAAAACACTCCACGGGCCATGGCTCATATTGCCCAAAAGTAGGGAAGATGAAGTGTGTGTGGGGCGGTCTATTTAGTTAATAGGAGTTAATTGAAAAATTCAATCTTTTTATGGCATTATTTTTGAAGTATCCTCATTTTACAGAATTTTTACACGACTGTCTAAACTTTGAACAGTACTGTAGCGTTGAAGCATCTTGGAGACGTTGCCACAGTTCTTCTGGATTGAGTCTGTCTCAGTTCGTTCTGTTACTTCATGTGATTCCAGACAGACTGGATGATGATCAGATCAGATCTCTGTGTGGAGCACAGGCTGTTGTCAGACAATAATCTCACTGCATTATTACAATTAATGACAAAAATAATGGTTGGAAATGTAAACTGATATGTCCAACTGACACGCTACCACAAAAGATAGAAATAACCAACTTAAAACCATTTTTTGTTGGTAAAAAAATACTAGTGGCCTAAGACTTTTGCACAGTACTGTATATAGGTCAAACCTATTTTACTGGAACAAAAATGACACCATTTTATGGAAAACCTAATTTAATCGAAATTCTGATGCTGCTTTATTTCTGTAAACTTTAAATTTAACAGTAAAACATTGTAAGAAACAAGGTAGAAATGGCTTATTACTAGTATTCTGTTGCATTTGGCCATAAATTGCCATTCTTTCAGTCTTGCGCATCATGATTCTCCTTATTAGAGTTTGTAACAGATAGCCACTCTCCTGGGTCTGTTGACAACCAGGACAGGGTGCAAGCTTGTCTCTCAACTTCACAAGGAGATGCGTCTGTGAGCGAAGTGGGTCCTGTGTACTCGTTTGAGCTGTACAAGGGGCAACGAATCTCTCCTCAAGGCTCTTGATCATGGAGGCAATTAAACCCAGTTTCACGCATCATGCCCAGTCGCAGCTGATACCCCCACTCCTCCTTTTATCTGTCTTCATTAAAGCCAGCCCGTCAAATGACAGAGCGAAAAGAGAGCGACCCAAACAAACGCCTCAGCCAAAATGGTCAGAACTGAAGTGTCGTTTACAGACATTTTGATGTTTCAGTTTACTTTATGTACAGCCTAATATTAAGTCCCTCTTAAGGAAGCTCAGAAATTGAAATAGAGATGGCTCAGACATGGGGCCAAAAATATTGAGATTTCTTTCTGTATCGTACAATATCAGTATTTATGTGTGTTTGGACTTGTATAGTATAGTAGATCAAACTACACCATTCACACACATACACAGAACATGGAAACATATTGTAGTCACATTCACTCATGTTGTCAAGTTTTTTCTGCTTTGTGATTGGCCGTAAAGATTGAGAAAAAATGTTCTGAACTTATCACTGTTAACAACATGAATTGTATTGCTATGTAGCCCTATACAAAGAAACAAGTAATGCAATACTTTTTATTTAACCTCTTTTCTTGGCCTTACTTTTGTGAGGGTGGGATATTGTAGTGGTTAAGGCTCAGGAGGAAATTGAAAGGACTGCTGGTTCAATACCTGCGAGGAGCGAGCCATGAGGCTCACTGTTGTGCCCTTGAGCGAGGCACTTATCTCAGGATGCTCCGTGGGGTTTCTCCCTGCAATAAGTTAATGAGAATGTTCTATGGCAAAAGTTACTTCAACAGATTTAGCTGGCCCTGGTTGTTTGACGTGATCCGTGGGAGAGAGTTTGTCACAAAAAGACCTTGATTGGATGACATGGATTGGTTTTTATAATTCTGCAAGTAACCAATGTTCCGATTACAAGCTACCAGGTTGAGTCAGGTAATTACTGGATTTGCCAAGCTTTTTGCCAGGTTAGTGGCTTCAGTGAGTGTTCATTTGAAGTATGTGAAGGCTGTGACATTTAATTGCTCACTTGCTGTTAGGTTGTGCTGTTTTGCATAATGGAAACATAGTACTTTGAATTAATATCACTTACAGAAGAGAATATTACAGCGAAATGTAGTGTCCTGCCGATGAATTGGTTTCAGCCTCATTAATCGGTGCAAGCAATGTGTCAAACAACTTGACATGGCAATCCTAGCATATAAAACTATTTGCTTATGACTTCATTTTAAATATTAAGAGTGTTCATGCTTTGGACGGTTTGGTTAGTGCACCTTTTTTTAGCAAATCAGCATATTTGAATGGTTTCTCAAAAATCATGTGACACTGAAGACTGGAGTAATGATGCTGAAAATTCTGCTTTACTTCACAGGAATACATTTTTAGAGCACGAAATAGAAATAGAAATAAGTTATTTTCAATTGTAATAATGCTTTATCTTATTAATGCTTGAGTTTTACACATGGCATCAATTTGTATTAAATTAGTATTAAATAAATTATCTAAGTAATATAGAAGTGCTCCTGAATAAGCGCATTGTTATTTATGATGGTATAACGGTATTGAAACCATATTCCGTTGCTATTTTTAGATCCCGCGGTATACCATAATACCGCCCATGCCTAGTGTGCAGTATTATTCAACCCCCAGCTTCAGTACCTCGTGGAGCGCCCTTCAGTTTTTATAACTTCTAACAAGCGCTTTCGATAAGTGCTGACAAGCTTCTTGCACCTCTCGATTGGAATCTTTGCCCATTCTTCACGTGCAAAAGCTTGGCTTCCGTGCTGCAATTGCCTTCTTTAAATCCCACCAGAGTTTTTCTATTAGATTTGAATCTGGTGACTGAGAAGGCCATTCCCGGACACTCCAGCATCTTTTCCCCAACCAAGCTTTGCTTTGGATCGTTGTCTTGCTGGAAGATCCAATGATCACCAAGGTTTTATTTGTCAAAATGACCTGGTATTTCTGGGAATCCATGATGCCAGGTGCACAATCAAAATCGCCAGTTCCTGATGCAAAAAAAAGGCCCACATCATTATTGACCCACTGTATCCGTCAGGGTATCAGGGTTTATATATGCATCACAGCTGAAGCAAATGAAGGATCGTTCCAAAAGGCTTAATGATGTTTCAGCTCCACTTCAGGCCATAAAAGCTGCCAGAAAGCTTTAAAAACAACAATGTTATATAGGGGTTGAATAATTGTGACATGGCGATCTTAACAAAATATACTGTTACACACAAATACTACTTCTTACATTTTCTGTGTTGATTTTATGCATCACTAAACTTATAAAAAGACTAAAGAGACTAAATCTTACGCCTAGTCAGAGGTAGGTGTAAAGTAAAAATGAATGATTTGCTCCGACATTATTAGTTTTTAGGATGCATGTCTGTTTGTTAATTATTACAGCAGACAAGCGCAAAGCTCTGTGTTGGCTCCATTTCCAAAACCATTATTTTTCAGAAAAAAAAAAACAAAGTTATGAAACATTGTATGGTGAAAGTTGGTACCTTATATTGCTATCATATGCTGTTGTGTATCAACATTAACACAACATCTCCCCAAAATCATGTTTTATCAGAGATACGAGATGTATTACTTTGGGAGCAGGGAGATTAAGCTCTCATTGATATAAATGGTACGGATACAGACGTCGCTGCTGCCAGTCTGCGGTCGCCTTGAACCTTTTGACAAGAGACTATACTTTAAGAGCTAATCAAAGCTAATGATTGCAGTTACAAACATCTTCATAAACTCTATTTTAAACGTTAAAGCGATGAGTGATGCAAGACAAAAATAAAAGGATAAGATGCTGTCTATAGGCGGACATTAATCTGCACGCAAAGAAAATTAAATTAAAATAGTTTGGTTTTGTGGTTAATGTCAAAACTATTATATTTCGTTTTTATTTTTTTATTTAGAAAATTAAAAAATGATTGGAGTATTTTTCGTTTGTTAAATATAAGTTTTCGTTTTTATAAAGTAGGCTACGACCAAGCGGCAGTGTTGCCAGATTGGGTGGTTTTGAATTTTATTGTGCGGGTAAAAATTGGCTTGGGCGGGTGGACAAAATTTGGGCGGGTTCCAGACCAGTTAGGTGGTTTTTAAAAATATTTATCAAAACCTAAATGTGCACATACTCCATTCAGTTAGACATTGTTTGTGACGTATTAAACACACCCACTCACATTTGTGTTTGACGTTGTTGAAGCAGTCACGAGCCAGCGCTCAGCAAATCACGAGTGAAAGCAGCTGCTGTCAAAACTCAGTGGGAAATAAAAATAATTAAATTTAAAGGATACAACGAAATCACGATGCCAAAGTGGGCAAAATACGGAAAAGTTACAGAAAGGAGTGGGAGAGTGATCCCGAACGTCTGAATGCGAAAGTTGCATTCAGACATTCAGCTGTGTTCTTTAGCATCATGTGAAGTTACAACCGACAGCATGTTCCTTGTTCTGCATTTAAAGGTAGGCCTGTCTGTCTCTCTCTCTCTCACTCACGCACGTTAATCCGGAGTGAAATATAGCAGAAGTAATAATGATGTTTATTATAATACTATTACTATTCGTAAAGAAAATGTAATCAAATTTTTATTTTATAATTTTTATAATTTTATTATGAACGAATTAGGTATTATTTTACAAAAATAATATTACAATCCACTGTAAAAGTGCATTGTGTATGAGGAGAAAGGACATAGATGTGAACGGGTTATGTTGTAATTTTGCCACTTGTGTTTGTCGCTATAGCTGCAATATAGTACATTAAGTATTGCCGTTAAAATAATTGATAGAATTGAAACAAAAATTAATCAAATATTTTGGGTGGTTTTGTGTGCGTTTGGGCAGGTTTTGGACAGTTTTTGGGCGGGTAACCACCAACTCTATCTGGCAACACTGCCAAGCGGCCATAAACTATGTTTGATCACTTTAGCCTTTTCAAACCATCATGACTTGTCTAAAATAAAACTTTAGATATACCTACTAAAATAGTTTAAGCGTATAACAATGTTTACATGTTAATAATGCGCTATTATAATAAATGTGGGATAAGTCTGTGCGGAGAGGCTGAAGTGTGCTGAGCAGGACACAGAGGCAAAAACGCAATCACTTTCATTATTTCAGAAGCAAGATAGCCTACGCCGTTATTTAAATGTCAATCATGAACTGTAAAGAGTCTACTTTTATTTGTGTTTAGTGACAAGAACAAAACAAAACGTTGTGATTGTATAGGCTAAAATGTATATTTTTTTCTTAACCTGCCGCCTTCATTTTTGATGTTTATATGAAGAAATCTGTCATGGAACGTATAGGGAGATAGAAAACGGGCTTGTTAGAAATTGTTTCCTCAATGAAATCATGGCATGGTGGCTTCACTTGATAAAGCGCGAGCTCGTCTCAGCTGTATCCTTAACTGCGAGAGAACGAGTCAACGAGGACGCGCATAGTCTATGCCGGGCATAGATGTGCCTGATCGTAGTTTTAGTTTTTGCAGCAGGTGTAAATATTTATAGTAAAGCTAGACATTGCAAAGTCCAGCACAGGGCTTACGCCCAGCTTTTTTACGTCTAGCTGGTGCAACCTGAATACCGCGGGGATAGTTTGTAATGTGTTTCTAGTTCTCATCTGTTTGGGGGTGGAAGTGACAGACAACACGTAGCCTGTCCCTTCGTTTGCGCTGCCTTGTTGAGCTTAGCACTGAAAACATTATATTTACACACTTTATATCATATCAACTTAAATGGCCATCCAATGACCTCTTATACTTGTCTTTGGGTTTGAGACTTTAGTCTTTGCAACTTTACAGATGTACAGACCGTTTTGAAAAAGTAAAGTTTAGTTAGTTACTCCTCAGACATCGATTGATTAGTTCAAAAGTCATTGTGTCATGCAGAAGAGGTCAGGTTTGTTGACCCCTGTGTTAATCACTCAGCACTGGCAATTAACTACTACTCATCTAATCTCTTAATCCCATCTGACTTAAAGACAAGAGCACTCTGAAAGCAAAGAGAGCTCAGACGGCTAAAAAAAAACCAAATGGAGATGTCAGAACTGTTTCATTCCCCTCCTGTCTTCTACTCGCTGGCTGTCTTACTGGCACTGGATTATCAGATGTGATGGACTTTTTGTATTTTATTAGACACAGCCTCAAATTGAGTTCATGTTTCTTGACCTATGGATAAACAGTATATGTCTCAAATATATATATACACACATACACTGCCTGGCCAAAAAGAAGTCGCCACCTCGATTTAATTAAGCAAATAGGTATGAGACGTCCTAGTGGACAATTACCGCATGAGCTATTATCTTTTAATAGCAAGTTATTTAACCCCAACTGGTGCAATGAGTTGCTTCTCATTTCATAAACAGCCATGTCGAAAGACACATCTCGTGGTCATGGAAAAGATGTTAGTGTGTTTAAGAAGGGTCAAATCATTGGCCTGCATCAAGCAGAGAAAACATCTAAGGAGATTGCAGAAACTACTAAAATTGGGTAAAGAACTGTCCAACACATTATAAAAAATTGTCTTTGAGGAAGAAATGTGGCCTGAAAGATCATGATCGGTGATCACTTCGGTGAAATCAAATTCAAGAAAAACAACAGTAGAACTCAGAGCTATGTTTAATAGTGAAAGTACGAGCATTTCCACACACACAATGCGAAGGGAACTCAGGAGATTGGGACTGAACAGCTGTGTAGCCGTATGGAAACCACTAATCAGTGAGGCAAACCAGAAAAAAAGACTTCAATTAGCTTGGGAGCATAAAGCTTGGACTCTGGAGCAATGGAAGAAGGTCATGTGGTCTGATGAGTGCAGATTTACCCTGTTCCATAGTGATGGGTGCATCAGGGTAAGAAGTGCTAGGGCTGGGCAATATAAGGTACAAATTTGTCAACTGATAGAGATTTTGGTCTTAATCGCGATTGAGATCACGTGACGTCGCACATTATGTAACCGCGCAATACACATTCACTTCGACAATGGAAGAAGCAGTGTTGCCAACTTATCGACTTTGTTGCTAGATTTAACGACTTTTCCGACCCCCTTGGCAACATCCACAAAAGCGACAAGTGACAAATCCAGCGACTTCTTGGACAAACCTTATCGAGTCTCTGGTAGTGGCGCGCGAGCTCGTGCACACCTCTCAGTGCAGCAGCGATGAGTTCGCTCACATATGACGAAACCAACATCGAGGAGACTGTAGAGAAAAAAGATGCATTGTCTGTGGTGTGGAATTGGTTTGGGTATAGGAAAAGTGATATGAATGAGGCGATCATGATTTGCACTGTTTTAGCAAGCGGTGGAAACTGGTATAATGTCAGGCACTATGTTAGCACCTGCTGTTCTGAGAAAAAAAATAATTAACTTACAATACATTGCTATATTGTGATTAGGGTTGGGTCGATAGACGATGCCATCGTCCATCACCGATGGCCGATAGACATCACGATGCTGAGCCCTGCCGCAACAGCAGCAACCAGCTTGCAAAAAACACACTTAATCTATGGCGGCAAATCTATGCCATTAATAAGCGAGTGCACCACTGATGCTGGCGAGCGTGGTAAATGATTTCCGCAAGAGGGAAACAGATGTACATGCAAAGAAACTGGCCCGCGAGCTCATATCAAACCCTTGCGCGCTCTTGATGTGTCATCCGTGCGCAAGTCAAGCACCCATGCAGGATCACTCCTGCGCTCAATCCTCTCTCACGCAAACACTGCTTTGTCAGTTGTGGGGCGGGGCTTGGTGTTTTAGTTACAACTAACCCCACCCACCCCCCCGCTGGCTACGGCGACGACGATGTCATCGTCCATACTTACGATGCCAAATTGGTCGAAATTGCACAAACCCTAATTGTGATATATATTATTATCAAGGTAGAAAATTGCTTCTACCATGATAGAAGATTTTGGTTATATCGCCTACCACTAGGCAGTGCTATGATCTGGGGTTGCTGCAGTTGGTCAGGTCTAGGTTCAGCAATAGTATGTGCTCCAAGAATGAGGTCAGCCAAGTACCTGACTATATTGAATCACCGAGTCAATGGGTTTTTTCTTCCCTGATGGCATGGGCATAGACCTAGATGACAGTGCCAGGATTCAAATTGTGAAAGAGTGGTTCTGGGAGTTCATACATGGTTTGGCCACCACAGAGTCCAGACCTTAACCCCATTAAGAATCTTTGGGATGACTCTAGCATCATCAGTGCAAGTTCTTGATGAAAAATTAATGCAACACTGGATGGAAATAAATCTTGTGACATTGCAGAAGCTTATTGTAACAATGCCTGAACGAATGCGTGCCTTTATCAAAGCCAAAGGCGGTCCAACGAAATATTAGAGTGTGTGACCTTTTTATTTTTTTTTATTTTTTTTTGGCCAGGCAGAGTATATATAATATAAACCACATTTGTGCAAAATAAATTATTTAAACACCTCTCATTCTGATGCAGTTGGAATTAAAAGAATACAGTGCTGTAAAGATGTATTTGCCCCATAATTGATTTCTTTTAGGTATTTGGATGAAATACAGCATGAAACAAAGGCAACAGTGCACATACAGTGTTTATTAATTTTAATTTACACATAGAAGCGTGTTTAACACCTAACACTCATGTGGAAACTTTATGAAATACAGTATATTATGCCTCATGATTGCAATCCAAAATAAAAGCCTTAAAATGAACAGAATATCTTAATTTCATAAAATCATTGCATTAAACGTTGAATGCACTGCGAAAAATAGTATCTTGCTCAGTATGTTTGTCTTGTTTTCAGGTACAAACATCTAAACATCCTTACATCAATATACTTTTAATTAATATGCATATGTGAAGTCATGTGAGGTTTATGCTTAAAACAAAAACAAACATCTGTCAGTGGGGAATGAAAGCGTTTTCCCTTTGAATGAAGTTAATTTTCTGAGCCTATCGGCAAATATTTGTTATTGTTTTATGCATAAACCCATTTCATTTTGATCTGTTTCACAGAAAACCACATTTCTCGTGTTGGTTTGCTTCTCAAGTAAAGGTGTTTTGATTCAAGAGTATGACACACATAAGACAAAAAAAATTTGACATCGCTTTTTCTTTCTTTCTTTTTGATGAATAAATAAATGAATAAAACAATGTAAATCTGTTGGACGTTGCATTTTTAAATTCTTGCAAAGTTACACATTCTATTCAATTTATTTGTTAAACTTTCTTTTTAAAAACACTTTATATTTATCTTGTTATATTTACATGTTGCAAATTTCCTAAATGATCCTTCTGTGTTTACAGAACAGGACTCACTTCCGCCTCTGTGATTACTGCAGTGACGGTTTCAGGCATGGGCGAACGGGCCGCCATTTTTTAATGACACGTGGTTGGCGGCACAAGCACTAATTGGGGGAAAAAAATAATCTGCGCCCCTAAGCGGTTTTCTATTATCTATCATAGCCTACTATGGCGTGACTATGGCGTTTAAATAGCCTAGTTTCAAATCTAGCGCACATAAAAACAAGACGTGTGCGGAAAACCATTCTCATGATCAATATTTCTGCAGCGCGAGAGCACACAACACTATGCGTGAGCAAAATATCAATTTAGAATACTATAAATCCGTTTTTTGAAATAATTGTTTCATATCACACATTTAAGCCAATCTTTAAAAAAACCAAAACATAACGGCATACACTATGCTTCACCGCGTCAAACACCAATCAATTATTGCTACATACTTTTCATATCTGACAATTCCATATGGATAATATGTTTTGGGATCGTTATTTTTTGGCAGTGGCTTTTTATGCCAAGTGCATCACTATTGGCGCTTTTCCACTGCGCGGTACGGCACGGTACGGCTCAGTTCGACTCGGTTTGCGTTTCCACTGCAGTTTAGTACCGCTTAGAGTGGGCGGGATTATTCACGTGCCGTTATAGTTGTGCCGCCTCTACTGCCTTGACATCATCGTAAACGCGCCCACAAACAAACATACAACAATGGAGCATATCGACGTAATGGTGTTTTTCATTCTCGGCATTTGGATGTTTTTAATGGCAAGACGAAGGAGTTTGTTTCAAAAGAGGCTGATGGCAGCCAAAGATAACACAGCTAAAAAAGATATAAAAAGGTGCGTTTCTTCAAACAAAACAGTTGCGTCCGGTCCTTCGCTGGCTGTGCTGATTTAAATCTAGCGGGTCTGTTGTGTCTCGTGTCTCAAGTTCAGTGACCAGCAGAGTTTACACGTCACGTTTTGGAAACGGTACGGCTCGCTTGGAACCTTGCCTGAGGTGGTACTAAAAAAAGGACCAGGTACCAGGTACTGTTCCCAGTGGAAAACCCCCCACAAGTGAGCTGTACTGAACCGTACCGTACCATGCAGTGGAAAAGCGCCATATGATTCTTGCCATTCCCCATTTCCCTACTTCTAACAAGAAAAATGATCAATTTATGAAAAATATTCACTTTTTCCATCAGAGATATCAAGGAGTCGCGACAAAGGACCGCTATAGTAGTGTGAAAAGTACCAGGCAAATCAGGTTTGGTCCAATAGCAACATTAAAGGAAAAGCTCAAAGGCTTTGGGTGGAAGGAAGCCTCTCGGACATTTGGCAGAATTACGGCCACAAATTTTACATCCATTTCAACCCATTCCCTCCGGGGTGTCGTGAATGCCAGGAGTCTCTGCAGTGCGCTGGCAGAGTCTGCGTGTTACCCACCTCTCTGCGTTTTCCCCCGACACTCCCAAGCGCCACGTTTTGTGACCCGAGAAGCCGGCACACGCGATTTATGACCACGTGTTGGAGTAGCCTGCACCATTAGTGTAATTCTAGGAGTGGAGCCAGTCCCCCGTGAATCAATTGCCATGATTGAGTGGGAGATAATTAGCCAGCCTTGATTGCCCACAACAAAGAATAATACTTTTGCCTGAGTACGTAACACACAAACTACATTTCTTGACTCAGTGGAGTTTAATTCAGGAGTGTTTATTGCTTCAAAACCTAGCCTTTTAACACAGCATCTAACTGACAAAGAAATTAAGTGAATGATTTGGAACAAATTATGCTTCTCGGGCGAAGCCAATAACTTCTCATTCAGTGGAGTTTAGTGTTAGCATGTTGCTTAGCTGATAGCATGATACTAATGCATAGCACACGCACATTTTGGTCAAAACAGACTAAACCGTTTATAGTAAGCATCATTAGTTATTTCTAATACGAAGTAACTTTTTACAGCATTTATTTAGGCACTTATTTTTTTTTTAGGTCATAGTGGATTAACAAATGGTTAAGGGATATTCTACCCAAAAATGAGTAAATGACAGAATTTTCATTTTATTATTAGCAAATATTAATATCAATAAATGCTGTAGTATCATTCATGTTAACTAATGTAGTTGATTTATTTGTTACAAATAGACTCATTTTCTTTTTTTAAGATTGCATTTTTGTATTGAAAGATTTTGATTGAATGATTCTGTCATTTTTAGCTTTATTTATTCATGTATTCATTATTTTCTTTGTAATTTATAAGCCACCATATATTCTTATCCCAGATTGCATTATCACGGTAAAAAAGGAGAAAAATCTTATAAATATTCTTAGGATTAAAAAAAGGTCAAATCAATATTTAAAAAAGTTTTTTTTTAAATGTAGAAAAAGATAGTAAATAGTTAAGTATTTAAATAGTTAAGTGCAGACTTGCCCAGCCCTTGTGATAAGTATGTATTTATTCTTGTTTGGAGCTTATTTCTCTTTACTTTCCTGATTATTCATTAGCTATTTGTTTTCCGAATACTTTCTCACTTAGCAGATTGCGTTTATTAGCACAACAAAAACAACTTTGCGTTAGGCTGATTGAAGCATACGTGGATGTGCATATCTGGCTTAGCTTTCATTATTTCTCATCCTTCCCTACACACACACACACAAAATCGTCTTCTTCTACTTGAGATTCCTCCTGATGTGGATGCATTATTCAACTCCCTTGTCAAATGGAAAAAAACAAACAAAAATGAAACAAACAGAAATTGGCACATTTATCTTGATTCTTCAAATCTAGCAACCGTAAGCAGTTTTGTTGAGGTTGCCTACTCTTTACTGGTCAACATTTGATGGCGTTTAAAATGTTATAAAACGTTCCCGCTTTTGTAGCAGTGGTATGTTTCTCTTTCATTTCGCCGCATAAGAACCTTCGAAAAATCACAGAAATGTCACTTCCAGTCTGGTTCTTTCCCAGAGACAGACGTTTATATGGCATTACTTCCATGAAGCCTTGTCACGCTTTGTTCAGCCAACCTGCTTCCAGGTGTTTTTCTTAAAAGCTGTATTTGAGCAGATGAGAATGAACAGACTGCACGGCTGAACGGCTAGTAACATAATGCAATGCATTATTACAAGGCCATCGGCAGACGTTGCCATCATGTCTTCAGTGGTGTGTATAATTCACTAAATGCTTCATAAATGGGGCTGAATCAGTTCACGTGCTGCTCTTGTGCTGGAATATTTACTTTATTTAGAGTCACTTATAGCATGGTACTTTATGGAGCTTTTCAGTCAGTGTTATTATAAGTAATAAAAAAAAATGTATATGTTGTATTGTTTATACAGGGCTCTTTTACACTGTCAGTTAAATGTGACCCAATTCAGATTTTTTGCTCATGTGACACAGATCGAATCTGATGCGCGGCAGTGTAAACAAGAAAAAAACGCATGCATTCAGATATTTTCAGGTCTCGTTCATATGTGGAAATAAATCATATTTGTGCCAATGTGACTCGTGTAAACAGGCAGATTGGATTTTTTGAAGCATTGCATTCTGTACGTCATTAAAACGGCGGCAATTGGTAGTTCTCCGCTGCTCAATACGCTCATATGTGACTTGTGCTGGTAAAAAGTGTAAATGCAGACGGGCTATTTTGAGCTACAGGCAAAAAAGGTGGAATTTTGTTTTAATTTAGTCGAATTTGAGGTTTTCACAAAAGTTGGTTTATTAAGCCCTCAGCCGTCGATTCCAATCCAAATAGTAATTGAACATTTGAAGGTTTATTTATCTGCACATTATCTGAGGATTAGTCCTACCTTTTAACCGTTTGCTTCTCGCACTGACGGTCATCAGAAGATCCAGCAGATATCGGCAATTCCAGATAAATATACACACAGAATTGCAGTAGGCTATTTAAGTATTCACGCAAACATATCTGTTCTGTGAACGCTAGCGGAGCTGATGGGGAAAAATTATTCTCAAGAAGAACGCGTGGAGGCGGTAAATTACAACAATGCATGCGCGATGCTTCAGTTTGTATGGCAAGTCTTAACATATGAATCAGATATAGGTCACAATTGAAAAAATGTGTACACAGACAACCAAAAATAATCAGATATAGGCAGCAAATTAGAATTGGGCATCAAGACCTGCAGTTTAAACGAGGCCTTAAAGGCACAATAACACATTAGTGTGCTGAGTAACTTTGTTCAACATTTATAAAGTTCAGTATTCAAATTTTATTTACTTAAAAAATGTAAAAATTCTAAAATACTATAAAACAAAAGCTGAAATAATGACAAAAGATTGCTAACAAAAGAAAATTATACAAAAACAAAACTAAAAATACTAAAACTAAAAAAATTAAAAAGTGAAAAATAGAAATTAAAACTAAATTAAACATTTTAAATGAAAATAAATCTGTCTTTTTTTAAGCTTGAAACTAACTTTCCCTTTTAATTTTATGAAAAAGAGCAACTAGTACTGTATAAACACTGAAACTACATTTTTCTGCTTATAACAATTATTTAGAATTGAATCTGTCGATACCGATAGTTTTCTTAAAGGAACACTCCACTTTTTTTGATAATGAGCTCATTTTTCAACTCCCCAAGAGTAAAACATTTGAGTTTTACCGTATCCATTCAGCTGACCTCCGAGTCTGGTGGGAGCACTTTCAGCATAGCTTAGCATAGATCATTGATTCTGAAAATCGTTTAAAAATGACCAAAGATTTTCAGTATTTTTCCTATTGGCTCTTCTATAGTTACAGTGTGTATTAAGACTAACCGAAAATGAAAAGTTGACACATCAGCCAAGAAAACTTATAATTTCCCATCAGTCTTAGTACACAATGTAACTACAGAAGAGTCAAGTTTTAAATAGGAAAAATATTTCAAGTGGAGTGTTCCTTTAAGGGAAGAAATCTCTCCCAGCTAATGTTGTAACTATACAGAGAAGCTTCTCATTTAGTACTTTACTACTATATTAGAAGGTAAAAGTTCATAAAAAATACCAAAGAGACTAAACTATTATATTCAACTGAGGTTGAGTAACTGATGCCAGCTTTCTTATTTTTGCGTGAACTATCCTTTTAAGCACGGTTCATCCTTGACATTTCTCTATATGCAGCGGTCAAATAAAATAATTTTGATGAATTTCAGCGAGCAAACTGGAGTTGTGCCAAATAAATATATGATGAGGGGGGTTCCCTCACCATTTCCCTGTTTGAGTGCCGTAAATCCATCCGTAGGCATCCTTAATTTAACTACAGGAGGTCTTAAAACCTTCATTAACATTCATGTTATGCCTCCCGCACACTCCACCAAAAATAATAATAAGTATCAGCCCGGTTCACCCAATAAGTCACTGCTTGATTTGAAACGTCTCCGGCATGCATGTTATCTTTTGGCCTTGATCCAGAAGAGTGACATTGAACATAATACAGCGTGACACAAGATGTGGGATGCACCAAACCATCTTTTTCATCTGGAGTATTGTTATTTTAAAATAATAATAATCCATGTTAATTGAACTTGCCAGCAAAATCTTAAACTGAAAATCATTCATTTCATCTTTAGATCATCTTTCTCTCTATGTGTAGGTGCATAAATGTGCCAAACACACACACACACACTGTAATCTGTATTTTATTGTGGGGTAAAGTATCTGTTATTTATTTATTTGCATTTGTTGTACAGTCACTCAGAAAAGCTTTTGGAGGTCATCTGAGCTTCCCCTTTTGATTATTCAAACACTCAAGAGATGCAAACGGGGACTAAATATAAATCAAAGTCCCGAACAAATGAATAATTAAAATTTGAAGGCAATCAATCATTTCCCAAATCCCGTCTGAATGGAATATTCTTGTGTGTTACTGAAAGTCTGAAAAACCAAACAATCATGGCACTTCGCCGTGTTGAAAATATGCCCAATGTTTTCACAGGGGTCTTTCGAAGGGGATTTACTTGATTTGAACTATTTGCCATTATTAAATTGGACTGATTTCTTCACATGTGCACCTTCTGAGGAATATCTGTAGGCTAGTGAAAATCATTGCATTCATTTAGCAGACTGACGTGGAATCGGCACCCGGAGAGTTTCCTTCAGTTTGAATGCCATCATTCATAAAGTTATAAACATCCCAGTGCCTTTTGTTAAGTTATTGAATTCTTGATAAATGATTTTGATAAATGTTATGGGTCGCCATTAGCTAATGTCATTTGTTACATATTCAGTGGAGTCCACAAGTGAAAAAGCTTCCCTTTGCATTTTTAGTTAATTTGTGAATTTTGTGCATTTTAATTACGGAGAGCATAATGTGGTCAAATTAAAATGAACACATTTAATACAGTTTTTAATGAAAGAAATTGTGATGTGATTGTGGTGTGATTAATCATTTAACACATCAGGCAGTTACTCAGAATGTTTGTGTGAGGGTAAACACACGTATGTGTGGCGGGATTATTCACGTGTCCTAATAGTTGTGCCGCCTCTACTGCCGTGACATCAAACACACAACAATGGAGTATTTTTCATTCCGCGTCGCCCCATTAAGCTCTCGCTGGATCCGCTCCTCGGCTATCAACGAGAGGAAGGTCTGTACTTCCTCAGTAGACCACGAAACAAAAGCTGTGCTTTTTGGTTGATACAAAAAGGTGTGTTTTTTCAAACAAAACAGTTGCATCCGATCCTTCGCTGGGCTGTGCTGATTTAAATCTAGCGGGTCTGTTGTGTCTCGTGTCGCAAGTTCAGTGACGCAGTAATGCCGGCCAATCATCCAGTCTGTCTGGAATGACAAAAAGTAACAGAACAAAATGAGACAGACTCAATCCAGAAGAACTGTGGCAACATCTCCAAGATGAAGAAAATATACTGTAGTGAAAAAAATTTTTTTTGTTGGTGAAAATACTAAAGGCCTTAGACCTTTGCACAGTACTATATATATATATATGTATATATATATATATATATATATATCTGTATATATGTGTGTGTGTGTGTATATAGATAAACCTGTAGATATATTACATGCAATATATCACGTGGAAATATAATATATTATTAACTTTTTTTATAAATGTATACATTAATTAATACACTAACAGGTAAAGTATAATATGAAGTCTACCGGTTTAGTTTACACACTACCGGTACAGTGTCTTCCGTAGTCACAACACTAATTGAGTAATTACGTGAGGGCTGAGATGTTTGCGTACCAAGCTGAAACCACATTTTTTTTGCTATAAATACATAGTTACACCCATAATATATTGGCTTCATAACAGTTCCATTGCAGCATGCACTGTACAACACATTGTTTCTTATTTAAATCCATTCCACATAATTTTACAGACTTGCAAAGAAGTCAGCAGTTTCCATCTGGGCCTAGTTAGTGGACGCATTTGTTCCACAAGCAAGATGGCGGTATTGTAGGCCTGAAAGAGGGAAAGAATCCTTTCTAAATAGGTTGAACTGATGAAAAGACCCATGTAATTTAATTGCATTTGGAGAGGAGCGACGCATTTCTCCCGCCAAGTCCGCATTGCCGAGAGACCAGCTCGTCCTCCGGGCGTCTGCCACTGCATCACTGCTTACCTGTTTTATCATAATTGTTTTGGCATCGTTCAGAAACGGGGATTAATGCAGGCACAGTTCACTGAGCCGCTGCTCGGCAAAAAACCTATTTATCACAGTCTTTTCTGTTTCGCAGAAAGCGCAGGACCGCCTCGGAAGCTCCTTTCGCGAAAGTGGCTTTGTGTTTATTTGACTGGCCTCAATAAATCAACAATTCTGAATCGAAAGGCTTCGGAGGAGTCAAGTTGCTTTTTTTAATGGCTTCAAAACAAAAATGAAGGCGGATGAACGCCGCCTGATGTTGATCTCCATATCTGTTTTCATGCTTTCAGCGGGCCAGCTATTGCGCTTTTAATTAGACCACATGGGCACACACTCATGCATTTTATTTTTTTTAATTATGATTATTTTATTATCTAATGATGTCCTGCGACTTGTGCCAGGGGAACTGAAAAGCCCTTAACAAACAATTGCAGCCTGGCGAGATG
The DNA here is from genome assembly GCA_032359395.1 of Enteromius anoplus. Classification (NCBI taxonomy): domain Eukaryota; kingdom Metazoa; phylum Chordata; class Actinopteri; order Cypriniformes; family Cyprinidae; genus Enteromius; species Enteromius anoplus. The sequence continues at coordinate 16,072,881 of JAUMHG010000051.1, read as the reverse complement.
CTTCCCGTGTGGCCGGTTTTAACTTTTGATGCCATCAGCGTCTGGAATGACTCAGTCCATGTGAGTGATGGAGCTCATTTTTTAATTTTTCTATCAAACGCCAACACAGTTTATGAGTCTAATCTAATCTGCCAACAGTCTTCTGCTTGATAGATCTCCTCACTCTGTCTCTTTCTGTGAAATTATGCAATGATTAATCTTTAGAGGATATCAGGATGACAGGACAAAATTGTGCTGTAGAAAACAGTTACTCCACAGCGTCTGTGAAGTGTGGATACTTACCTTAATTATGTTTGCTGAGGTTTCTGATGGAAAATCACTGGCATTTTCTGGGCCTTTACTGAACTTTGAGCTCTTGCTGATGCATGATCTTACAGTGGTTCAGTTTCTTTGTACTGTATGCTGCTTTTTAATATGCCATTTTTGAATGCATCCTATTATTATTAAAGGAAAATGCCACTGTTTTTCCATATTCCACTGTGTTTATCCCTCAACGTAGGGAGTTGATACATATATCTCTCCCGTCTCAGTGCGTGCACATACTGTAATTGCTTAAACTCACTTTTGAATATGCTTAAAGTCACAAGAAGCTTGAACTCTATAATAGAAAATATAATAGAAATAATGATAATAGAAAATATTATATAAATATATATGTAGTCTCGTATGCTGTATTTAGTATCTAGACAAAAAAACTGTTAAATACAGTAATATTGTGAAATATTAGTACAGTTAAACATTTAGATATACTTTAAAATGTGATTTATTTCTGTGATGCAAAGCTGAATTTTCAGTGTCTTCAGTGGCACATGATCTACTGAAATTAATCTAATATTCTGATTTAGTGCTCAAGAAATGTGTTTTTCTTATTAATGAATTTAGTGGGATTCAGTATTCTTTCGTGAATTAAATGATCAGAAGTCAGCATTTATTTGAAATAGAAATAATGCATGGCTCAAAAACATTTTTTGTTGTGCTAGTTGAAGTTAAGTTAAGTTTTTATTAATTTATAGCGTATTTTGGAAGGCATAGGACCATAAAATGTTCTTCCAATTACATCCTTCGGTCCAGGGGCTATGACTCTGGCTGAATAAATGTTGTTGTTTTTTTCTTTCTAAACTTTTAAAGGTGCCATAGACTGCCATATACTGAACTGTTATTATTCAACCATGCCAAGGTAAATTCAGTTTTCCGTTCTATGGCTTCTTTAAACAGTTAAACAGTAGTATGTAAATATATTTTCTATTTCCATTTCAGTTGATCAAAATTCCTTTGTAGCAAAACTCAGATGTTCCTGATTTCAGTGAAGCACAAAATGCTTTTTTCAATCATTCTCAAATCATTCTGAAGAGCATGATTATCTGATCTACATAAACTTGAGTTTTGATGTGTCAGTCTGCTTTAGTCTGATGTTTAGTACCTGAGCTAATGTAGTTCATTGGTGCAGAGGATTTGTGTTTAGCTCTTTTATAGAGGACAATAGACAGCAGATGCCAGAAGCTTGGTTGGACCTGGTTGCTGTTAATTAATCTCAGGTGAACTGCAGGATTGCCGTTATACTCCTGAGACTGTGTAGACACTGTGTCAGCTCAATAAAAAAAGCAAACAAACTTTCTCCTGCCAGTGGGTGAAAGATGGACTTCAGACACACAGATGCTGCTGTGATTGGTGCTGGTATGTTCTACACTGGCAGTAATGGGCAAATAAAAATGTCCAACATTGTAAGCGGGAGGTGAAGACCTCTTTAGTGCCTCAGAGTGCAGAGTTGTAAAAGATTATCTGCTGCTTTTATCTCCTCCGCTTCCAATCCAATTCCACTCAGTAGGGGAGAAAACTGAAGTAGGAACATCTTTGAGATTTTCTGGTTTTCGGTGGATTGTCGACTGGTGTATATGTATTGAATTTGGAGTTAAGTTTTTACATATAGGCTGTGTGTGTGTGTGTGTGTGTGTGTGTGTGTGTGTGTGTGTGTGTGTGTGTGTTTGACCCTTTTAGCACAGTTTTTGAACTGTTGCAGCCTGTCAGTCATATAATGCCATGATGTACAAATATATCAATCCATGATCTCCTCCTCTCCTGATTTCATTCACAACATCCGACGTGTGACGTGGTCACATAGATGCCATAGACATAGATACATCAGTGCCTCATTAGTGAAGGTTATACCTACGTCTATATCTATGTATAGATATCTATTTGACAAAATAATGCTAAGTTTTATGCAAAGACCGATCGTTTCGTGTCTTAAGACCTCAATGTGTTGCCATGAGCTGCAGGGTTTAATTTGGTTTTATCTGTGTGCGTGTTTTGAGCTTGGGAATGTTTGGTGATTCCATTGACTTTCATTATATGACTGACAGACTGCAACGGTTTAAATTAAAAATCTTTGTGTTCTACTGAAGAAACAAAGTCACCTACATCTTGGATGCCCTGGGGGTAAGCAGATAAACATCACATTTTCATTTCTGGGTGAACTATCTCTTTAAGGATTAAGGACAACATTTGGCCAAAAATACAGCTGTTTTGAAATCTGATAGTGCAGAATCCATTTCAAAGTTGTCCAAATTAAGTTCTTAGGAATGCGTTTTACTAACCAAAATTTTAATGTTTATGGCAGGAAATTTACAAAATATTTTCATGGAACATGGTCTTTACATAATATGCTAAAGTTTTGGAATAAAAGAAAAAGCGATAAGTTTGCCCCTTACAGTGTATTTTTGTCTATTTCTACAAATATACCCATGCAATATACAACCCATACACATGGTTTGATCCAGGGTAAGACAGATATACATATATACTGTATACAGTTAGGTCAATAAGTATTTGATCACCCTGTGATTTTGCAAGTTCTCTTAGAAATCATGGAGGGGTCTACAATTTTCAGCATAGGTGCATTTGCACTGTGAGAGACAGAATCTAAAAAGAAAAATCATTGTATGGTTTTTTAACAATTTATTTGGGAATTACTTTGTCAAATAATTATTTGATCACTTGAGTCAAAATATTTTTAATATTTGGTACAGAAACCTTTGTTAACAATTACAGAGGTTTGCACACACTGCAGGAGGGATTTTGGCCCACTCCTTCATACAGATCTTCTCTAGATTAGGGTTTAGATCTGGAGACTGGCTAGGCCACTCCAAAACCTTGATATGCTTCTTACGGAGCCACTGCTTGGTTTTCCTGGCTGTGTGCTTTGGGTCATTGTAATGTTGGAAGACCCAACCATGACCCATCTTTAATGCTCTGACAGAGCGAACGAGGTTTTTGCCCAACATGTCACAATACATGTCCCCGTTCATCCTCTCCTTAATACAGTGCAGTGGTCCTGTCCCCTGTGCAGAAAAACACCCCCAGAGTATGATGCTTCCAGGTCCATGCTTCACTGTAGGTATGGTATTATTGGGATGATCTCATCATTCTTCTTCCTTCAAACACAGCGAATGGAGTTAAGATCAAAAAGTTCTACTTTGGTCTCATCTGACCACAGGACATCCTCCCATAACTCCTCTGGATCATCAAGATGGTCCCTGGCAAACTTCAGACGGGCCTGGAAATGGGACTTAAGCAGGGGAAGCTTCTGTGCGATGCAAGATTTTAAACCATGGTTTCTTACTGTATTACTGATAGTAGTCTTGGAAACGGTGGTCCCAGCTCTCTTCACGGCATTGACCAGCTCCCCCCGTGTAGTTCTGGACTGATTCTTCTCCATTCTTATCATCATTGATACCCCACGAGGAGAGATCTTCAGTGGGACCTCAGTCCGAGGGACATTGACAGTCATCATTAGCCTCTTCCATTTTCTGACAATTGCTCCAACAGTTGTTCTTTTTTCA
>JAUMHG010000051.1:16051453-16068523 GCA_032359395.1 Enteromius anoplus | reverse complement strand
TTTCATTGGTTTGATTCTACACACTGTTCAGAGCCGTCACGCTGGAGGCGTTCCCCTTAGCGTCTTCTGGACGCGGCGTCTCGTTCCTTCGAGGAACTAGGGTTACAGTCGTAACCTGAGACGTTTTCCTTTTCCTGATTTCAGCTATTACAAGCCTTTACTAAACTGCCCCTGTTTTCATAGACAACTGATATTTTAATCCATCTCATCTCTCCAACAGGTCCCGTGACCAATGCGGTTATCATACCAGCACCTGCCAACATGTTCCTCACTGACTGTCATCCAGCCGTCCCACTGCCACGCTTCAGTCGGCACCTGAACCCCTCGGATCAGGGTGATGGCACGGGATCCGGAGGCATGTGTCTGAGACTGGGAGCCAACACACAGGTAACATCAGAAACATTGCTTACACAAATTATGAAAAAAGATAAGGTCCACTGAGAATTTTTATGAGATGTCACAATTCCTCATTTAGAGTAACAGTGTTGCATTTACTTATCAATTCATATTTGGTTTGCAGCAACTTGGCCTTCCCAGAGAAATGCAAAAGGTCACATGCAGAGGTTTAGCAAAAGCTAGACATCATTTCCATATAAATGTCTTAAAAGATGCGAAAGCAAAAAACTTTTTTATTGATTTTTATTTTTAATGAAGCTATGTTTCTATAAATCTGGCATAATATGAATATCAGTATATACTAGGACTGAAAATATAGCCTAAAAGTTTGATAGTATGTAATATGTTATTTATTTATGTTTTCAGTCATTTGATGTTTTTTATATGTATGTTGATATAGTCTTATTTAGTAGCTACTTTTTTTGTAACTACTTTAAAAAACAAACACACAGGTACGCATACATCATCGGAATGAGTGGTCTGATTGGTTGTAGACTCGTCCAGTAGTATACAGAGGCATCTGATGGACGCAGGTTAAGCCCGCCTCCCAGAAGGGGGGTAGTAAGGTAGCTTTGCCAGACTAAAGCCAGGCTAGTAGTTTTTGGCAAGAGATTGAGTTGTTAAATATGATTATATAAAACAGATGTTGTTGATGGCTTCAAAAGAAGAATATGCCATCGTTTTTAACAACCTTGGAGCTCATTGTACGTCTGTCTTAAAATGTTTTTCAGTTGTTGTTCAAAATCCATTTCTCTGCTGAGAATATGAAAGGCACTTTTACTCCCAGACCCCAACAGTTGCATGTGATCGAACGATTTACTGTTCTCGTCATTTTTACTCAATGTGTCATACCTCATTGCTAAATTCCTTTTATGAATAATACTTACCTCAAAATCATTGCAAATTCATCATGAATATTCAGCCATCCTCAAATGCATAATCAGGTGGTTGTTCTTTTGCTTTCATGCGGGTGTTTCGGTTTCGCTGACACTTGTATAAGGTGTAACAGCTGCATATGGGTGATACGATTAGGTCAAAGGTGTTTAATGTTAAACATATGGATCTGCCTCCTCACCGACAGCGGAGTTCAAACGTGATGAATGTTTACAGCGGTTAGCAGCCTGACCGTAATTCCCTCCGTGTCTAAATCAATTACAGACATATAAATGAAATGCTTATAAAGTCTTACATTTGCCCACCACCTGCTCAGTGGGTCCAACTGTTTTTATTATCTTTCCTTCTTTCTGCATATCTGCTGTGTTCCTGGTCCTCCCCCTCCCCCTTAGCTTATTTACAGAGCGGCTAATCTTCCAGCCTCTGGGAGAGCACATGCTGTCTGGAAAACACGCTTCTTTCACCTCTGCACAGTGAGAGGGAGCCTAAAACAAATGTTTTGATAAGTGCATTAATACGTCTACTAGGCGGCAGAAATAACTGCGACCCAGAGGCAGCACCCAACATCACACATACGGCATGATTGGCGTTCCACGCGGCGTGTAAATTAAAGCTGCTCTGAGAAAATTAATTTCTCTTCCGGAATTGTTTCTGTTATTCGCTTGGAAGGCGAAGCAACGACCCTGCTGGGAGGGGCACGCTCCGAAACCTGGCCTGAATTGAACTGTGCAACGCTCTGAATAATCGCGACTCAAGGGGGGAAGTCTATTAGCAGCCTGGCTGACTCTATTCAGATGGAGGTCAGCGGGAAGATGGGTTTCCATCAGACCTGTTGCCATCCTGGAGGGGCTCAGGTCTGCTCTGCTCTGTGCTAATAGAGTGGACATCGAGGACAGTGGGCTACGGCCCTTAACTTTGGATAGAGATATGAAAGCTCTTATTTGGCCCTGAAATAGGCTAAAGGGAGCTGCAGAGGTCTATTAAGCTATTTTTTTTCGAGCGATATTTGCCAGGTGCTTATTTATCCTGAAAACATTTCGTTCTTTTTTGGCATTCGTGTTATTTTGCATCTGTAACAAGCCTTCACAAGCTTTCCTGGGTTTGGTTGCCAGATTTTAAGAGTGTGCAGTGGTTTATTTAATGTTTCCAACCTGGCAACCATGCACACGTGCTCTCTCTGTAGTACAATAAAACTGCTAATGAGCTGAAAACACAAAAAATAGTCATGGAAATTACATTTGAAACATTTTAAAAAAATAAAATGGTAGCCTAATAAGATTAATTCTAAACAAAATCATACTGAGCACACACTTGGTAGTGTAAATGGTAGTGTAAGCAAACCCTCCACATTAGGGAAATGATGTACCATTATAATATTAGGAGTACAGTATTTAGGAGCACAATCACACTACTGTGCTGGGCAGCAGCACCTGCTTTACTGATCTTTCTGTGAAATCAGCAGCTTTACTGTATCCATCGAGGCAGGAACAGTAAATTCCCACAGACGGGCACTGATGGTCCGTAAATTAGCAGAGTAAGATGGCAGGATCTGGGAAGGGCCATTAAAAAGAGATTGACCTTGCTGAGATTTTCATTGTCAGCCTTAATAATCTCGTTGGACCCTTGAAACAACGTCATCCCCTCCACAAACCCCTGGCCACTTACTAACTGTCAGCAGTGATCAGCCTGCGGGAGAAAGCCATGGTTAAACCTTATTGTAATTGACCCTCTCACGGTTGGCGCAGCCACTTCAGGACACTTGTGTCACGGGAAATGCTACACACAAACACCTTATTTGCACAATCGATCATTATTGTTGCTTAACATGCTATTATGCCAATGTTTGAAGTGTTTTGCTTTGTCTTTTCACGCTCTCAGGAGCCGGAGGGGACATATTTGGAGAAAGCGGATGAGCTCTACTCTCTGATGTGTGCTGTCACAGACAAGGTAAGCAGGGGCGTTCACCGCTGCTGTTGCCAGTTGTTACTGTGAGCTGAATTTTAGCAAGGCTTTTAAGGCGGAGATGGTTTGTAGCCTGTTGGCTATGATTGGCGTGAAGAGAGCGGAGATGGGGTACTTGTCATGAGTAGTGTGGACTAGTGCTCGGCCAGGCAGAGTAATCAACCCATAATTGCCATTTTAAGATGGCTAATAACTATGCCTGCCTGGGTAATTAACACAACCTTATTAAATGAATTGTAATCAAATATTGTTTTAGTGAAATGTTCAGTAAATGAAGGTTCTTTGCTGTGATAACCAATACTAAATTGTTTTAACCGATAACCAATTATTCAGAAAGCTGATCATGATTGAGCTTGGTTTTCTGAAGAGAACAAAAATCTTTCTTCTATTGCTGTAAACTCTACAGGGAAGCTGCTCGTTTGGTGTGTTACTATAATAATAGAGGCCAAACTACTGTATTCAGCTGCTATTTATGTCCATATTTAATAGTCACAATCAAATAAAAACTGAAATGTTTGCACACAAACTTTCTTACATACTACTTATGTCAGATTTATTCAGACATTCATATAAAATGATCAGTTAACAAACTCCCCATCTAGTGTTTTGAATGACTAAATAACCAACTGTGAACACTGGATAACTTTCCTGAGGTAAGTGCAAGGTGAAGTGACATTGATTACAAGCTGTTTTATTGACGTCTTTCTATCTGTTGAAACACTGATCGAGTGGTTACATGAGGGATGATATATTTAAGTTGTGTTTCCACATTTCTTCTGAAGTTTATTTGTCTATTTTGTGTCATAACTAGTAGTAAAGTAGAAGGGACGCACGTTCCTAAGGCACTACTGGAATCTGTCACGCTACATTTATGAATGTCTAAAGGGCATCTATTGCTTGAATTTCAATACAGTTGTAAAAATTTGAGCATTGAGACTTTCACTGTATCCTAAATCGAATACTTGCGTATTATATAGCATGCAACAAACAAGATGCATAAAGAATAATACAGTATGTCTGTCTCAAAGTTTAAAAAAAACAAAACAAAAGTATGCCAAATGAGTATGTCTGAATTCACAATCAGAGTATACCATAAGAATAGCATTTCAGAGTATGGAAATAATAACGGTATGCCAAATGAGTATGTCCAAATTCATAGTATACAAAAAGCAGTATGCTAAAAGAGTAGTATGATCAAATTTGTAATATGTGGACATACAGTGTACTGTACAGAGTAATGTGTCTGATTCGTAGTATGTTTCCGCCTGGATTCTGAACTACATTCTCAGCTGATTCTTTATTATCCCATGTGGCCATAGGAGAGAATTCATAAATAGCATGAATATTTACAAATAGCACGTGATAGTAACAACATTACCTTCGTATTACCCATAGTCACACTACATAGAATGTACTCAAATTCAAATGTAGCACCTATTCAGAGAGTGCGCAATTTCATTTGCTCTTTGCGATTACTGAACAGGAGGTGTGCAAGAAATAATGTTTGGTGAAGGAAATAACCTTGGACCTGGCAACCCTGGCTTTAAGGCAGGGTAAGCAATTTCTGGAAGCCAATGTTAATATTTGAAATCACTAGGGCTGCAACGACTAATCGATAAAATCGATAATTAAATTTGTTGCCAACGAATGCCATTATCGATTATTTAAGCGCGACCACACGATGCACAAATACACACAGATAGATACACAGCCGCTCGTGCAATGGAGGTTACAGAAGCGTCTGCAGGAAAAAACGTGCGCCCCAAGTTCTAAGCGCCTCTAAGAAGACGGTAACCTGCAGGCTATGCAACACCGAGCTTTCATGGCACGGCAGTACCACAGTCATGAACAAACACTTAAAAAGAAAACATGTTGGTGTTACGGATGGCGAAACATCAGCAGGGTAACGTTAAGTAAAAACTGTATCTCTTCATTGTGTAAAAGTTCTATAGTTTAAGTGCTTTTGTTTAAACTGTTTGCTAATTTCGGGACAGTCGCGCTAGATCTGTTCGCTTGCTACTCGCTAGCATCACATTGCGCAATCACCTCATTAACAATAGTGATTAGTTCAACGGCGCCACTTAAAATTATCTTAAATCACACGGTGCGAATATTGCATCTAGTGATTGTTGTGGTTTTCAGCATTTTTTTTATTGCTCCGCCCCACACATACATAGCCTACACAACCCAGGCAACGAAGCAGAGCTAATGTTACACTATTGTCTACACGGGACATGAGCGGCGTGACAAAATACTATAGAAGTCATTATAAATAGTGATGCTGTCTGAACCGTAAGCGAGTTGCGCAGCATAAATTGATTTATAATGGTCGCTTGAACGTGTTCAGTGTAGGCAGACTTTAGCTGTGGCGGCGCAATGTCTGGTGTAGACATGGTGTTACTCACCTATCGAGAACGAACCAAAGCAACCTCGGCGTCCGATCGATCTGATCCGACATTTACATGGGTGCTATTTCTTGTCTTATTGTTCCGCAGACGTCTGTTCATTGAATGCTCTCCTCCACATCATTAGTAGACACGCCCCTTACTGCTGATTGGCTACAAGTTTGTTTGGGTTCTCTCTGCCCCGACTCCATTTTCTAAAGTATTTTTGAAAAATCGCTTCCAAGTCTCTTCAGTAATTATCATATTAAATGCTCTAAATGTATTTATACAGAACGATCAAGAATAAAAAGTGTTATTGTAATATTAACACGTTTTGTACTATTTTCTCAACTCTGAATGAGACAAGAGCTAATCTGACAGCGTTGTATTCAACCCTCCACCAACGCCATCTAATGTTCACGCGTTTTGGAGGAGGCGTGGCTTTGAAGAGTGATTTGCTGAGAGGGCGAGATCTTATGCCTTTAAAGCTAGCTTATAAAGCTACATATTTTTTAGGTAATCTAACTTCTAATTCGACCAGTAGAGTGTAAAATGAGCAAACTTACTAGCTTACATTTATGAATGAATGGAAAATGCTTAAATGAATTGATAATGTGAAAACTGACAGCAGAGTGAAAGGAAAGCGTTTCCTGGGACAAGTCTACGGTGGGCTAGAGGTGAAAAAAAATCTCAATTCTGAAAACACAATAAGAAATTACGAACGCAAATCTAAAAAACAAACGAACAATTCAGAAAACATCATAACAAGTCAGGAACACCACGACAAATCGGAAAAACTGGAAGAGGTAGGTGGAGGTGTGTTAAATCTAGATTTTTGTGGGGCAGGGGAGAATATAAAATATTAAGAGTCTTTTTGGAAAAATTATACTGCAACTGAGTTATATCAAACAGCACTGAGGGTTCTTTCACACTAGCATTTTTGGTGCGCACACGGTTTGTGGTGTTCGGTTCCTTTGGAGAATGAACGTTGTCTTCCGACCTCGCGTGCGCAACCGCAAACCATACCAGAGTCCACGTAAAGAGACGTGCCTGCTGGTGTACGACTGTACGAACGCTCAGACTGACTGAGATTTGCCCCGTAAACATTTCAGCAGTAAAGTATAGGCCCGTGTGTCCTGTATTTCTGACTACTGAACCAACCATGGCATTACTGTTTATGCATTTATTTATTTTTTTATGCCAGTAAAGTAAACAAATATAATAATATGCAAGTGATGACGCTGGTGCGTCCGTGTCCTGCAGAGCGCGCTTTAACTTCATGTAGGTTAAACGTTTTAAACTAACATTGTGATATGCTTGAACTGTTTTATGTCTATAGATTTTATATTACACAAGTCGTGATGATTTGAGAAGGCTAGACTATTTAAACATTATATGATCAACTCGCTGCCGCTGGCTGCAAAATAAAAAATATATATTTATAAACCCGTTCCCTCGGAAGAAATCCTGCAGGCGCCCCTGTTTCTGAGATAAGAACGCAATCAATCACGGAAATGAACCGCTATTAATGTTCTATCTTTTTATGATGTTTTCTGCATTGTTACAGTATTTTGCTTCTTAGTTTTGCATTTGCGTTTGTAATTTGTTATTTTGTTTTCAGAATTGTGATTTGTTTTGCACCTCTCAGCCACCGTACAAGTCAGCTTTACAAAATATTTACCGCAGCACACTGATTTACAGAGGTGATCGATACAACACTACAATCTTTCATATAGAGCATCTCACTCACTTCCTCCTGCAGGAAATGAGCCACTTGCACACGTCTGTCGGAGTCTGTGCTGATTTACACCACTGATAGAGCAACTCCACTGGGCCGCTCTTATCCCAGAGTTCAGACTCTCTCCATGGGATGTTGAGTGTGTATTTGAACCAACAGAGGAGAACGTCATCAAACTGAGCTTGAAGCTGAACTGATGAAGAGTTTATTTTCTGAATACTTTCGACCTGTTGAACATCAGTTGTTCAGGGAATTAAATACTGGCATAGCACAAGCTGCGTACCTCATAACTCTGTCCGAATACGTTATTTTAAAATGTCAGAGTACAGTGAGGCCAGATGGTCCACGCAATCTGGAGGGATCGACGGGTGTTTGGGGTTGGTTGCCGTTATCCGTCTCCGAGCGCGTTCAGGTCACTATAGAGGTTGTTCCCTCTTCCTCATGGATCTCCTGACGCTTTTAAAGTGAGTCCGGCTCTGGCAGGACCATTAAGTAGATTAGTTTCACTCACTCAAAAGTGAGTAGGATCCTGCCGGCGAGCTCAGAGCCCGCTGTGTTTATTCAGGAGATTGTTGTAAATAAATATATAACTGGAGAGCAGGAGATTTTTTTTTTCCCTCCTCCCGACTTAATCTGGGGGAAATGTGCATCGCTGTCACCCTCCGTTTGCCTGCATGGGGGGAATCGAGCACAAAGGGAATGTCAATATTTTCTTCGCTAGATTAAGGATGTTCCAAAACGGGATTTGATGAACTCAGCGAAAACCTATGATGAAACTTGAATTCTTAGACGCAGGTGCAGGTTTTTTTTCCCACAATATGAAATAACCTCACCTCCTCATTTACGCAGCTCATCTTCTAGTTTATATATGCTTGAGAATTAGGTCTTTAGATTAAAGGAATGTACCGGGTTCACTACAAGTTAAGCGCAATCGACATCTTGGACATTTTGTCAATAACCACAGAAAATAATAGACTCTTTACCAAGTTCTTTAAAACAAACACAAATTGATTTTATAGTAATGCTTTTACAACTTAAGCATATGAGACAAACTGCTGTACTAGTATAATAATGAGCTGAGGTTGCTCCAAATACACAAATATACACAAATACACAAATATAATCTAATATATTTAGAGCTGTCAAATGATAAATCGCAATTAATCGCATCCAAAATAAAGGTTTTTCTTTACATAGTATATTAGTGTATGCTGTGTATATTTATTATGTGTGTGTGCATGTATATATTTAAGATAAATGTTATGTTTATATATAAAATATGTTCATATAAAATATCAAATATAATAAAATAAATCCGTGTGGCTCTGTTCTCTGTCAGAGTGTGTTTGGTGATGGAGAGAACACTAAGGTTCGAGTGTCTGAACTGGAGGAGGAGGTGAAGACCCTGAAGAAGATCAATAAAGATCTGTATGAGTTCTCCACTCAGCTCCTGACCAAACCCAACTAGAAGAGCTTCCAGCGGCAGACGTCCTCCATCAGAACCGTCGGATCAGTACAAGAACGAGAGAGAATAATGCATAAAAATGAACTGAAAAATACCAGCTGTTTTTCTGCCCTATTTTCATGTCCTAAGGGCAGATTTTTTTTTTTTCTTCCTTTCTTTCTTCATATCCCTGTCAGGACTGGAGGTATATTTGTAGTGTGTTTGTGGTGACATTTTCTTTTTCTCTATTATTGTAGGCATATTTTTTTTTATCTATATATATATTAAAAATTGTTTTGATCTGTACACTTCATTAAAAAAACATTGCCAAAAACTTTGACATTTGAATCCTTTTTCAGGCACTTTATTGTCAACCACCACATAAGACACAGATCTTTTTAAAAAATCTATTAAAAAAATTATAATAAAAGACAATTATGGATCTACTTATGCATCTACCTAAAAAAAAAAATCCAATTTTAAAGCTTTCTATTTAGTATTACCAACCCTGGTAATAAACAGTACTTGACTTTAACCCCATCTTGGTCAATTTGAAAATTAAATACTAATAATTAATTAAATTGGCAACTGCAGTTTTTTTCTGTTTTGGTGTGTTTTATATAGAACAATATTCCATAACATTTCCTTATTTTTGTAAGGGGAAAAGGTATAACATAAAGTATAATGCATGATTTGAAAAGAAAGACAAATGAGTCATTTCCTTTCGTACTGCATTTTTTAAACTATTATTAGGCCTATTGTTACTATCCTTTAAATGCTACTTTAGTTCAGCCCTGTTAAGGTGATAAATGATATACACTATATACTGGTTTGCTAGATAACTACAGTATTGCTCAGTGCTGTAAAATGTGAAACAATTAATATATAATATTCTATTCTATACTAATTATTATATATATTTTTAAAGAGGAAATGTCAAAGCATAACCGTTGCAAAACAATAACAGAAATGCAATAATGAATTCTTGATTTTAGCAGTTTATTTGACCTTTAAGTTGAACTCTGTTGTAAATTTAGAAAATGACTTATACTTTGACAGTCACCTTACAGTTAAAGGTTTGGAATGCATAGTAAAAAAACAAAAAAAAAACAAATTCCTTAGATAATGCGTGAGCATTTACAGTACTTCCTTGTTAATGTTACCAAAATAAAACAATGGAGAATTCAAAGTCTTTATCAGAAATCTTGTTTCTGAACTTCATTTTCACTGAAACCTCAAACATGGGGTCATTCTCCTGCTGTACGTCCTGCAGCTGTCAGCAAAGTCATCATCTTGTAATTTGAAGCTGGCCAGAAAGATCAGATTAGCCGTGTTCTTCTTCGATCTGGCTTCCTCCACATGTGCCTGTCTTCTGCTTTGCAGTGCAGCCTAAAACTTCATAAACACCTTTCCCCTGCACAGCGGCTTATTTTCCCTCTCTTGTTACAGGAGAGCAAAGCTGCCCTCACTGTGACCCTCACTGACGTCTCCCAGGATTTAACATTCTGGAAACATCCACAGAATCTTAAAGAGGAAATATTAAAGCCTCTAAAAAGTCAAATAAAAAAATAAATCAATAAGAAAAGAGTGGGGGGGAAAAGTCATCAGCATTCCACCGGCATGCTGTTGTGAATGCAGAGAATGCTTGATTTTTATCTAGTTAACTCAATTAGACCATGTGATGCAGATAAGACCCATCTGAGTATCATCGTCTTAGGATGGAGAGACAGACAGAGCGAGAGAGAGGAAGCACCACTGATAACAATTACAAGTACCTCTCAGCACTTCCTCTTTGAAGATTGTTCTACTTCAGCTGTTCCTGCTCACAAGAGGGAGAAACAGTTCCGTAGCCCCACACACACACACACACTCCAATCATCATGTGGAAACTCATTCTTTCACCTTGACAGAGTCATTCAGTAACCCTAAGCTGCGGGAAGCATTGTAAGCGGGCGGTTCATGGAGGAACAACTTCTTAAGAGCGTATTTTGTTGCAGTGGATGAGAAGGAAAGGTGTGCTTTGAGTGTGACGTGAAACACCTGGTCTCTGACTCAGTTCCAAACTTCTACCAGTTAAATTCTTTTGCTGAACTCAAAAGAAGATGTTTTGAAGACCGTAACAAGTCAACGGGGACTGTGTTGGTTAGTGCATTATTCAAAATATATGCAAACTGTAACACTTTATTCTACAGTTACACCTATTAGTTGCTTTTATAGCATGCGCATTACTTGAATATTAGTCATTAATTAGTGGGAATTAGGCACATATTAATGCCTTATTATACATTACCTTATTCTACATCCCTAATTGTACCCAAAACCTAAACTTAACAATTAACGCACTAACTAATAATAAACAGCTAATTAATAGTTTATTAAGGGAAAAGTAGTAGTTAATAGTTAACAAGTGTTACTAGAGCTGGGCCATTTATTGATGCGTCAGTAAAGCAGGTTCTTATATTACCGTATGTAAATCTCCATCAACTGTTGTTAAATGGAGCGGTAGGTAATATACAGAGCCATAGATCAATGACAAGCTACGCAATATCGTGTTTAGTTTCGTGTGTGATTCTTTTGCGCTACTGAACCCAGCATTGCGTAGATTGTCAGTGATCTACTGCTCTGTGTATTAACTGCCGCTCCATTTGAAAACAGCTGATGGAGAAGAACTGGCTTTACTGACGAGATGTGCATGAATATATCGCCAGGCCCTAAGTGTTTATCTATTCTCAAGGGTGAGTAAATGATGATGGAAATTTAATTTTTGTGAACTACCTCTTTTATTAGTTCTATTGGACCTGTCGACGCTTACAATGCTCAATGTATTAGGAGGAAATGTTTTTCCCTAAATGTAATGCACGTTTCCACCACAGTAATGTGTAATTCCCACTATATATCAAGTGATGTAATTCTGTGGTAGAAACTATCTGCATCATTTATATATAGATTAATTATAAAAAATGCATCCAGAAATGAATCCAAAACCACCTCTGGCTCTGCACCCCTTTACCTAAATTCATTACTTCATTACATCCCATCTGTTGATATGTACGGAAGAGGATTAGGGCCAAGCAATAATAAAAAATGTAAATCATTTCGAGATTAAAGTCGTTAAATAGTGAGAAAAAACTTGTTAAATAACGAGAAAAAAACTAAATATTTTTGTATGCGCTGTCATTTCTTTAGAGCACGAGAATTCCTGAACGCAGCAAAAGCGTAAGAGCTCTAAACTCGCGCGAAGCGTGCTGCACGGACCGTAATTCCGTCTAAAGCCAGCGCCTGCGCGAGCTCAGATCAAACGCGCTACTCGTCTCGATCAGGGAAGCACTGAACAGCGCTGTGAAAACAATTCTCTGCCATAGATGCTATTTACAGGGTAAATAAAATCAGTCCATTTTTATAGATGTAAATAAAAAATAGCCGTTTTATTTATGTTATGTAAAAGTAGCAGATCTTTTCAAAGTTTAAATAGTAGCTAGCTAATTAGATTTATAGCTTTCTTATAAATGGTGACAGATACCAGTATTGTTGTACATTAACAAGATGGGATAATAACATAGAATGTGAATTATTTTATATTTACATTAAGAAATAGCCTGTATGCTGCCTTATTGGGGGGCAAGCTCTCCATTATAGCCCTTTACCTCTAATCAAACCACATACTTCATGGTGACTTAAACTAGAGTTTAATGCAGAAATGCAGATAAAACACTCTGCCATAGCTGCATTTAGAATACTTTCCGATACACAAACAAATATTGGATTTACTGTAGTACCACTTAATGAATGCATTATAACTAAGGCAGTTAAAATCCACTTTTCTGATGCGTCATGTGATGAAAAAGAAAGGAAAGAGAGTTTGGCAAGAAATGGTTTCAATCAATCGGACATGTTTTACTCTCTGCTGACGGCACGCTCTAAAACAAGTTTTTGTTCTGCACTTTTACTTCTCGAAACATGATGGATTTCTTCTCGAAATTCAACGACTTTTTTCTCGTTATTTAACGACTTTTTTTCTGATTATTTAACAAGTTTTTTCTTGTTATTTAATGACTTTAATCTCGTTATTTAACAAGTTTATTTTTGTTATTTAACGAGTTTTTTCTTGTTATTTAACGACTTTAATCTCGTTATTTAACAAGTTTATTTTCGTTATTTAACGAGTTTTTTCTTGTTATTTAACGACTTTAATCACATAATTTAACGAGTTTATTCTTGTTATTTAACTACTTTTTTCTCGAAATTTAATGACTTTAATCTCGTTATTTAACAAGTTTATTTTTGTTATTTAACAAGTTTTTTTCTTGTTATTTAACGACTTTTTTCTTGTTATTTAATGACTTTAATCTCGTTATTTAACAAGTTTATTTTCGTTATTTAACGAGTTTTTTCTTGTTATTTAACGACTTTTTTCTCGTAATTTAATGACTTTAATCTCGTTATTTAACGACATTAATCTCAAAATTCTTCTTTTTTTTTTTGTATTATTGCTTGGCCCTAATCCTCTTCCGTATGACCTGGCCAACTCAATCCAAACAAATTAACCCTGAATCCTAAAAACGCATCTCTGCCATGTTGAAAGCGGTGAAACTGCTGGAGTGCTGTTAACACTCGAATATCGCACTCCTCTCAGCCAATCAGATTCAAGGACATTAAAGAACTGTTGTATAAAACTTTGACACAAAACCGTAGTTACTTAATTTAACCTTGAATCCATGCTCATATCCAAGGATACCATATATCCTTGCCTGCTTTTTGATATCCCACAATCCCTTGTGTGTGTACTGCAGCATATTTAATCACTTCAGTACATTTGTATCATTTAAATTCTATCAAGAAATAGACAGTTCGCTAAAATATTCAGTGGACCACTTAAATATTTTCCAGATCATTGGATGTTATGTTTTGACAAGTTGCTTTTAAAAGAGCCTTAACGGTAGATACAATTAAGTCTGTTAAATGAATAGTTCACTCAAAAATGAAAAACCTGACATTTTATATTACCTGCACATCATTCTAAACCTCTCTGTATTCTGCGGAGCACAAAAGATGATGCTTTTGCCCATTCTGACTCACTATATGGCCAAAAACAAAAAACAGATGGAACATTTGGGTTGTTGTCTTTGACATGTTTTCTGTTTCTACAGGCTTAATGGCTTTACACATGAGCCTTTCATTAACTGAACTTTCCCCAAATGAAAAGAGCAGTCTGCAAGGAGACTCGAGTGTTGATTACAATATGATTATAGCACTCAAATCTGTGCCGATTGCCGCCTCGCTCCATGCAGCTGTCATTCGGCATATTTGTCATCAGCGCTACAGAATACTTCAATACTCTTTGGTCTCCGCTGATTTCTGCGTGCTGACCAAATCAAATGTTTTTTTTCTTGAATGTCCTATGCAAATATAGCCCTCGAATTTCAACATGTTCTCAAGAAGGACGTGAATAATTTAAACTGCTTTCTGTTAAACTGCTAGTGTTGCAGATGACCCATCTGGGCTTCTGGAAAATTTGTCACAGCTGCATAAGAAGACTGAAGACGATGTGCGGCGAAAACAGCCAGAGTTTGTGTTTACCACCGAGAGCTGTTTCCCTTTCATGCGGAGCGCTCATTTCAATGCCAGAAATTGTGTCCTTATTTACAAACTTAGCTCATTTAATGTCAAGAGATTTAGCGGATTTACTGCATGTGTTAAGTAGAAATCTGTCTTGTGCTCTTTCTTTGAAACACTAAATGTCATGTAGTCTGTAAATCCATATATCAATGCTCTCGGGTAAGCAAATGAGCAAATAAATAAATAAAAAAAGGGAGAAGGTAATGGATCTGATGTCCTTTTGGTTAGCTTACTTTCAAATGTCAATGGCTAAGGGCTGCGTCCTCATGCTGTAAATAAATACAGGTCAGCATCGAGTATGGCCTTTTTTTTTTACACTTTTACATTTTAATGCATCATATCAGGTTTTACTTACTTTCCTTTTTTTTCAGCTATAGATGCCAAGGCATCATTTTTAATTGTCATTTAATTTTAATTGATGGACTATTAACTAAAAAATAAAACTGAAATAAAAATATACAGACATATTTAAAAATCATTACACTGGCTAGTTTACCAGCAAAATCCTCATTGATTTTCTTAAAAATAAATAAATAACGTTTAAAGCATTTGATTAAAAAAAGCAAACTTTTAAAAATAATAATAATAATAATATAAGCGTGAATTAACTGCTCTTCTCTGAAAGCACTGCAAATCAAACTGGCATTAATTAAAACATATCAAATTAAATTTGACTACAAGTAAATCAGTAACACACAATATTCATATGAATAAAAGATTTAGAACAGATCCAGAGAACTGTTTTTGGGTTTTATTATTTTATCACAGCATTTCAGAAGTTTTATTTCCGACTGGCTAAAAAAAACATAAAGTGGATTATGCATAGCTGGTGTAGAGCAAACGGCCCATGAGGCTTGGCTAATGGTCTCATGATATCACTGATATCATCACTGATAAAACTGATATTTCACAATGTTTATGTATTTTAATGAAAGCGGTTGAATATAAGAGACTTCTTTCCAAAGCATTGGTATATATATATATATAATATATATTCTCATTTGTAAGTCAGGCTTTGGATGGACAATGAGCAAATAAATGTAACTGTGTGAAGGGATGTAGTGTTTTTCTCAGGGCAGGGCAAGTTGGCTGTCGTTCAGCAGGTTGGGTAGCGCAGTGGGATGTGAATATACTGAATAATAAAGGGGTTAATCCAGAATCCTCTCTGGCTCACACAAAAGAGACAAATCCACCTGTTCTACTATGCTTTGCTTGAGTTTCTTACAGCTTGGCCTGATCGTGACGGGAATTCTCCAGCCAGAATCCTACTGTGACATTTACAAGAAGCCGGTGATCAGAGGGAATGTGGTTACCTTACTGGTCAGATTTAATTTTTTATATGTAAAGTTTATTTCAAGTAAGTGTTATTTTAATTTAAATTGAATACTTTAATCGTTTTAATTAATAGTTGTATTGTAATTATTGTTAAATTTTGTGTTTTTTGTCATTTTTATTTAATTTTTTGTCTAGTTTTTATTTTTGTACAGGTATACACTTTACAATAAGGTGTCATTTGTTAGCATTAGATTGTGTAATAACTAATATGAATAAACCAATGAAGAATACATGTATTACAGTGTTTATTCATCTTTGTGCATTGGCTAATGTTAATATTTTAATAATGCATTAGCAAATGGTGAAATTAACATTAGTTCATATTTATAAATGCTGTAGAAGTATTGTTCATTTTTAGTTCATGTTAACTAATGAACCTTATTATAAAGTGTTTGATTTTATTTCCGTTTTAGTTACTTTAGTACATCAACTTTAAAGTTTCTCAGATTAAGTCTAAACTTAGCACAACAAGCTAAACTGAAGAAGACAAATGTTTGAAATGTGTGACATTGAAGCATTTAAAGATTTTTCTCCATCTGCAACAACAGCATTGATATTTTAGTGGCCGGTCTTACTTGTGCTAAGTTTGTTTCCCACGTGGCTCATTATTTTGGCTTTACCCTTTATCTCCATACAGTAGGTTCTCGCTGCAGTCATAGGAGTCCAGGTGTCTAGGCCTTTTTGGTCTCATGGTTTCTTGTTAGGCTCCCCATGTAATGAGGCAGAGAATTAGGAAGGAAAGTCTTTGCAACAAGTTCACATTACCGAGGTCTGCCTCAAGCTCCTCTGGCCCCGATCCAGTTTCACTGAGAACCCAAATCCGATTTTTAGGTGATTGTCTGAAAACAGAGGAGGTTTACTTTCAAGGCTTTGTTGACTAAATGAAGTTTATGCCCAGAGGACTAAAAATACTGTGCCTCGCTGTTGCTTTTAAATAAAAGGCTGGAGGGAGCAACAACATTTAACTTACAAATCAACTACTGCATAAACACGAGCAAAGTTGCATTTCTGAAATTACCTCAAGAGTAAGGAGATATTGTATTAGAGTTCAGATCATGACGGGACACAGAAGATGGATTGCAGTGCATTAATAAAATGGGCATGAATATAGTAAACGACTCTGAGGATTGTAAGATGCAACGTCACAAGCAGGAATATTGTTGTTCCTATAAATTAGTCAATAACAATAATAACAAATATTGTAAATTTAAGTGCAGGTGTCAACAGCCGCTCCTCTGTGGCCCTCTCCAGAACACAGCAGCGGGAACCTTCACCTGAGTTTTAGTTCCACCCGGACACTT
>JAUMHG010000051.1:16016718-16033989 GCA_032359395.1 Enteromius anoplus | reverse complement strand
CATTTAATATTGTCTCTGTACCTTGATAACTTGAAATAGAAAGGGCAAATGACCTCCTGCTATACTGTACAGAAATACTGATGTACCGAAACGGTGATACAAACCGAACCGTGGGCTCACTGTACCGTTGCATCCCCAGCGCACACACACCTTGATGCTCATGACAAGAATAGTGAATTAGGTTTAAATCGCCATCATGGATGAATGAATAATATTTTTGCAATTTTACATCTAATAACCTACGATGATCACATTACGCAAAACTGAAATTGCATGTCAAAATAACACATTGTCTATATTCTTTAAGAGCCCCCAAAATTTCAGAAATCACGTTTACGGTGGAGACCATGTCTTATTAAGGAGAGCCAAGCTCCCCTGTAGTTCACACCCTGTCATTATTGCATTTTGGGATGATTTTTAAATGTAAAAAGTTTTATTTAATTTACATTATTTACATATTTATGAGCACGTAACCCAACCCATGCCCCTAAACCTTCTATTTGTCAATAAAATACAGGATATAACAGGCAGTTACAGCTACAGTCATAGTTTATAAAAAAAAAAAAACTTTCCAAGTCTTGCTAGGAAAAATTATAGATTTGTGAGATTAACAGACATGATCGCCATTTCCAACCGCCATTACGCTCTCCCTGTGTTCTGCTGTCTGTGCACAAATTCAAAAAAGGCCACCTTACGTCAGTTTTGGTTGTGAAATGCTATTGGCTCTTGTGTGTCTCATGACAATTGCATCATGCTACATCTTTTTAAATGGGATTTGAGCATATTAATGGAGTGGGATCATTTTCAGTGATTAAAACCTTATGTTTTACTTTCTTCGCATAAAGATATCGTATTGCTTCAGAAGACTTGAGATGAAACACGACTTGTTTGTAATGCTTTTATACTGCTTTTTATGGTTTTTGGAATAAATACGTATGACTGCACTTATATTTGCCTGTTATGTGTTTTATATTGTTCAGAAGGTAGAAGCACCCTAAGTTGGGGTGGGGTTATTTCTATTTTTTGCAAATGCATGCAAACCATTAGGTTACGACAAACAACTGAAGACAATAGAATAGATACCCTGCATGTTGAGAAGTGATGCTAAAAGTGTACCCCTATGCATTGAAAAATGTACCTTGAGTGTAAAAAAATGATGCCAAGGGGTCCTGACCAAGCTTCAATATGTGACGAGTTGGGAGTGAGAATGTGTTGATTATATTGGATCTGACAGTAATGTCGTACCACACAAGTGTAACCTTTTTCTCATTAAGTGATCACTATAAAACAGCACCAAAAAAAATCATCTGTTAATGCATGTATTTTTAGGTAAAAATCTTGATAACGTAATACAGTAAGTGGATATCAGAGAACAGTACAAAATAATAAAAAGGAAGATTTTTCCAGTCATCAGCTAAAAAAACATACGTTTTTGATAAAAGACTACGTTTGGATTCAAAATGAGGATCAAAACAACATACTACGAAGTAGATCGCTTCCATCCTTCAACACCCCCAAAGCTTGCACAGTCCTAAACCCCTTTTTTGGTCAGCTTTCTGTTTCATTTTTACTTTATTTATTTTTAAAATTGTGACTTAGTGTTGATTTAAATAGAAAAAGAAGAATGCATGAAAGAGCTGCTGGCTTCTTTCTTCAGAACGAAGCCGCATATTAATCCTTAATCTGTA
Organism: Enteromius anoplus; assembly: GCA_032359395.1. Taxonomy (NCBI): domain Eukaryota; kingdom Metazoa; phylum Chordata; class Actinopteri; order Cypriniformes; family Cyprinidae; genus Enteromius; species Enteromius anoplus. Next base: position 16,032,301 of record JAUMHG010000051.1, on the reverse strand, counting down.
ACCACAAGCTACGACTGTTTTGAATTTTTACATTTGTAATTTTTTAGTTTGTCTGTTCTGAGCTTTTTCTTATTCCTCGTATCCTCTTCTTCTCTGTTCATCTGCTCCATTACTCACTGATTCTGTTTCTTATTCATCTACTCTTTTGCTCTCTCTATGAATGAGTTCCGCTGAGTAGGCTTTGGCAGGTTGAAGCGTGAGATGGGCTCTGCATTTTTGCCCTCCTTTAAAACTAATCCTTTGTTTTTCACTCTGACTGCAAACTATCTTTTGGCAGGCGAGAGCCTGGTTGGATTGTGGCAGGGCAGAGGAGCCTGCCAAAGCCTCGTCTCCCAACACAGCGCTCTGATATTAGCCAATTCATTGTCATGTTGTGCTCCTGCTGTTTGGGTCGTGACCGCCATTTTTCTGAACACCGTTCTGTCTGAGCTTCTGTTCTGATGCGTCGAAGTCTGGGCCGCCTGCGTGCCATTGGCTGCCGTCTGCAAGGGGTCTTGACAGAGGCTGTGCTAAACAGGGGCAGCTGTGACCCAGTTGCTGTAATAGACTGTCAGGATAAAGAGGCTGATGACAGATGCTTGTGACGGGCATTTCAAACCAGCCACTTCTCACTGACCGATGCAGCAGCAGGGGTGGACTTAACACCAAGCAGAGGTACACAGCTGACAAGGAATCCCTTAGAAATGTGACGTGTGATGAATTATAAAATTCCACTGTTATATCATACGTGCCACTAAAATAACACTTTATTTTCAGGACTGCAATGGTTACAGTAGCTTCTGCAACAGCATTTGTGGAGTAATGATGCATGAAAAACTGTAACTGTAAAATTCTATAAAATCTCAAATAAAACTTTGGCACTCCCTCAAAAAAACTTAAAAACTGACTGACACCAGAAATGTCAGAAAACTTTTGGGAGAAACTGGTGATGGAAATAATAATGTGAGTTGGGACAAACAACTATATTTCAGTGCTTTTGCAGCCAATGCAAGTTTCCCAGGAGAATGAAAAATGCTAGAGAACACAAAAATGTTTGGAGTTATATAGAAAATAAATAAAAATGTTATTTTAAATGAATGGTGTTCTTTTGAACTTTCTAATCACTCCTCAAAAAAATATTAAGCTGCACATTTGCAAATAATAATTGTTGTTTTGTCACTAAATCAGCATATTAAAATGATTTCTGAAGGATCATGTGACACTGGCTGCAAAAAATAAGCTTTGCTGAATTGAAGTAATTTTAATTGTAATAGAATGTCACAGATAATAGAGATAACAGCTAATTCCTTCTAGAGTACGTAATTTTTTTTTGATAACTCCTGCAGAGTTTAGCTCCAACCCTAATCAAACACACCTGAAGCAGATAATCAAGCTCTTATTAGGTATACTCCACTTCCAGGCAGGTGTGTTGAGGAAAGTTGGAGCAAAAGTTTGTTTTTGGCCATGTATCCTTTGTAATACTTCATTGTAACTCCTTATTAATTTATTTATATAGGGTAAAAAAAAAAGTTTTTGTGGTGATCAAAATTATACCACAAGTTTAGCTATCTATTGATCATACAATCAATAATTACATATAAAACCTATGTTAAAATGATTAAGAAATGTGCATTGTGCACAGTACTCCAAACGCAGTTTTATTGTAGTTGTAGTTTATTAGTATAGAGAATATGTTACGGTACTTACTATACTTAGTATAAAAAAATAATTATTTTAAATATATGTTTTTACTAACACAGTTTGCAATGAGGCAGAAAGTGTAAAATCATGAGCAACTATCACCTCGACTATATGAACAGCAGAAAATAGCACGGAGCAAGCTGAGGAGAAACTCAGCTCTGAGAAGACCCAGTCAAAGTGTTTTATTTTGTGCTCACTTCTGTCTGTGTAGTACGACATGGTGCAATTTAGTGTGCTATAGTACTGTGTGTACTGTATAATGCGATATATAACTTCTAATTTAGAAGATGGAGCCGTTCAGCGATGAGATGTTTATTGTGAGTTACGCTCTGTGGCGCAACAACAGTTTGTTTATTGCTTTATAACAGTTTGTTGTGGTTTTTAATGGAGGGTTCATGGCTATGAGTCTTTTTTAGCGCTCCTCACCAGACCGCAGGCTTTATTTAAGCATATTTTGCTGAAGTCTCCTTCTCATTGCAAAGCTAATTAGGTAAACAGCAGATTCACCAACAAAGCCATCAGATATTACAGAATAAACTGGCTAGGCTAAAATATTTGGCAAATTGGGATTGTTGGCGTCCTCTGATACACATGCCAGCTTGCATGATTAACAGATGAATGATTAAACCGATCATGTTTTCCATTTTCAGGCCAAAAGTTACAGGGCCGTGACCAACATAAAATACATGATCATTGGTTAGTAAATATGTGTTTGGCGGTAACGTTTATTTTAAAGACCAACCTTCACTATTAACTAGGACTGGGACAAAATATCGATATGGCGATATATCACGGTATTTGAACTCAGGGTCGATTCGCGATGCGCTCTTTTCTTATAGCGTTTTTTTATTATTTAATTTATTAGCATACAGATTTCTTTACTTGTTGAGACGCTTCTTCAGGCGTCAGTTAGGGGGCGCTCCTCATTAGAACGACAGTAAAGTGGGCGGAATACAACAAGCGAAGAAGAGATATCAAATGGGACAAAATGATAGAACCAGGCGGGGAAAGCAAGAAGTTACAAGATGCACCAGATGCACCAGCAAATTTTAAATCCAAAGTGTGGACTTTGGATTTTATAGCGTGGATGGGACAAAGCTGGACAAAGACTTTGCAGAATGATATTGCATTTATATAGCGCTTTACTGTGTATTGCCATACACCCAAAGCGCTTTACAGTCATGTGGGGGGGTCTCTCCTCAACCACCACCAGTGTGCAGCATCCACTTGGATGATGCGACGGCAGCCACAGGACAACGGCGCCAGTGCGCTCACCACACACCAGCTACAGGTGGAGAGGAGAGAGAGATACAGCCAATCAATGGATGGGGATTATTGGGAGGCCATGATAGACAAGGGCCAGTGGGAATTTGGCCAGGACACCAGGGTTACACCCCTACTCTTTACAATGAGTGTCATGGCGCCCCGTGTGAGTGCACCGTAAGAGCTTGAGATAAATTTGCGAGTAATGAACACTGTGCTCTCTCTCTTCCTCCAAGGAGGTTGAGGTCTCGTTGGGTCCTGCACACTGTGGAAAGAGGCTACAGAATCCAGTTTTGACTGCCTCCGCCCGCAATTTGCAGATGTTTTGCCCACAAGCAGGCTCTGTTGATGAAACAAGTAGTAGACACTCTCTTAGGAGGAGACCATCGAGGTGGTCCCTCCTCATGAAAGAGAGTCTACAGCCGGTACTTCATTGTTCCATTTTAGATCTCAGGCTCCTGAACCGCTCAGTGATGAAGCTAAAGTTCAGGATGCAGGCCGTGTCACAATTAAGGTCCGAGATCTGGTTTGTAAAGATAGAACTAAAAGACGCATACGTCTCAATCCATCCTTCCCACAGGAAGTTCCTTAGGTTCGGTTGGCCAAGGCATTTTTGTACCTGCAAGCGGGTTACATTCCTAAGGTCACACCACAGCCAGTCGTACTGCAGGCTTTCAATCCTCCTCCCTTCAGGGAGCCAGGCTAACAGAAGTTAAACTGCATGTGTCCAGTGCCTTGTGGTGCATTTCGGAACAACTCCTGGTCTGCTTTGGTCCCCCCATGAGGGGGTGTCCAGCAACCAAGCAGACCTTGAGTAGATGGATAGAGGATGCCATTAAGCGTGGGGGCGTGGGCATAGTGTTTCGTTTGATGTGGCTCAAGTTCCTGAAGAGGAACAGGTTACGTATGTAACCCTAGTTCTTTGAAGGAACGAGGCACAGAATCTCGTTGCCACACTTCCGGCATCCCTGCCTGCACTGGCTTCATGACGTTGAAGCTGAAGTCAGCCACATTCCACGTGCTTTTGTGCTTCCTGGCCAATGATGTCATCCCATCCGTTGTACTGATTGCACATACTATTCAGAGCCGTCATGCTGGAGGTGTTCCCTATAGCGCCTCGTTTGACACGGCACCTTGTTCCTTCGAGGAACTAGGGTTACATACGTAGCCTGAGACGTTTTGAAGAGTGAATCATGATTTATTTGTATAAACATCCGTTTTTAGTAGGGATGTAACGGTATCAAAACTTCACAGAACACTGATCTGTAGCGACAACAGACCGCAAAGAATGATGGCCATGCCTGGGCTGATGGGAATTGTAGTTCCTGCTACCTCCCATTCGCTGCATTCGCCTGAGCAAACTTTTTTCAGAAGACCTATCGTTTTATCTAGTCATGCGACCAAGGTAGCATCGAAAAAATTTGCTATTGCGGTACGACGGTATTTACAATACTGTTACATCCCTAGTTTTTAGTGAATGAGACCCAATATCTGTTTGTAAACTTGTTTCAATGTTTTGGGAGCTGTAAGCTCCAGGACATAAATGGCCATTCAGTATTCATAAACCCTCCGAAAGCAGCTCCTCACCTTGGCCAGATCTTCTGGAGTCTGCCACTGACTCTGATGTCTCTATAGTGGTTAAACTTGACGTATAATTAGTTTTGGGTAAAGACAGGCAGTCTTTGGTCTCAATAATCTATTAGTTGTTCCAGAGCAAATAGTTCTGTCTGAGGGCAAAATCTGCTGTACTTTATGTAACATTAATGTCAGAGCGCTGCCTTTGTACTTTTGACTGAATTGCCTTGCAACTTTTATGATGGCTGTTGTTGTTCACTAAATATTACTTTTCAATAAATAAACTTTTATGTAATTAATAGTAATATTAAATAATAGTATTTAAAATTGGGAAAAGGTGTGTGTGATGATTTCAGTTACATTGTTCTGCCATTAGATGGTGACAAGAGATGACGAATTGTTGGATAATCGCAATATCTCTCTTGTAGGTAGCCGTGAGATATGGCTGTAAATAGGCGTGCTGTTATTATGCCATGCCAATAAACAGCTAAATCTTATGACTACGACCTCGATCTTGAGTTTATACAACAGTTCATTCATCTTGTCGCCATCTAATGGCAGAACAATGTAACTGAAATCACCATCATATTTCTCATAAATGGTTTTATTAGATATTATTATTTAGCATAATTTTTACGAGAAATTTTTACGTTCTACATGAAAGCATTTGCATTTTTTCAAACTAAGGCAAAATTTTGCTGTAATTAAATGTTTTTTTATTTTATTGTTGTGATGAAAAGGGCCATATTAAAGAACATAAAATATATATATATTTATTTACTGTTTTCTTTACACTCTAAGCATGGTTGCTCTTATTTATTTACCATTGAAAATCCTTTACAAGTCACTCAGTACAAGCTCCAGTTCTGTTCAAGAGTCTAATAACAGGGTCTTTGGACCCTAAATCCGGTGTTCTTACTTGACAAGCCCTCTTTGAGCTATTGGGAAAGACCACTGTACCTTGGCCAAAAGCGAGAGGTCGAGGGAAACAGATAGGGGTATGTTGCATCAGCTACAGAGGAGTCAGGATTACTCAAAGGCCTAACAGCAATGATAATGAAAGCACATCAGAGCCAGCAGTTCTTCGGAAACCACAGCTATATCCCTAGGACTCCACATAATGATGGTGAACACAGACACATCTCATTTAAACAGGGGTTATTATTAACACAGAGCTGAAGCCAAGAAAATCCAGTCCTTACTACAAATAGCTCCCAATATGCTCTTTAGTTCTCTTTATTACAGTAGTGCTACTGACTTCTCACTGACCCTCCTGCTGCCTTTCATACAGTTGTGCACTCTTATAGACTTCTTTCTTTTCATAAAGAGGGAGTCTGTGCCAGCCAAACAACTGCCACGAGATCAGTGTGCAAACTAATGGACAGTTTCCCCCAGATATTACAGAACGCCTCCATCTCGATGCCTAAACCCTTAGCACAGATGATAAAATGACCTCTCAAACTGTTAAGTCTGCCGCAGGAAGAAAGCATTCAGCTAAGAAGAAATAAATGTAAATGAAGTCAAATCCTCACTTGAGCTATATTAAGAATGTACTAAGCATTTGCTGTGTTTTTATACCTGGAATTCATTCATAACTTCTTTCAATAATTCATTTATTCTGAAGCAGAAGCTCTTTTCATGTCGACAGACTGGATCATCTGACAATGGAAGCTTTTCTAGGTCTGGTTTGCTTTTATCTTCTGCATATGTTTGTGATGCACGTTTATCTCTCAGTCTTGTCAGAGTTATTAGATGCTAGATTATCTAACATAAATTAACCTGGCTGTGGCATAATCTTTCCCCCTTTTATTCCTTTTTCCATTGTTGTATTGAGTAATTAATATTTAAGTAAAGTTTCTGAAAGAAGTCTCGGGCTACATTCATTTTTATCAAGCATACAGTAAAAACAGTCACATTATGAGATATTAGTGCAATTTAAATTTAATGTTTTCTGTTGAAAGAAACATTCCTGGTTATTATCAGTTTGGAAAACAATTAAAATAAAATAAAAATCAGGATTTTTAACATATTTAACAGAAATGCTTTGTAACACTTTAAAAGCTTAATGTCACTTTTGTTTAATTTAATGCATCTTTTATAAATAAAATATGGTCCCTTTTAAACAGTAGAGTACTTGTTGGTTTTTTATTTTACACAGTTTTTTGTTTTATGGAGCTATGGTTTTTGTTATGCACAGTGTTGGGTGTAACGCGTTCCCAACAAGACGACTCGTTCTTCCCGAGTCACTTCGTTCAAGAACGATCCATCACTAGACCAAAAATGGAAAAACAGGGAAAAATGACGCTTCCAAATATATATTTGGACTTGTTATAAATTGACAATCAAATTGATTGATTGTTTGCGCCAGACGGTGTTTATTAAACATTGAGGAAGTTAATACTTGTATGTACTTGATTGTACATGTACAGTTGTTTGTAGTTCTTTGTGCTAGACAGTGCCAATCTGTTGTTGGCCTAATAAAGACCCTAAAGAACACTACTCCTTTGTATGTTCTCCCTCCATCTGCTGCATCTCAGGCAATTATAGAGTAATTAAGAAAAAAAAACTAACAAGTAATATTACTAGTAATGTAACTAGTTACTTTCTCCAGGGAGTAATAAACTAATGTAGGGCACTACTATTTTTGAGAGTAATATGTAATATGTAATATATTACTTTTGTGAGTAACTAGCCCCAACACTGGTTATGCATATAGATGCATATTATCCACTGAGTTGGTATCCCATTCATCGTGATACAAAAAAAAGGAAATGAAAAAAAAAAGACCAAATATGTAATCATTCATAAATAGATGTAAAATTTAGCTTGCAGAAAGTATGGATACTACTCGGTTGTCAGTTTACATGTGTAATAAATACATTTTACATGTTTTCTTGATTTGGTTGTCGCCAAAAGCTAACAACATAATACATTTTACTCCCTTAATGCCTGATAACGGCTGAACATCCTACTATTGTTATCAACTCTGAAGCAACGCAGCTTGTCCACTGAACGCTTGTTATTTCCGCTCTATACAACGTGACGCGAGTCAAGGCCATATCAGTGACGACAGCAAATGCAATATATCTAAAGCTCATGGATTCTGGCAGATTCCTTCACTAATCAATGAATTTTTTATTCTCCACAAGTCAGGATCATCATTCACCTCTTTGAACTGAACTTTGATTAAAGACAAACTTTACATCAGATTTTGACATGGTTCTTTCTCATTCCACTGTGGTACAGGGTTTGCATCTGTCGTGATTGATTCCCCTTTTGTCTAATGAAGCGTTGGGCTGCAGGGGTTGATCTTTGGTCTCATCAATCACAGTGTCAGTACAGTGACATTGGCTGCGCACACTCAGTGCGGAAGCTTGAAAACACTGCAAAGAACGACACCGGCGGTGTAAAGTCGGATGTGTCGGGGTGATACAACAGCCTTGATGTCATGCTAAAGAAAAAAACGAAACTGGAAATTTCATCATAAAGGACCCGCCGCAGACCCTTAAAACTGTGTGTCAAGGTCAATAGGTCTCTTAAAATTAAGGCTGCAAAATAATAAAATAAAAAAAAATCATTTTTTAAAACTGATATTTAATTGAATAAAAATATAAGATCTAATTATTACCAATAACAAACCATTGCCTAATTTGTTGCTTATTGATTGTTGGTAATGTAGTGATTAAGTTTAGGTATTGGCTATGATTATGGCCGTAGAATATGGTTATGCAGAATATATGCTTTATATGTACTAATAAACAGCCAATATTTTAATAATATGATGCATGCTTAATTGATCCCTATATTAAAAAGTTGCCAAAATTATTATTGTTATAATAGTAGAGACCTTAGTATTAGCTTATAGACTCTTTCTCGTATATAATTAAATGATTTACTCTCATTTAATGTGATATTATGGATATTTTATGTCTAAAGATGATTTCTTAAAAGACTTCTTAATAAGAAAAATCGTAATATTATAAATTAAAGTCTCAATTTTTATCAGTTTGATTAGTTTTGACTAAATCATGCAGCCCTGCTTAAAATATCAGTTCATTTGATATTTTAGGACAAAGCTAGGATAATTCAAGTTGTAGAATGTCATGTAGTGCAACTACGTAATGATATTTATGAATTAATTATTTATCATATTTGTGAACAGTTATTTTAATGTTAACTGTATATGAAAATAATTGTTAAGGTATTATGGAAAATAGATTAAAATATTTAACGTCTTGATGGTTACACTACATGACATTTTTAGAATAATTAAACTGATTTCTTTTTTTTTTTTAAGACACATTTGTGAGAAAAGACTTTTTCCTTTTCGTTGTCATGGGCACTCCTACTCCATAGACTTATTTTTTAAAAGTTTTGACAGTCTAAAGTCAGCACAAAGGTTTGTGTTTTTCTAAAAGCATGTTTGTAATTGAGAAAAAAACATGACAGATAAACCTTTATAAAGAATATTTAGCAGGCATGTGACTTTGGGATGCTGGGATATATATGTTTTCCTGTCCAAACAGTTTGGTCTCCTATCATGTAAAACTGTTTGTCCAATCGAGCACATTAACACACTTCAATGACAACATGTTTCCCTAAACTTCTGCGATCATTAACCTTCACCTTGAATTAGCGGCATCACTGACGAAGAGCGCTGTAGCGTAAGATTGTTTTTTTGGGAAGCTGGCTCTGGCTGTCTCTTTATCTTTCCAGGTCCTTGGGTCAAATATTAGTTTGTTGTTAATTGGCTCTGATTGGCCTACCGTGGCTGCTGTTTTCACCTGTTTAATCATTAATGTCTAGAAAGTGGATTAATTAAAATGAAGCATTTCCTCAGATGAGTAAGAAGAGATGTGATCGGGCAGTGTTGAGGTAAATGGGATTTCAACCAAACAGTTGATGGTATCCATTTATTTACATAACATGGGGGAAAAAAACACACTAGCTACTTTTACTGACATATATTCTTCTGTGTTCAGAAGAAAAACATATATAGAGATTTGGAAGAACATGAAGGAAAGTAAACTATTTTTACTGAGTTATTACACACAGATTTTATTTTATTCATTTATGTTGACTATATGAATATATTCAAATGAAGTGAATTTTATTAAATGGGTAAAATAAAGAATTGTCATTGTTTAATTTTTGTTTTGTTTTATATTTTAATATAATAATGTTATATTTAGTGTAATATGTAATGTACCATTTAAATGATATTTATTTAATATTTATTATGTATTATTTGCTTTAAATTAAGGTTTTGTTTCCACGACATCTGAATACGTTACATAAGTACTTAAGAAGCATTGAAGACATACTGCATACTAAATATACAGTAGTTTTGATTGTTGTATTAGTACTGAATTAATTTCTTCAATACATTCTGCATCGTTGCAGTGTTTCATCCATCCGTACATGTAGTGCTGCCTTAGATTTATGCCCAAACTTGACATCTCAAAAGGTAGCATAATCTTGCCTATCCTGTCTTAAAACAATTGGTTGAATGTTATGAATGATTTTAGTTGTTGTTTTTTGTCTTGATGTAATGGCTAAAAATGTTTCCTCTTCACTTCATGTCATCTTGACTGAGATTTCCAAAACACTTATCATAATCCATAACAACACACACAAACAAACACACACATACACACACACCTCATCTATAATCCAGTAAAACTCTTTATTCTTCTCTGCTGTGTTTGCTGCTTTCTGTTGTTCCAGTATTTGCGTTCGGGGCTTTAAGTCTCTATTTCTTATTCTTTTTTTTGCCCTTCTGTCCTTGAACCCCTGTGTTCAGAGTCTGTGGGAATATCAAAGGATTTACACTTCAGCATAGTCATTCCGTTTTTGTTTTTTTTTTAAAGAAAGGAGAGGGAGAAAAAGGTGTGGAATCTTCCATTAAATCTCTGTTATCTCCCAGAATGTCAGTGCTGGCATTGAGGGATGAGCGCGCTCAATCCGAGAAAGATAATTTTAAGAAAAGAGAGAAAGGAAAAAGTCATTGTCTCAATCTGTCCATGTGTCCTGCACGCTTCACACAATGGCGAAGGTTTTTTTCCTTTTTTTAAAAAAATAAGTCTTAGCTGATGAGTTCTAAAGAAAGATTTGAAAAGCGCCAAATCTTATTTTGTGTAGCCTCTGATTGTTGGAATGTGGACAGACCTCAACCAAACTCTAAATAGTCTAAATAGCCATATACTGTAGCTTACACCAGGGGTGTCAAACTCAATTCCTGGAGGGCCGGAGCACTAATTAAACACAACTGATGCAACTAATCAAAAACTGCATAGTATGTGTGTTGGAACATGGCTGGAACTAAACTCTGCAGGGCTCCGGAGTTTGACAACCCTGGTCTAAGCTGCAGTATATGGCTATGACCTAAGATAAATGCACCTGATAAGAGAAAAGATACCATTCCTTCATCCAGAATCACTCCAGACCCTGTAGATTACCAGCTCCATGTTGGTTCTCCTCTTTAGTTCACCTCACTCAGGGTTCAGTTCAGAGGACAGGGACAGCCATGACAAATCTATGCATGCTATATACAGCTATACATTGAACACATGGAGTACTTTTTATCTCTGTGTTCACCAAACCCATCTCGAGTGATTGCTGCTAAAAAGCTCATTTTTTATAGTTTCATCTGATCATAGAAGCCAGTCCCATGTGTAGTTCCAGTCCTGTCTGACAACTGAACACGCTGGAGATTGTTTTTGGATGAGTGAGAAGAATTATTCTTAAACTCTCCTGAACAAGATGTTCTGATGTAACTGTTTGACCATTTTTTTAAAGGTTTTCTGACCCTGAGACTCAACTATTTTCTGCAATCCTCCAGCTGTGGTCCTTGAAGAGTCTTTAGCCTCTCAAACTCTACTCCTCGCCGTGTATTAGGATGATAGACACACGTCCTCTTCCAGGCAGTTTCCTAACATTTTATGTTGATTGGATATTCTTTATTATTTCTCTGATGGTGGAGATGGTAATTTTTACTGCTCTAGCTCTTCTCTTAAAGACACTTCACTAATTTGTGAAGCTCAATCATCTTTTGCTGCACATCATAAATATATTATTTGTTTTTTCTCATTGTGTTGATGATTAGAGGGATTTGTTTTCCCTCCTCTATATATTTCTGTGAAACAGGAAGCCAGGACTGGATATTTTCATGTTCATTATCACTCAGGAGTGCTCAAAATTGTGAATATGAATACTTCAGTGATATTTTACTCAAAAAAAAATTCTAGGGGTGCCAATAATTTTGACCAAGAAGTATTGGAGAAAAACATTTATTTCACAATGACATTTTCTTCCCATTTCAATTGTTTTAATTCACTGGTAGGCTAGAATTTAGTTCATTCTTTGAACAAAAGATCAAAAGGATAAACAATGCAGATTTATTTTCACAGCCACCTTTGCTCAGATTTTCCAAGGGTGCCAATATTGGTGGAGGCCAATGTATGTATGTGTGTATATATATATAAATATATATAAATTATATATTCAAACAAATAAATTAATTGTGTGTTTTTATTTTTATTGATTTTATCTTAACTATGTACAACAATGAACTGAAATTCATTTCCAAAAAACTAAAAGTAAAACAAAAAATGAATATTAATTTGAAAAAAAAAATTAATAATACTAAAATAAAAACAGTTTGAAGCTAGAGAAAGGAGTTAAGTAAAAGGAGTTCACCTGTATCCTTTGACAGGCTTCTTCTCTTTCTCTCTCCAGCTCATTTACATCTGGTTTCTTGCCTCGTAGAATACTTATTTCCTGTAATAACCAGTTTTACTTTAAATAAAGCACATTCTGTACCAAATTGCTTATCTTACAAGTGAAACCTAAAAGTACTTCTATTTTAAAAACTGACTTGAATGGGCTGAAATACAAAAAAAAATATTTCGTAACATTTAAAATGTATAGTATATTATTACCAGTGGCACGGATTGCATGCTAATTCATTGATAATATCTGAGCAGGTCTGTATCTCAGATTTTATGAGTACAGTTTTAGGCATTGTATCGGACCAGGATCACAAATTAATTATGCACAGAGGTACTTGTAGTAATTATGCAAGGTAATTGTACTCTTAGTGTCACTAACACTCATTGCATAAGTACATCATGAATTTTAGTGGATGCAAAACAACACCAAAAAAATGCAAATATCATGAAAAACTATGGACCTTTAGGCCACAAATATTTGGGGGAAATAATCTATGGCCTCAGCAACACCCCATAAGTGTCCAGCATAGACATGCTCTCAAAGATATAGTTGGAGTCTGTTGCGGTGTCAGTTAGCACTGTTACCACATTAAGCAATCTTTACCTCATCTTTAGCTCTGATAAGAGCCTCCATCTCTGCTACAGTCTGTGTGAGCTCCTCGCTGCCCGTCTCGCTGGAAGCAGAAACCCCGCTCTGAGTCTCCAGCTCTGCAACCTGAAACATCAAACCAACAAAACACAGCTATTACAGGACCGTCTCAGGCCCAGGCATTAGCTGTACACAACCATCCCAAACATGACAATGTGACAAAAACTACTTTAAAAACATGGGCCAAGTTCTCTTCATGCACAAAATAAAACTAGATTTATAAAGTTTAACATTTTTTCCTAACAAATATCACGAAACATAATTTTTATTATTTATTCTGAAATATTACCTTCTAAATAATTTGTTAAATATGAAGAAATATAAATTCTTAAATATAATTAGTTTAATACTACGAGATATGACTGCAAAAATGACAATTATTTTAATATTATGAATTATTAATTAATAAATATTATTAGTTTTATATTCTGAAATATTACTTTCTAAATAATTTGTTAAATAAGAATATTAATTCTTAAATATAATTAAAATATTATTAGTTTAATATTATGACATATTATTATTTAATATTTTTTCAAACATATAATTTGTTGTATATTAAAAAACATTAAATTATAAATTTAATTTGTTTAATATAATGAAATATTATTTTTTTTCCCCGACATTTAACTTTAAACTTGTTTTTTCATAAAATTGTCAAATTATTTGATCTTTTAAGAGACTTACTGACCTTAACACACACATGAAATCTCATGATGATGTCATTTCCTGTTTTACGCTTTTTTCTGCATGCTGGTTGCACATTTATTGCCCGAAAAAGTTTTTTAAATATTAATATTTAAACAAAACTGCTTAATGCTTATTCTTTCTCAGAAACAATAGTAAAACATTATGCCAAACAACTCTGATCTCTACAAAGGACTTCACATGCATAACTCAGAATCTGAATTTTCTCTGTACACATACCAAAAAAAAATGTCCAGGTTACATAAAGAATATGTGGGGTTGCAGACCTTTGGACCTTTTATTTATATTTATATATATATTTCTTTCCTGTCTTGATTGAGCATCACATCTTCAGATATTTCAGTTTACAGGCAACACTTCCTCATGGGAAAGTAAAGCAGGCCATCCCTGCACTGGAGTTTTTAGCACTGTCACGACTCTTTCAGTTTGTGCGAGGGAGAAACTTAGCGGTCTCATTTTCCCCACGGTCATTTGTCTTCCCTCGGTTCAGGACGATGAAGGCGTATTGTCTTTTCCTATAAATATCCCTCCTCGGACTCTCTAAAGACCTGAGCTACATACGTCACCTGCCTGATGCTTGCTTCAGTACACCTTCAAAGTGTTGAGGAATCCTTTATGTGCGATTATGTAAAAAGAGTGCCGAAGGGAAAATATTCAGTTTGCTTGAGCAACTGCTAAAACAAATTACTAACACATGAGAACGTCTCGATGTGGATGTTATCCTTACGTGGTCAATTTTGTATTCGTTTTCTGAAATTGTTTAAATGTGTGAAGAAGGCATTATCTAATTAAATATGCATTCATTTCCTGAACAAAACTAAATCTGAACATTGCATAAACCCAAGTTCAAGGTTCTTGTTTTATTTTGTTAAAGGTTTTGACTGAGGGCGATATCTAGATGTAGTCTGATACGAGCACATCTGAAAAACAAAGGCAGACACAGAACAAGCAGCTGCAGGGCAAGCGCATAATCCAATTTGTCCAAAACATAAGACATGAATTATATTAAGGGCTTTAAAATAACTGGTAAGATATAGTTAAAATGTGTAGTTTAAAGCGGTTGCCCCATCAGATGTTTAATGCGTTTGAGATGTGCTGTTTTCTTTATATTTAACAGGAATATTCTCCATGTGAAAATGTGGGAAAGTCAAGGATATATTTTTGCACGAGTGGAGAGCAAAAAGACAGTGTGCAACAGAATAGGAGTGCAGTTATTATGACTGAAATATCGGTTTTGCTCAAATATTTGTTGTTGATTTGTGAGTTTGAACCTAACCAGGGCTCGACATTATCACCTGCCAAATGCAGGTGGATTTCAGGGTAACACAGTCACTCCCACTAGCCACTCTGGTGGGTTTAACAAGCCGTTAAAGGGGTCATATGGTGGTACATGCATTTTTCCCAGCTGTTTGGACTGAAATGTGTGTTGGGAGTGTGTGTACACAACCACCCTACAATGATAAAGACCCACCAGTAGCTTTCTTTTAATTGAATCAAAATAAGTTGCCCCTTCTGAAATCAAGCCAATAGGTGCGTTCGACTTCACGCGGCGCTGCGCAGACCGATCTGCGGCTGACTTGAAGTAGTGCATGCCGGTTAGAAATTTTGTCCGACTTGAACCGACGCCACGTGACGTTCACGTGTGGCATCAAAGTGAAGCGAGAGCGTTTCGAGAACAGCCGGCTTGCTCAGCCAGCGCAGCATTTCAGGAGCGACTGCACCAGGCTGCGATGACGTCACAGCTTCTCATGATTGGCCACATTCACCACATGACGATGATCACGAGTGTTTCGTGCTTCGATACATATAATTGCATAACAAATCAATTTGCATGCCGTTTCGTAAATTCGATCTTTTGACTGCAGTACATTTTTTTTCCCTTAAATCCTTTATATTGGATTCGTGCATAAGTTTATTATTGTAATTTTTTCATACAGACCACTTATAGTATTCAGCTGCATATTTAAGTAATATTTTT
>JAUMHG010000051.1:15983301-16003219 GCA_032359395.1 Enteromius anoplus | reverse complement strand
CCATGATGTCTAACAGAACTCGCAAAATCACAGGGTGATCAAATACTTATTGACCTCACTGTGTATATATATATATATATATATATATATATAATTATTTCATTGTTTTTATGTGAAATGTATGGTGAGGGAGGTTAAAGGTATAGGAATAGGTTTTTTTTATTTTGCTGTTCACTAAAATCCTTCAAAGATGTTGATATGATGATGTATGCAGTCTGAGTAAGCTTTCTTTGTAGAAAATATACAAAGACAGAGTTCAGACACATAGAAGACAGAAAGCAATATTTTTCCTTTCTGAAACATCAGAAAACACCAGGTCCATGTTTCTTGCACTTTGATGTGGAAGTTGATGCATAAAATAAAAGTCTGATTTATTTTATCTTCTTCATTCATGTGTCTTTTTTACGCCGTGCAAAGTTGAGTTGTAAGTCATGGCCGTTTAGTAATTTTTTGCTCAAAATGAAAGTAATGACTTGCACAAACAGGACTGCGAGCATCTCAGTCGATAGAGGACAGAAAGAGAAGCGCACGCCTTGATCAATACTTCATTCCTGACTCCAGTAAGACTGTCTCGCAGATGCACTCAGCTGAGCCTGAACTGAGCAGAGATCAGAGGAATTCAATCAGTGCTGGTCAGACCCGCGGGACGCCCAGCCCCAGAGTCATCACTGAAATCATTAGAAGTCTCTGGAGATCAGCTGCCCTCTACCTCCTGTCACCCTGCATCCTCGCTGCGCACTTTAACTATCATGACCCGCTGAATGAAATCCACAGGACGAAGCGGCTCTACTGTCCGTTAAGCGTGGGAGGGGCTTCACTTGTGAACTTTGGAGGGCAAAATTGGGACTAGGGCGACGAAGGTAAAGACTAGTTCCTAAAATTGTGTTAGTGAGCTGTACTTTATACATCACAACAATACTGACAATAAACAATTGAGCTTTTTTTGTTCATGAAAGAAGGGTGCACTGTGGTCTAAATTCAACATATAATGTCTTTAAGATATTGGTTCTACCGCCCCTTCTCCTGAGACTCAACACTGATGCAGGTTGCCAGAACATGCAACAGGAATGAGCGCAATTGACAATAAAAGCTGACAAGCATACATTGCAAATTGATGAGTTGATTTATCCACGGTTTGATATTCCTTTGGATATAGAGCTTTTTAGATGGATGCCTAGGCTTTTTAGGTCGGTTGAATCTGCGATCTTTTATCCAGTTGATTTATTGGCTTACATGGCTGCAGTATGCAGTATTTTCTACCAACTGGCACCCTGGGGTGTAGAATCACACGGACCAAAAAAAAAAATAATATTCTGACATGAAACACACATTTAGAAGCAGAATAAGTGGTTGTAGCACTGTTTTTTTTTTTTTTTTTTTTAAACCCTAGCATTGGGGATGCACAATAATGGATTTTCAATGATATGCCGATCATTTTTAAATAAATTTGTCCGAAACCGATATATAGTCTTTCCTGTGCAGAAATTATAACCAAAATATTTGTAATTTTGCTTAGTTTTTAACAATAACTTATTTGTTAGAACGAAATAAACAATCATTTTTGACAGTTGGCTTCTGTACATTGCTTTAAAAATAACTATAAACTAAACAACTAAATAACTAAAATAAATATAGCTAAAATAACTAAATAAACAATATCAATCCTTGCGTTTTTTCCCCCCAGAAAGATGGAGTGTTAACCCTAACATTTGATTTTAAGATTTTACATTTGTAGATGGTCTAAAGCAAAAACGTTGTAAGAATTCTAGTAATATTTTAGAGCTTATGATTTGTTTAAAAAATAAAACATATTATACGTATATAAAAAAAAATGTATATGTATATATAATTATTTTAGCTTTAGAACCCCTGCAGAACCGGGCCTGGTCTGCATTTAGAAAAAAAGCTGTGGTTGCCAGAATTCGAATGTAAAAAATACTGTAATAACATTTTCGGTTTTAAGTTACATTTACAGTTAAACACTGTAATTTCATTAACTGATATAATGTTAATATGCCAACCTACTGAAATCTGTTTTGTTCCTTCCTTTCAAATACAATGATAAGCACTGAAATGCAGATGGTGATGAAAAAGTCACATAATGAGCCATAACCCATCACAAGCAGCTTTTAAATATGAACATGTATAGAAGGTGCTCAGTGTCATTCACAAAAACTCTAAACACCATAATGATGAGACTCATTTAACAACATTACATGTAACATACAACCCTAATAAACATAACTGATCAGTTGGCCTACACCTCTGGTTTAGACAATACTGGAGTGTTGATTGTGGATTTATCTGCAAGAACAGATGGTCTGTATAAAGTTGTTACAGACTGTCTGAGATGCTGAAGAAGCTTTTGTGTTTTTATGCAATAACATATAGAAGCTTCTTACATAACTATTTTGTAGTTTTACTTTGCTAAAAGAATCTTGTGTTCCAAATAAAGTACTTTCCTAGCATAGCCAATAAGCTGAAAACATAAAAATGTTTGAAGTGTATTTGCTGATTAAACTTGTCTCCCTGGGTTGTGTTCTTATAATCACGATGATGCATTGAGAAGGATGGAGTCTGAATTGGCAAAGAGAAATTAATTTACATTCACATTCACATTTATGTTCCTGGCAAAAGCTTCTACAGTATGTACAAGTTAGTCTTGCGTAGGTGGATGAATGACAAAAGGGCTGGTTCACAGTGTATTCTGGCCAAGAACACTTAAGACGGAACAGACTGGAGCAGACCATCTAAATGATGTTTAAAGAGACCATGCACATTTTGATTTTGTACATTAGAGTGTGTCCTAATTCACTGTCATTTGAATTTTTTACCAATATTTTGCCACAATCCCTCTAAAATGTTTCATTTTAAATGTCATTTCAAAGGGTCATGAATTATAATGTACAGCTATGCTCTGATTGGCTGTTTCACATTGAGGCTCAGTGTTGAGCTCTGCCCTGATTGGCTGTTTTACAGTGCAGCTAATTTCCTAAAAATATAACCTTTTCCAAGTAACTAGTAAAGTAACGCATTACTTTTTAATTTTAGAGTAATATAACTGAGTTACTTTTTCAAATAACTAACGCCAGTTACTTTGTTTTCTTATTGACTGACAAGTCTCCTGACCTCATGTTGGGAGGAATCAGAACCACAGAGCATTGTGTCCGATGTGTGAATACACTGTAGTTCTAGACTAAATGTGAATGTGCATAAATTCATCTCACTCTCAAAAAAACAGATTTAATATTTATCAAATTAAATTAAAATAGACTCAGAATATGATGCAAACCTGCAAAACTTAAATTACACAAATGTCTCCAATCTCATTTTATTAATCAATGTCTTTGCTGCTGACCTTTGATGATTCAGTTCAACCATACTCATAAGCAAAAACTAACTATTGTGCTTCATTGTTTTTTTTTTATTGCTCAAGATTATTGAATTTTCTTCTCCTGTATTCTATATATTATGCAAATATTAATGACATATGTTTCTCACTGGCATGTCACAGTCGGTGTTATATTCATATTGGCCTTTTTTTCAGTGCTCTTTTTTATTCAGATTTACACAAGGAGGAAACATTTGTGACCCTGGACCACAAAACCAGGCTTAAGTCGCTGGGGTATACTGCATTTGTAGTAATAGCCAAAAATACATTGTCTGGGTCAAAAATTTTTTTTTTTGATTAGTAATATGCATTGATTAGATCTACATGTGAGAATTTTAAAGGTGATTTTTTTCAGCATTTAGATTTTTCTGTACCCTAAGATTCCAGATTTTCATATAGTTGTATCTCGGTCAAATATTGCCCTATCCTAACAAACATATATCAATGGGAAGTTTATTTATTCTGCTTTCAGATCATGTATAAATCTTAATTTCGGAAAATTAACACTTACGACTTACGTTTTGTTGTCCAGGGTCACATTTGTGTTTGAGACTCATAGTAAGTCATTTCCATGTACAGAACTTTTACTATTCAACTATACCAAGGTAAATACCTTGGTGAATAAGAGTGAATGAGTATGTTTGTTTAAATTTACATAAATGGATCTTAATATAAAGAAGCTTTACAATAAACAATATTTTGACAAAGGTAATTTGCATTTAATATGCTTACTATGTATATAAACCACTTTTATACATATAATTTGATGCTTACAGTTTACTAATGTTGAGCATTTCCTCTTTCATGAAGGATCATCTTCGTGATAATCATATACAGAAAACATCCTGTCCATTCCTTGTGGCTGCCTTCAACATGTCATGAATTTTAAAACAGAGCTGTATGGAGGTTTAGGGGCCATTTATGCGTTCACTTCCTATGGAAATGATACAAGATTGTTCCTCTCATGCAGAGTCGGCATTAGTCGTAAAGCACCATAAATGCTGATTAGCTGCCGTTATGATGCCAGCACGTATTATTATAATGGCAGCCTGCACTTTTAAAATATTCCCCTTACTCTGTCTATTACCGTAGTAATGTCTCTTCATATTTTTGCTTACATATTCACAAGTTTGACTGACGTAGTCACAGGTACACAGTGTGTTGGTTGTTTTTGCCGCTGCCTTTGAGCTTAATAGTTGTGTTATTTGACTCTTTGAGTATCTTTCTGGACATTAGTGATTTCAAACATTTATACTGCAGAGCCTGAGGGAACTGCTGCGGCTCAGGCAGAATATATCACTTTTTATATGAGAAAGGACAGAGCCAATGAGCAGAAAGCAGAATGAGTTTTGATAGCCTCTGTTGTGTTTTTAGCGTATAATATATCAATGATCATTATTGAGAATGGCACTATATTCAACACAGAAAACAAATACATCTACCCGAGCTGATATAAATTGAAAGTAAACACTCTGTCATCTCTTATGTTTATATTTATCCATCAAAACAAATGCTAATGTTCTGAATACAGTCAGTTCCTCTAGATGTTTTTTTGTGAACATCCTCTTATATTACAGCAGCATTCAGGTGGACTCAACAATATAACAAGAGACGTCTTCAGAATAATGCAGGTGTCTGATATGGGAGAAATTGAAATTTATGGTTGTTGTTGTTATATGCGTTTTTGTATTCCTGTCTCCTTTAAGATGAATGAATCTCCTCCAATAAACACTGTACCAAAAGGCATTTGCTAAACATCCATCTCAAAAGTTTCTTCGAGCCGGTTTCATTGGCAAATTAGTGTTTTAAGTTAAGTTGAAGAACTCATCAGTGTGTGTGCTTGTGTGTGTAAAATGGGAACAAAGATACAAAAAACTCTTTTATTAAAATGCCATTTTTATATTTTCTGAATACAATTAAATCGTTAAAATCAATTGAATCAGTTTAAACAGTCTTATACAATATAATCATCTTACCAGCTCTAACACCCTTTAAACTAAACACTTATACACTGCAATAAGATTGTTAACCAAGGGGATTCTGTTGGTTATAATAATTTCAGATTCCCTAATAGCGACACCACATCTGCATTAAAAATATTATACTGTACCGTTGAAGAGCATTGCTTGTATATTTAGCAGATCGATCATTTCCAGCAGAAGTGAATCTTTCATTGAGAAAGGCTGCCTTCTGCTCCATACATGCTGTAAGACCAGTATTGCATGCTTTATTCATGCAGTACATGGCAGAATGTTCTGGAAATATGCTTGTCAGAAGTGTATTACATGGCAGCGTTGAAATGTGTCCTGACAGAATGAGACAGCTTGATGTTCAGTTCCTCCCAAGAGAGCATCTTGAATCTTGAGCTTTTTGAAACAATAACATGCTATCATATTTATAATATATACAGTGTCCTCCAAATCTTTACGGTATTCTGGGATGAATTTGTGGAAAAAAATAATGCATTCAAGAATACAGAAAACCTTGCTGGAGAAAAAACATCCTAAACGTGCTAAGACATGCAATTCAATTTAGACTCCTTAAAGCATTTTTGTTGATTTTTTTTTATTAGGTAGTTAAGCTGGATTGCTTTAACTTAATTTTTATTTTTTTTTAATTGATAATGTTTTTATTGGAATGTAAGCTATAAATGTAACATATCATGACTTTTTCTTCAAAAAATAACAAAACATAATATATGTTTTGAATTTAACTTACTATATTTAAGTTCAATGCACCAAATTACAAGTTGATTTAAGTTGATAAGAAATAATAGTAATATCATTTGCAGTCCAATTGCTCCACTAAATTGTTAAAGTATTTTTTAAAATCTTCTAAGCTAAACAAAAATCAAATAACACAAGTGCATTCATTTTCTGTTTTATTTCAATTTCGAACACAACATAATCAGAATGGATAGTGTTATGAAGCATACACTGCAACATTACAAATCAATCACTATATAACTATTGGGAAGTTCATTTGTGGAGCCCCTTTGATTTATATATTATGGGAAAAATACTTTGAAAGTCAAAGGGCACTAGAAACTGTTTGCTTACACATTATGCTTGTTAACAGAAGAAACAAAATCATAGAAGTGTTGGAACAACTTAAGAGTCAATGATGACAGAAATGGGCTTTAAACAACTGCACGTGGTCTCTTCTGCATGTATATGCATGCATACTGCACTAAATGTGGTAATATGTGTGTGTGTTTCTGATTATGAAAATGCTGATGAGTCCCAAGTTCCTAAACGCATCAGCTGCGGGGACTTGGAGTTGATTTGGGTCCTGTCACTTCAGCTGCATGTGCAGGGACTGCATTAGACACTAGAGCCATTTATCCTCATCATCTAGAGACACGTGCTTTGGTTTCTGTGCTTCAATCGTAAAGCAATTGTACATGTGCTTTATATGCACTAAATCGGTACATGTGAGGTTTGTGGGTTGTTTCATTGAATCAGTGTACTATGATTATATAATTCCTCTAGTGTAATTGGCATAATAAAACACTTTGCAGTAGCTTTGATGAGTGTGAGATACATTTGAAGGGCTGTTTTGTAAGTTTGGTAGATGAAGGGGCCACTGCAGATTTCCCAATGGCACATCTTACCCCAACTCTTTTTCCCAAAGTGCTCTATTGCTCCATACATCTTCATTTTCTGTGCATATCTTCAGCATGCATCTCACAGTATTCTCTTCATGGAGCTCTTCTTGGCCTTCAATCTGATCTTTAGTTCAATAAAGTTTAGTTGAAAATGCACTGCATCTTCAGTTGAAATCAGACCCTTGAAATTCTCTTGGAAGGAGAATTTTGTGACTCACAAACTCTGAATAGTAGTCTGCATGAATGTGTCAGACAGGTCAAGGAATAAACGTTGGCCTTTTGAATCACACAGTCGCTTCCGAGATGAGTCAATCCTGAGATACTCATCCTGAGAATGTGCAATGATCTGTGTTTAATGGTACATAAGTAGTTGCTGAAGAGCTATGGGCTGTTTTTTCTGCATGGCATTGAAACTGCTGGTGTAGCACTGTCTGTCAAGACCGTGCTAGAGAGAGGAAATTTATTATGGCCTTTGGTTTTACGGTACAAAATCAATAGCGCAACTAGCAATATTGTGGAAGGACATGCAGAACTGTGGCCAAGAATACAAGATGGCGGGAAATGTACTGTTATTTCTTGTGAGTGGCATACTGACGAGGAAGGAGGGAACTTAAAGCAGAGTGAAGCTGAAAGGATATGGACTTTGATAAAGGAAGCAAAGCACTTATTCTGTTTTTGACCTTAAGGAGAACTTAAATTCTTAGGGTAAATTGCCATTTAATGAATAACTTTAGTCTTTCCCAGAAGAAAATGTAATTGCTCCACGGTTGCGCTTTCTAAGCTCTGGTGTTTCCAACTAATAAAGATGCATTAATGAGAAATTCACATGAAGTCACAATTGTCAGACTTGATGTCAGAATTATAAGAAATAAGGATAAGCCACAATTGTGCAAACTGAAGTCACAATTATGAGAAATAAAGCTGCAATTGTGTTAAATAAATCATAAATGTCAAAAAAGTCACAAATGTGAGAACCAAGGTCACAATTACAATTAATAAAGATGCCATTATGAGAAATTTGGATAATTGTCACAATTGACCTATCTGAATGGAATCAACACAGAATAAATTAAAGACTAATGGAAAAATTGTATACTGATGGATTTAAATGGTATATACCATAAAACATTACATTTAACTACCAAATCTGTCACATAGTAGTGACTACGGCAAAACAGCTGTTCAGTAGACAGTTACAGTACATGCATACAGACGGGAGAGATATGTACTAAGGGAAGAACACTGTGGAATATGGAAAAACAGTGGCGTTTTCCTTTGATGAGTGTATGACACTACCATTGGCTCATCTGCGTTCAAGGGGAGGGGCATACTCATAGATCAATTGTAAGACATAAAGTCACAACTATGAGAAAGGAAGATATAAAGTAACAATTGTGAAAACTAAAATCACAGGCACAAGAAATAAAGCTGCAATTAGGTGAAATAAAGATAAATAAAAGAGTAACAGCTGTGAGATTAATAAAGTCGCAGTCACGTGTTGGGAGCTCTACTGTAGCAGTTGTGATATATAATTCACATTGTGACTGCAAAGTCTGATAATCTTTCTGTTGCCTCCTTTATCCTCAGAATCGCTTCCACTTGCAGATGACAACACGTATTCCTTCGTCAGGACTGGTGGACCTGTTACTAGCCGTCCTGCAGCGCAGTGGCTGGGAGGAGAGCATGGCGGTGCTTTGCCAGGGGTGGGAGGATGCTGGTCTTCTGGATCTCCTGAAACTCCAAGCCCGCTCCGACTGGGGACCCTCACACTGGCACCTACGGGCCGCTCTGAACCTCTCCCACAGCACACCTCACACAGCTAATATTTCTGACTTCCTGTCTGAGCACTTTAATCAAGACCTTTCTCCACCCGCTTCTGTCCTGCTTTTCGGGGCCGACCCGGAGTGTGCCTCTTCTGTTTTGCGCAGTGCGCATGACCTGGGGCTCACATTGCCCACTGTACATTGGATTATGGGACACCCCCTAAGCCCAGACGCCCTTCAATCTATTGGTCTGCCATTAGGACTGTTGGCCTACGGAGAGGTCGACCGCAAACCGCTGGACTACTACATCAGTGATGCCCTGCAGTTGGTCAACCGAGCTGTTACTGCGGCCACGGTTGTACGGCCTGATCTAGCCCTCATCCAAAATATGGTCAACTGTTTTGACAAACCCAACAAACATGAGCTGCCCTCATCAGGACAGTACATTGCCAGGTAAATCCATATTATCTTATTGCATCAGTCAGCTCAATGCAGTCTTTGTTAAAAATGAGTGTTTTGTGTGCAGTTTTTTTTTCTTTTTTGCCTTTAATTTGATGGGAAAGTGTAGAGAGGACAGGAAGCGCTGTAAAAGTGAGAGTAACTTTGAGAATATTTGAAACAGCATTAATCCTCAATTGGCTTCTAACATTTTTTATTTTCATTTTGACAATTTCTGAGAACACAATGTGGCTTAGTAGAACTGTCAAATAGTAAAAACTGCATTGTAATTATATAAATATGTAATCTGAAGTTCTGCGTTTGAGTCATTTAAAATGAGCCTTAAATGCATTCGTAAGTTTGTAATGAGAATGGTTTATAAATGTTTTGTCCACAATTGAGAAGCACTTGAAAAGAGAAGCATGGTTTGTCGCCAAAATAAAAGCTTTTTAAACAAAGGGGAGAAAAAAGGAAGAAAAAACAATGCAATCATGCATATTAGTATTGTAAATATACTGTAAATATACTGTTGTCATATTGAAAAAGGTAAGCTAAAAGAACTTTATAACCTGCATCCTGTCTCATGTAATCGCTCAACACGTGTTTCAACAGAGTTACAAAAGTCTACATTTTTTCCCCAAAGTTCCTAATGAAACAGTTAGTATCATCGAGTGTATGTATTTATCTCAAATGGTAAACATGTCGTTTGAAGTCTTTCTCCTCTTCCACATAAAGCTGTAGGCCTATAAAATAGCCTATGAAGTAACATTTGTAACTTGAATTTACATGAAATGTAATATTTGACGCATTTCTTGTTTTCCGTTTCCCTCTCCACAAAACAATGGATTATATATATTGTTTCAAAAGTCTTGGTACAGACTATTTGCACTACTTTTACTACAAAATGGCAAATAACAATGGAGAATTGTGTTATGTGTACAGTCTACTGGCTACTGTAACATCAAAAATTGAAAGAGATAACATGAATATTATGTTGGTAGTTGTGTGTATCGGGGCAGTTCAGAAATGAAACGCCTGGTGAGTGCCACTGCAAGTCTTTGAGCTCTTTTAATCATAACTCGCACATCACAAGTGCTGTACTGTATTAGGGGAACTATCGAGCACTTTTACTTTGTCAGAAAAGCCACACATATAGAGTGGATTATGTGATCAGAGATCAAAAGGTATTAGTATAAAGAAATCACACACTATGGTAAAAGTGTTTTTTCGAGGTCATAACAAACTGCTAAAAAGGTCTTTATAATCCTCCCCCTTATGATTTGTGTGAGCAACAGGAATAAAACTTGATGTTTCATTACTGCTAGGATCATTTCAGCTGGAAACCGAGGCAAAACGTGTGTTTTTAGAGATCATGTTTACAAAGGAGGCATTTGATGCATCCAGATGCATAATAACTGATTATCATGTCTTAGTACTATATTTTTACACGTCATGTTGCATTGCACCTTGTAAACATAACACTGTGTCTGCATTTGTGATCGGAGAAATGACAAACAAGCTTAATTCTTCACTGATCAAAACTCGCGTTTGAATAGTTAATAGCAGTTTCTTTTAAAAAGCAAACGTAACTTTTTTAGGATTTTTAGGAGGTTTTTTTAGGAGGTTTTAGGAGTCTGTCCTCCGTAAATGTGCTGAGCACACTCTAATATTTGTGTTGAACTGCTCTGGAACAGTTTTGTGAATACAACTTGACCACTGATTTCTAGTTGTGTCCTCTTTTGGAAGCACCAACAAAGTAGTTTCACTTTCACAACGACACACAGCATGACACAGAAACTCCTAATCCGCCTTTTTTCCTTGCATTAACATTTGGGCAGAGTTATGAAAATAAACCCACTTTCTTTGTGCTTCCTTAAGAGACACAACAAGAAATCAGTGGTCAAGTTGTATTCACAGCATTGTTCCAGAACAGTTCAACACAAATATTAGAGTGTGCTCAGCACATTTACGGAGGACAGACTCCTAAAACCTAGAGAGTAGTCTATGCTGGATGTGCAGAGAGACTATAAATTAAACCAATTCTACCTCTGCAAGAACAGCCTGGCGCTTCTGACTCACAACCTTTAGTAAGTTATGTTTTCCTATTAGATGAACCTCCAACTTACTATTCATAGGCGAGGTTTTCTCTGATCACGAATGCAAAGAGTTATGCGATGCGTAAAAAGACAGTTCTAAGTCATGATAATCAGTAAATATGTCTCCATTGGATGCAACAAATCCCTGGTTTGTAATGTATTTTATGTTTTGGTGTCATAGTGCCAGATTGTCGAAATTCATCTATAATAGCCTAAATAGGAATAAAACTCACATTCGCTTTATTATTTGTCACATATTTTGAGAGGCTAAATTGCTTTGATGTTTAATTCTAAACACTGATCAGTAACATCCTACCATCTGGATGAGATGTCTCAGACGTCTAGTGTCATGCTTAAGGACAGGCACACGGCCACTTTCTCATGCTGCGGCAAATTATTGGTGTTTGCCCAGACACTCAGCTGGAAATGCAGACATGCTTTAGAGCTTTAAGCTTTATTTATGACTTCCCCTCAGTTGCCTTTCCCTGAGGAGGGATCACTCTTATCAAAAGCTCTGGCACCCGCCTACCACGCAGTCCCGTCATTTTGTGTGGATCATGCCAGCACTCTGCTACACACCACTATATCTCTCACAACAAACAAAAGTGAAATATGGCTGTGTGGGAAGCCTGGGCCTCTCATCACAACAGGATAAGGCTGAAAATCTGCCAACCGGACCCAACCATGCTGCATAATGCCGGACGATTGCGAGGGCATTGCTGCGGGAGGGTGATACATAGCTCTGCAGCTCATGCAAGACTTTGCATGCATTGTGCCACTATAAAAGTGGAAAGCTTTGCTCTTTTAACAACGATTTTGCAAATGCATGCATGCATACTAGAGTTCGGATCGGGCCGCATTTTTCTGTACGAGCCCGGCTCGTGTCAGACAGAGCAGTAACCGAACCCGACCTGAGCCCGAAAGGCATTAAGATATTTATGTCCGAACCCAATCTAATTTTTTTCTCATACTAATGACACATGCACTTTTTTGTTTGGAAAGCCCGCTTTTATTAAGCAACTGTAGGAAGGCGGATGAGAGCATCAGCGCACATGGGGCAAAAAGCGCCGTTATAACACAGGTGCACATTCGGATTGATGTGACCGAGCCTAAACCGAACCCGAGCATCCTTTTTAAATATCTGTCCAAACCCGGCGGGCTCGGGTCGGGTATCCATCCTCTAATGCATGCCTTAAGGAAACGGGCAAGGGAGGAGATCAACATTATGAACAATCATAACAATTTCAAAAGTAGCTTCACATACAGTGCAAGATTTGTTTAAAATTAATTACGTTATTTTACCTATTACTAATCTAACAGTCTACTGACACTCTAGTAAGAGTTTGTTGACATGTAGTTGCAAAATAATCATTATTCAAGATATTTACATTTTTTTACGAATTTACCCCACCCCCAGCCCCTGCCAGCTCTCTTCTCAATGTATAAAAGATCATAACATAAGAGTATAATCAAAGAGGGCTTTTAAGTACATAACATATCATCCTAACACACATACGGTGAATTTACTGTACTGTAACTTAGATTCACACTGTCAATTATTGTTTGGCCCATTTGCCTTCCTGTGACTGGTAAAACCATGAATAAAAGAGCCAAATTACATGTTAGCTTTACTTCTCAGTTTTTCATTAACCAACACAGCATTAGTCAAATGTCATATCTATTATTTATGACTCCAGACATTAATCTTCTAGCTCAATGTCAAAGCATTTCCTTATGTGACCCAAGCTGCGCACCAGAGCAGGCTGAGTGGCTGTAATTCTGAAGAGTGGAAGGGGGTTTCACAATCAAATATATTGCTCTGTGAAAGCAACATTTGTAGTTTATGGTGTGACAGATGCCAGACCGTGTCAGTCGCCCAGCTAGGCAATCCCTCTCCCAGGCCTTCCCCCTCTGCCGCAGTCATATTTACTGTCTGCTTTGCTGCTGGAGAGGATGAAGCTAGCTTTACCTGTGTCAGATCCTGTTACTTACTTCTACTTGAACCAGACTCTTTGTCTGGGCTCCCCTTTGTAGTCATTTTGCAGGGCTGATTATCATACAGTAGGCCAAGGCTATAACTTTGTTCACTGGTGGCCATTTCAAATTTCAGTTGACCCTTTGCAGGGAATTTGATTGACAATTCGACCTTATGTCTAATCTGCCATTCTGCCTTACTTTTTTCACTTATGTTAATTTCATGCAATCACGACACATTAAAGAACCACAGAGATTATAAAAGAATAATTAACTAACTACAATCACAAACATTTCAACACAACAAATAAACTAGAAGTGCATTTAGAGATATAAGTTCTGCTGCTAAAAAATGCATTTAAATCGCTTAAATTCACTTGTTTTTAAACCTTAATGCTTAAAAACAAGTGCATGTGACCATGTAGCACAGCAGCATCACGTGAGCATCTGTACAGGTTGACATATTTCTTTGTGTAGGGTCAATTCTGCCACCTGTTAGCAAAGGTGGTGTCATTCTTCTGGAAGGGTTTTGCTTCCGCTGAGCAATTCGACATGAATAGGAATGCTAATGCATAGTGTTATAGACCATCTAGGCTTCTTCCAATCGTCATCTGACTTTTGTATTCTTTCACCCTCAGGTTCCTCTCTAATACGTCCTTTGTAGGGTTGACGGGCCCTGTCAGTGTTCAACGCAACCTCTCCCGTGTGCTCACCTCTCAGAAGGTCCACATTTGGAGTCTGCGCCGTGATGCTGTCGGTCAGCCCACGTGGGTGACTGTAGGCAGCTGGGAAGGCGGTAGGTTGGATATAGAGGAGCAGGGATTATGGCAGGGATCACCCCCTCGGCAGCGCACCGAGGGCCAGAAGGGCAGGCTGGGGCGTAGATGGCGAGCTGGCTTTCCTGTGTCCGGGAGTCGTCTGCGGGTGGTCACTCTAGTGGAGCACCCGTTCGTGTTCACCCGAGAGGTGGATGAGGATGGGAACTGTCCCGCTGGCCAATACTGTCTGGATGCAGGGACAAATAACTCAGAAACCCTGGACCACTTATACGGCGAACGGGCTCAAGGCAACAACAGCTTCTTGCCACCGGATTTCAGCAAGTGTTGCTATGGATATTGTATTGATCTGCTGGAGAAGTTGGCGGAGGACATGAACTTCGAGTTTGATCTGTACATAGTCGGGGATGGGAAATACGGAGCAGTCAAGGGTGGCCAGTGGACGGGGTTGGTGGGCGACCTTCTTAGCGGGGTGGCCGATATGGCTGTTACCAGCTTCAGCATCAACTCAGCTCGCAGTAAAATGATCGACTTCACCAGTCCATTCTTTTCCACAAGTTTGGGAATACTAGTTCGTAGTAAGGACACAGCTGCACCCATCGGAGCATTCATGTGGCCGTTGCACTGGTCCATGTGGATGGGCATCTTTGTGGCGCTTCACATTACGGCGCTCTTCCTCACTCTTTACGAATGGAAGAGTCCCTTCGGCATGACGCCTCATGGACGAAACCGTGTGAAGGTCTTCTCCTACTCCTCAGCCCTCAACCTCTGCTACGCCATCCTCTTCGGCCGCACAGTCTCCAGTAAGACGCCCAAGTGTTGGACTGGACGTTTTCTGATGAACCTGTGGGCCATATTTTGCTTGCTGGTTTTGTCTAGCTACACTGCAAACCTGGCTGCAGTTATGGTTGGGGAAAAGACCTTCGAAGAGGTCTCTGGAATACATGATGCCAAGGTGAGATCTTTTAAGATGCTTCACCTTAAGGTACATTTCATCGCAAAGTGTAGTTTTGGATGATATCAACATAAATCCTTATAATTTTTTTGGTAATGCCAATATATAAATGTCAAAGTCAGACATGCCCCTTTGCCATCTGTGATGATTGGTTTCTGCTTTAAACTGGTTTCAGCACACCTTAATAGTTTCAACAGATCAAGTCAATGTTTGAATAAACTGACAGCTGGGATGCCAAGATTATGCAGAGCTGTAATAGCTGCTAATGGTGGATATTTTGATGAATCAAAAATTTAAAGACTATGGAAAGTCAATTTTGAGAATTGTTTGTAAACACATTATAAATGTAAGAAATGCATCGCTGAAACATGTTAAAATAATACTTGATGGTGGAACAGGACTTATTGAGCGTGTCTAAATCGGAAGCTTGTGACGCAATGGAGCCACCGAGCACTCCCCTTCCCGTGAAACTATAAGAGCTGTGTTGGACTTGAAGCAGCACTGACTTCACAGACTGATCGCGGTGTGACATCAGTACAGTGAGAGCTATAGAGAGCAGACGCTCATTATGCTTTTAATCACTCTCGCTGTACTTTGATGTCGCACACTGAGCGTTCTATGCAGTGCTGCTTCAAGTTGAATACACACATAATAACTAGAGGGCATATAAGCATCAGTGATTTGT
This sequence comes from Enteromius anoplus, assembly GCA_032359395.1. Classification (NCBI taxonomy): domain Eukaryota; kingdom Metazoa; phylum Chordata; class Actinopteri; order Cypriniformes; family Cyprinidae; genus Enteromius; species Enteromius anoplus. Next base: position 15,987,534 of record JAUMHG010000051.1, on the reverse strand, counting down.
CTGTTCAATAATGAGTTACTGTCATTACCGTACTACCGCCTACAGTTTGCTATCTAGCTACACCTTCATCACGTTGTGTATTTGCTATAATTTACACAACAACTGAGGTCTCAATATTTAAATCAAGCTGCTTGAGAAAGATGGCAGCTTTGCCGTGAGTGGGCGTGGTTTTAGCACAGCGAGTGGACACGCCCCCAGCGTTTGAGAGCAAAGTGGATGGCTTATTTTTTCAAGATTTTCATACAGTATTTTATTTACTTCGTGTTTATTTTTTTAGCATTTAAATTTGGCTTGGGCTGTGACAAACCCAGAACACACATTTAATAATGACTTTGCACTGACTTTAAGTATTTTCTATGTATAAACTGTTTATGCAATAAAATATGTTTTGTGTTGTCCCTTATCAGTGCAAAATTACCACAAAATAAAAAGGATTCATGCCAATATTGTCCAAAACCCCACTTTTCAAGTGTGTTTCCAAACTTTTCGAGGGCAGTATACTGTACATAATCTTGCCTGTAGCCTTTTTTATTCTATATTTTGAACTCAAGACATGCTTGTCATATACAAGACGTAAAGGCAGTTTCGTGCAAAGTGAAAACAATGTGCACAAAATATGTGGGTGATTATGGTGTGCACTTTCCTACTTGCAAAAAAAATATGATATTTAAAAAACATCAATACAAATAATACCTAAAAGTTTTGAATATACTGTAGTAATAACAATGTTGTTAGTGTACTGTCTACCTTCTTCTCACTTGAAAACTCCTGGGTAATCATTACTGTCTTATAGTACTTTCCTGCCTAGTTTATAAATATTAAATGTCTACATTGTACATACAGCTGTTATATTTTCAAAGTTCAAGGAGCACTTCTATGGCTCAAACAGTAGAGCGTGGCACTACCAATGCAAATATCACAGTGTGGCATTCCCAGACAATGCATGAACCGAGGCTTTGAATGCACTGTGGATAAAAATGTCTATATTATATTAGTCATAGGAAATATCATGATTTATTATTAATTTATCACACTTTGACTCCTGAAACTTTGGTGATTTTTTTTTTTCAGCTTCACCACCCATCTCAGGGATTCAGATTCGGTACTGTTCGGGAAAGCAGTGCGGAGGATTACATGAAAAAGAGTTTTCCTGAGATGCACGAGTACATGCGCATATTCAACGAACCCACCACACCTGATGGCGTGGCCACTCTCAAGTAAGAGATCAAGTCATCCAACAGAATGTATTTGGCTAGCAGATGGCAGCAAGCGCTCCTGGTGTAGTTGTACTGCCAAACCCTATCAGCAAAAAGTGAAATTTACAACACAAGGGAAAAAAAGAAAAACCTTGTGCGTAGTGATCAATAATTCAAACAGCAGTTGCACCCTGTTCATTACAATGCAAATGCGTATGCTGAATCTTTTCTCTAACAGTCTCCCTTAGTGACTCGCTGGTGTACAATACTGCAGGTGTCAATATCTTGGCCCAATGAATTCAATTTCTGAATAACGCTGTCATTAAAACGAGGTGTTTGCCTGAAGCAGTTTTTCTCTCAGCGCATAGGTGCAAAGATTCCCGCTCACTGCCGATGAGCCGCTTGTTGTTTTCTGCCAGCTGCAGTGCCACAGTCTGTCACACACATACCAAATTTCAAAGAATGTGATTTTGTGTATTCCAATATTGTTTTATTTTTGGACTAAATCAAGAGGAGAGCTGGGACAGAGAAAGAGAATGGGGAGGAGAATGAAAAAATCCTGTGTGATTTTTAACTGAAGCCTAATTAACAAGTTTCTTTTCAATGAACGTGAACCAAATAATTGTTTTTTTTTTTTTTTTTTCGGCTAGCCTAGTTTGCACTCACACCAGAGATGAGTTTAGAAGGAGAGCAGAAAATCTCAACATTTCGAGAGCCGCCGCATCTTACTTGCTTCAATAATTCCTTAGTAACGTTTTGACTCTGTATGACAGATGGCAGAATTAAGCCTAAAATCATGGCATGGAAGTTGCTTCATTTAATTTTTTGGATGTATCATTCAGAACGTAATTGGAAGGGAACTTAAAAGAGACAAACGTCTTCAAAAGGGTCAAAGATCCATGAAGTATTTGAATCGGCTGAAAACACTTAAATCCTTTTTTTAATTTTGCGAAGCGAATCAGAGGTATCAGTGACCATATGTATCGCAAAGAAGCAGCAAAGCAATTCATTTCTGATATGAACTTTTTCCTTGCCTTTTCGTCCTGTTTCTATGCAGTCATGTTTGTACTCCAGATCCAGACTTATTTATTTATTTATTCATTTGTTTAATTTAAAAAATGTGAATAGCTTTTTTTTATTTGGCAATGATCACTTTTATTTGTACTGACAAAAAATATGCGGAAAAAAGGACTGTTCTTATCGACCACAAGTTGTGCTGCTGAATTTGTTTAACTTCGAATTTGCTGCTGGCTGAACTTTATGAAAAATGACTTCTTTTATTATCATTAAATTAAGTAAGGGTGGGCCGCTGCCCTTAAGGTGTCACTATCCATTAAAAGTCCTTTTTGGGCTCTATTCAGCTTGCATCTAGTTTAGCGTAGCTGCTGATTTATGGCCCCCGCTGCGGTTTATGAACATTTAGCTCAGACAAATGATGTCTGTGTTCCATTTGAGATGCACAATCTGACTTATGAAAATCATACTGTGCATGTTTAATGAGAGAGAAAGTGTGTGTGTGTGCCTGCCTGTGTGTGTAGTTTTGTAGCCCCCCTCTTTTTGTGTTGTGAAGGACAGATCCGCCTCAACTTGATGCTTTTATCATGGACAAAGCCCTGCTGGACTACGAGGTGTCCATTGATGCTGACTGCAAGCTGCTGACAGTTGGAAAACCCTTTGCTATTGAAGGTAAGCAGTATGTACAAATTGAGACCGATTATGTTTATGATTTATTTAACAGCCAATATTGACTCACCCTCATGTTTTGGACCAGGTTCATTGTATTTAAATTGACGTCAACATGAAACGCTAGCATATTGCCCGTCCACTTATATAGTGTGCACAGACCTGTGAAAAACTTGACCATCAGCCAAATTTTGCCATTGGTCTGAATGACAACGCGAGTTCATTTTTTCCACTAGGTGCCGCTTTTAGAGCAGAAAAAATTGCAATTTCCCCGGGAACGCTGTACACAAAGCAGCACTGTGCTCACAAACAGCTTATTTATCAGGCATTATGGGCATGATGAAATAAAAATGAGACCAGCTCCAACAAGCACCATAGATTATAGTGTCACTAAAGGAGGGAATTAAAAAAATAAAAATGGTTGAGCGAATCGTTTAGTAAGATAAGGTAAAAATAAATGCATATTATAAGACAATGAAAGTGTTTTTTGACATTGTGTTCATGTCAGCCGGTTGTTGGGGACTCCCAAAACCAAAATATATGCCTTTCATAACCCATAATAGAGGCACTTTAACCATGTTTTACCAGCCATGAAACAGTATGCATTGTTTTTTTGTTTTTTTTAAATAGGCAGAACAAATTTGGGAAATATATTATTGCAATTTTCTTTTATATTGTTCTATTTAATATTTATTATTAGGACTATTTAATCAAATTATAAAAAATATTAATAAAGAATTATTACTAATACTGCTCAACTGTAAAGTATTTCACAATTGTAATTAATACTAATCATTCTAACCGTTTTTATTTATAATTTTTTTTTTTATTATTATTATTATTATATTATTTATTATATTATTTTTATTTGAACTCGTTATTTGTTATATGTTATTTGTTATCTGGCCAATTGGCAAGTAATACTGTTTCGTTTATTTACGGTTTATTTGAGGCCCTGGATATTTTACAACAAGTAATATGTTACAAAATATATCATATTTAGTCTCATTTAGATTATATAAACAAAGAATAATTGTTTATTATAATTATTTAAGGCAACTTTACCTCCCTTGAACAATTCACTGTAACACAGAAACGTAAATCCTAGTTACTACCTAGCTACCTTGTTGGTACATCTGTTGTGAAATAATTGCAAAAGGGAGTATTTCTGTTATTGGTAAAAGAAAATATAGCTTTTGAATGATGCTACATTCATGATGAGATATCTGAATAATAGACATGAGGAAAATTGTTATAATTGATAGCACATTCATCAAGGGCGATTCTAGGTTCAGAGCTTTGGGGGTGCTGAGCACCCAGAGAGCTGCCCAGCAAGGCAAGATACACTTTACTC
>JAUMHG010000051.1:15957614-15971736 GCA_032359395.1 Enteromius anoplus | reverse complement strand
CCTTCTCTCGATGAGCTTCAAGAGGTAGTCACCTGAAATGGTTTTCCAACAGTCTTGAAGGAGTTCCCAGAGGTGTTAAGCACTTGTTGACCCCTTTGCCTTCACTCTGCGGTCCAGCTTACCCCAAACCATCTCAATTGGGTTCAGGTCCGGTGACTGTGGAGGCCAGGTCATCTGCAGCAGCACTCCATCAATCTCCTTCTTGGTCAAATAGCCCTTACACAGCCTGGAGGTGTTTTTGGGGTCATTGTCCTGTTGAAAAATAAATGATTGTCCAAATGATCTGGTCTCTGATCTGAGCTGCTGTTAACTTGTGATTTCTGAGACTGGTGACTCGGATGAACTTGTCTTCAGAAGCAGATTCAGTCCTGGGTCAGTCCTCATGTGTGCCAGTTTCATTGTAGCTTGTGATGTTTTTTTGCTACTCCGCTTCAGGACACAATTGAAGCTTGTGAAAGATTGAAAGATTATACCCACATACACACACTTAAAATATGAAAAACTTTAAAAACTAAACCTGCTTGTTTTAAGCACAAAATTAGACTACAGTTGATTCGCTTGCATTACTGTAGTCTTATTTTCTTTTTCTTGCCTTCAAGTTTTGACGTCACACATCAGTGCTCATGCTCCATAGTTAATTATAAACTCTGATTCAAACCCTGAGTCGACAGAGAAGGTTTACAGTGAGTGTGTCCATATTTTTGGTTTTGTCAATTCACAACTCTGCGTGAAAGGCCACTGAAAGATGAAATAACCACACACAAAGTCCCAAGTGGAAATTAATTTCATCTCTTTATGCAGTTTTTAAACATTACAGTTAAATACATTTGAACTGAGAATAATTTTTTTCAGTTTCTGTCTAGACATCCTACAAAATGCATCTAAACACTACAATCATCTTTTTCCTCTGACAATGGCAAATAGGCACAGAAAAAAAAAAAAATATTGAGGAACCAATCATAAATCACTCTTTCAGACCTATTATCCTTTATGGATCTGAGCCTTAGAAAATATTGCACAATTTGAAAGAAAAGAAAAAAAAAATCCAGAGCCTGGCTTTTACTTGCCATATTGTTGCATAGCCTTTAAATGACCATCCCCATCCACAGTCATGCGTCACAACAGACAACAGTTTCCTTTGTTCTCTTAGTTTGCGGTGCGTTTAGTGAAGTTTTTACACATGGTCACGAGTCAGCCATATGGAGAAACCTCTACAGAAGCAGAATATGAAAAGACAACGGACTTCTGAATCAGTGACTTCAGCTTTGTGTGAAATAAGCATGGTCTGACCTTCACTGCTGTTTCGAAATTATTTCTCCTAAAGCAACTACAAGTTTATTCTTGCTTCAGTTGCTATTTTCTCTACTGGCTTTAAAGCCTCTGGTAAGGCTATCGACCCTGATGTACTTGGCCAAAAATGGAAATACAAGGTTAATGTTCGGTTTAAGAAGCATAAGGCAATAATCTGTACACCGACTCTCTCAAAGCCAGACTTGATCTGAAGAAAATCCAATGAATCTCTGACGAGTCTGTGCAGAAGACGATGTCCGTCTAAACTAACCACAAAAAACAAATGTCTCTTGATGAGGACAACAAAGCACAGATATGACCCCATGATTAAGAGGATCGTGTGCAAGGTGGACTTATTCTGAGTGCTTAGTTCCACTTCTTTTGACCAATAAACTACATTAAAGCCTCTGACCACCACGTCAAGCAGCTGCATACCCAGGACAACACCATATCTGAATGCAACGGCAGGTCACAAGCAAGATTTCAAATAGCGTAAGGAACCATTTTGGTAGTTTGCTGTAATGAACAAGGTAGTAGAGGCCAAAGCGTAATTGTAACGGGAATCTAGTAATTTTCACTGCTTCAGGTAGGCAGCATTAATGTTATATCATTAGAGGAATGGAAAGACAGCAGAAGCGATCCTTGCACGAGATGTGCAAAGCGCGACTTGTATTCAGATTCGAAGTAAGACCGATGCCTGTACGCCCTCTGATACCTGCAACTCCATAACCAGGAGAAACCAAAAGTACCATTATCGAGCGATACGTCCCGTATTAAACTGAATACTCCCTGTATTAAAAGTTTCAATCGTTTAAAAAAAAAAAAAAAAAAAAAAAAAAATAATCACATATAAAGAGCACACCCTCAAACATGGCATCATTTGGACAATTCAATACGAATTTACTCTTAAGAACATGACTGGAGGGCGGAAGTCTGCTTCGGCCCTCCTCACGTTTGCGTCAGACGTTTCCAGGATGTAATTACATAAAGCTCCATCGCGGTTTCTCCTCTTGATGCCTTCTGGAATAATTTACAGAGAGGGGTGGTGACTGTAGAGCGTGGATTCATTCATACTGAATGGGGGTGTGCGACTCAAGCCGGGGCAGAGTGAGAGTCTGAGCTCTCGCTATTGTTCTCCATATTGTCGTCCCAGTCGGCGGCGCTTTTAAGAGTTTCTGCAACTCTGCAGTCTGTGTGCGAATTCACCGAGGACGGCTTTTCAGATTCCGCTTGCCGCCCTCCTCCACCACCAGGTGGCCCCAGTCCCTGAGCGCAACCCCGTGCCGCAGGAGCATCGGCTGCGTTAATGTTCCCGACTTGGCTCTCTCCTGCTGTGCTCGAAGCACGCAGCTCTGTTACCCCTGCACCCGGCGACGACGGCTCCTGGATCCTTCCCGGCTCCAAAAGAGAGTCGCCCAAGTGCGGAACTGACAGGACGTCTGAGCCAATGGCGATCTCGGCCATCCAGTCCAGGTCGGAGTTTGATGGTTCAGTATTCACCACCAAGCCGTTGTGAGTTTCCAACTGGGGTTGGTCCAGAGCGGCTAGCCGATCCTGGCTGTTAGTGTTGGCGTTAGCCTGACCGGCCAGCACAGCGCTGCTTGTGTTGTTGTTGAGATTGTCCTGCAACGCAGTCTGGTTTCCTTGACCCACCTGCTGATTTTGAAGCAGCATCTCCTGGATCCGGATCTGTTGCAGGATGGCCGGAAGCTCATAGTGGTGGAAAAAATAGATCATTGAGTGCTGCGCAAGACAAAAAACGAAAAAGCTTATAAGCTACAGACAATCCTATGCAATCGGCCACACTGAAGAAAAGCTGAAATAAGAATAACCTGAATGAAGAGCCAGGAAGTGACCAGAGCAAGACTGCTGTACTGGCCGTTAAACCGGTAATGATACGCATAGAAGGCAAAGTGATAGAGATAAAAGAATCTGAAAAACAGCACAAGAGATGTTTTAGATGCATTTTGTGATCTGAACCACCAAAACAACCTGATTCAATAAAACTGATTCAATATTAAAAATAATAAATGCATATAAATTAGGCAAATGTAAAACAACAGTAGAGGAGTCTGTTGAGACATCTGAATCATACCTGAGCCAGTGGCGCTTGCTCGTATTGGTGTGGCAGCAGATGGCATCATATTGGTCTGCCAACCAAACGATGAGGATGATGTAGAAGGCAGTGGTTGTGTCATTGAAAAACTCAGACATGATGGCCTCCATCCCTGCAGGCAGGATCCAAAAGGGGGTATTTGCAGTCAAACGGATAAAATTTAATTTATGTGATGAATGCAACAAAGTAAAAGACCAGGCATGGAGTTGATAGGAGATGCACCCGAGCATGACAACATCTCTCCAAGGCCCTGCGGTCAGCTGTACCTACCTACTAGAGCCAGGATGACAGTAAGGAGAGGGGCGGCAGGGAAGGCAATGGTCATATTCATTTCCAACATCTGGAGAAGGTCCACTGAGAAAAACCGAACAGCGGTATTACAGACTTAATCCTGGAACATGATAATAAATGATTTTTCACTGATGAAGACTAAAGAGGCTGATGGGAACTCACCTATAAAAACAAAAATCTGGTGGTGGGAGTACCGTAGAAGCATGGACACGGATAGGGTCTGAGAGAGAGAAAATAAAAAGTGACCAAGCAAGATCAAACATAGTTCTCTCATCATTTCCTCACTTCTATGAGTTCCTGTCTTTAATGAAACCCGAAAGGAAGAATATTCTGGTCACTTTTTAATACGATGCGAGTTACAAAACAGACCAAAGTTGAAGTCATTACACATTTAGAATAATTTGAACTGATGACTAGTGCTTTTAAGTCCTAAAAATCATTCATCGTTATTTGAACAAAATACAATTTTTACCATGCAGTCAATTTATGAAAGTCAAAAGAATGGCTACATTATCAATATACATTTCTGGGTCAACTAATTACTTAAACGCTCAAACTGAACTAATACGATGACATCACAGATAACCCAATCACTAACAAGCGACTGCTGCATCAGGGCTGCTACGGTAGAGAAAGTACTTACAAAGATAACCATGATTACAAAGGCTGCTAGGTAGGACGTACGAGCCATCCACATACTGACGAAACGGTAGTGTTCTCCTGAGACCACGTTCCTCAAAAAACCTTGACAAAAAATAAACAAAAAATGCAAATGGCACCCGCTTCACAGCTACGGCATCACCAAGAAATCCCCTTTCTTAAGAGGGAACATCTAACTTGCCTTTGTTTTCCTCATTCTCCGCTAAAGCCTTCACACTGGACATCAGGATATCATCATAACCCAGGCATTCATCCAGGAGGAAGCGACTGAAACCATCTCCAAAACACTGATCCTTCATGGGGTCTGCAGACAGGAGGAGAGGCTGGCTGTATTACAATTTGAGCATAATATAGCAATATATCATGTAAACATATATACACACACACACACACACACACACATTATATGTATCAAATTAAGAGAAAAAAATTGAATTGGGGGATTTAAATGTTTGATATCTGGCATCCCCAAGCAATGCAATGGAACTTCCAAATTAAAATGAAATGTTTTCAAGATTGCAAATTATTATGTTTAATAAACCGAGAAGCAGAAACCATGTTCACTTTCTTCAATACAACACAAAAGGTGACCAGATGCATTAAAGACAATACAACTTCAATTTGTGTCCGTTGATTATATAAAATAGGCACAGGTTATATATACAATATGTGATTGAAACAGCATGAAGATCTGTAAACAATGATTTCGGTGTAATTATTTCCTAAATATTATAATTGGCAGGTTTTCTGCAGATATCCTAGAGAGTGTGATGAACTCACCCAGGGTCACCACCATAACAGGGATGTTGAGTCGCTGCCGTGTGGCCTGGGACAACCGCAGGAACCCATACTCCAAAGAATATTCAACAATATACTCTTCTTGAGGCCACACTGCACATAAACAAACACAAACACTGTTGTTATTTGTATATTTGTACTAAATGATGTTTTTTTTTAATTATTTTATATTTTTATTGAATAAAGTCGTCTGGGTTTCAGACTTTAATTTGGGGGACTGCCACTAAACTATCCCGCCAAAATGACACCCTGCTCATCGCATCACACATTTTAAATAACTCTGCGAATGTGTATTTAAATGAATACACTATAGTAGAGGAGACCCTCAGACATCTCATCTTACAACAGGCCATTGTGATGGTTTCTGAAGTCATGTGACGCAGCAGACGTGGCCTCTGGGAAGGGTAAGGTAATAAAAGAATGTGGGAACAGAAAGGAAATCTGAGCAGGGGAAGTGAGAAGGGCTGCACTGGATGGAGGGAGGAGAGGGAATGAATTCACACAGGAGGAAGAGGAGAGAACCAGATGGCTACGGAGAGGGAGGGGGGGGGGGCGTATTTGAGATGTTTACCTGCTCGAGTTAGCATCTCAATCTCGGAGACAGTCTCCCTCAGCGGCTGCATACCTTTTGAGGGGGCCTGGCTGAAGGACAGATCCTGGGATTCATTCAGGCTGGCGCCAGGGACACCGCCACTCATCGACGGATTCAGACGTGGCTCGATGTCGAGCTCAAACTGAGAGAGACAAAGGACAGAATTTTAAGCGGAATAATTCACAATGAATTAATACTACATCATTATTTCCTGAACACCAGGACATTTTAAAAAAAGCATAATAATTATCAAGAACATTCTAATAACTATATCTTATTTTATACATAAAGGCACCATAAGCTCATACAACGTGTATGACGGCCTGACTGGTATCTCACCCGTACTGTGCTGTTGTCAAACATCTCCATGGTCATCTCCTCCTCCTCTTCAGTGTCTGTGGGTACAAGCGGCTCTCTGGTCTCACTTCCGTCCTCTGGTTCTTTCTGGAGGCCCTGGATTCCCTCAGTCTCAGAGAACTGCAGAAAGATGGGTGCACGGCTGGAGTTGCGCTGGATTTCAACACGCAGGATGCCGTCGCGGGGCCATTTCTCCCGCACATGCTCCAGGCAGTTGATTGGAGAGCGTGAGAAGGCAATGTGGATGTAGGCCAAGATGAAGAGCATAAACAATGCCTGCCAATCAAATGACAAAGTCAAAAAAAAAAGGTACATAAAAACTACAGAACAGGCAACACTTAGGCATTAAACAATGCACTCCGGTAACAATAATTGCATGAAAATGCCTCCTTTTATTTATATATATCTACTTATATCCATGTCGAAATTCTGAAATGTATTATTTGCTAAGTGTATAAGACAAAATTCAGTTAATCAGTTTAAAAAATAATCTATAAAAAAAATGTTGTAATAATAACTAATGTTCATTTTAAGTATATATTGCAGACAGATGTTTTATATGCCACAAATGTGTTTACACGTTTTTTTTAAATTTATGTTTTTTGTAAAATAAAATAAATAATACATGTATAAACATGTGGATACATGTTTATTATAGTTAACAAAATCTATGAACAAATAAACAAAACAAAAAAACTGAAATAAAACATATTAAAAATATTGCAGTTAGGTGCTAAGGCAACATGTCGTTTGCATTTAGTTTACCTTGATGTACTACATTAAATAAACTTGAACTATAGCTGAACTATAAATTAATCAGAATTAAAATGAATACAGAAAATACTAATTAAAAACTGAATCAAAATATAAACGAAAATCCCAATTGCATCTCGATGATAATAAAATAAAACCGGTTGGACAATGTCACGTTTTGTCACGCAGTCCAGGGCTGCGTTTTCCCAAAGCCTAAGTTGCTCTTGGCTCCATTAGTTTCAATTGGTCTACGATGTACTTCAGCTTACGATGCTTTTGAGAGACGCGGCCCAGGCTGATTAATCAGCCTATATCTGTCTGTTTTCCACTCTGGCTGATAACGTAACGTTTGACCAACTATCCTTTTTGCGGTGCTTTGTGTCAGTTCCAAAGTCTGAGGACAGCCTTGTTAATGAATATTAAATATTTTGCAAAGCTAAAATAATTTGTACAAAAATGTACATACATTACATGTATATTAATTGTATTATTTTAATTGTATTTCTATGCTTTCCTTTTATAAAATTGCTATTACTATAATTTTTTATTATTAATATGTCCTTTAATCTTTCTGTAAGTTATCACTGTGTATGAAATGTGCTATATTAATAAACTTGCCTTATATATATGCTATATATACATATCAGAATAGATGCTGACAACCAGCATGCATCCTGAGGTTTAGTGAGCATGATCTGCCTGTTAACAGGTGAGGGCAGATAAGCATTCAAATATGAGTGTGTGTAGGTTCTGGGAAGGATTATGACAGCTGGTATACACAATATACATTATAAAAAGGTCAAGGGTCACCTTTAACAAGACGAGGAACTCGAATATTCGTCTGAAGGACGGTGGGAACAGTCTGGCATATGTGACTGCCATCTTAAAGAACAAGGCGTGGAAGAGTCTGTCTCTCACGTTGATCAGTGGGTTCTGGTTCATTGCGGGGTTCCGGATCCGGTTCGGCCCACCGTTGTTGTTGTTGTTCAGTGGAACGTTGTTGTTCGCATTGCCTTGGTTGTCAGACATGGTGGTCGTTGTTCAGTGACTTGATAAGGAGAAAGACCAGCTGAGGTCAAGCAGACAGCAATGTGCGCAGATCCAGATGAGCAGGACAGTCAAACAACATCAGCACACGCCGATTATGATCCTGCTTCTCCAAAACTGGACTGAGCTTCAAATATCACCACAAAAACGCCTCGACAGATGAATTGTGTAAGGATGTCGGTCGTAAAGGCTTCTTCGACTCCTACCATGTCATAACCTAGCCTGGAGAGCTAGCAAGCTACTAAAGCTTTAGAGACAACTGATAATCGTGTAGCTTATGTACTGTGAGACGAGAGGAGCATCTCAGACTGTTAAAATGTGTGTTAGACTAAATATATCCGGCAGATGTGACACAGGCCTCCTGCATAACGTTACACTGTCACTGCAACCTAACTAACTCACGCATTTATTGCCACAAACACCAGCTAAACGCAGTATTTTCATTCGGGTTTGGGAGTAAAATCGGTCTCAGACTTTGTAACTGTGTGTTTAAAAAAATGAAAGCTGGAATATCACACAGCACGTCTGCTAACAGTGATAAGCTAACAAGTTAGCCGAGCTTCCCCTGAGGAACCCGTATGTTCGGCTTACGTTTAAACAAACGCCTCCTCCTATAACGCTGAAAATGTACGATCAAATAAGGCCTCAAATTCTTGGTGGTATCCCGCAAGAATTATCCGATGGCAACGACTGCAACCTGTCTTACAGACCATCTGTTTACACAACCATTTTCTAGTGCGGAGCGGACTTGGGAGTAACAGCAAAGAAGCTTTTACCGAGGGAAGCGTTTCCACTCAGGGCATGCTTCCGCGTTTAGTCACATGACATTGCGTCACGGGATTTTTGGCCGCGCAAAAAATAAAAAAATAAAAACGGTAAAATGCACAACCATATTTAATTAGCAGCACATTTTTTTCTACAGTTTTGCTGAATCACAGTAATGTGTTTTAACTTAATTGTTTATAAATAGCTACCAAATAAGAGGAAATAAGTTATTGTTAAATGTGTCGTCACGTTGTTGAAGAGTGTAAGGGCTAGTCAGTACAACAGCTACGGCCCATGTGTCACTCTGTGGAAGTACCATTTATAACATTAAACCTGTAGCGCGCCTGGTGGTGGTGGGATGGCCACAGGGCACAGATGAGAGGATGCATGTTTTACATTACAAAATAAAAACACAAAAGTTTGAAATAATGAGACGCTAAAAAATCGTGAAAATAAGCTTACTTTAAATATAAAACGAATAAATGGAAATTAGCATGGAACGACAATGCACATGTAAACACGTTTTGATATGTAGGCCTATTGTTATTTATTATTTGTCTTAGGAGACATAACAAATTAATAGGGAAAGAAATTAGATTTTAATGTTCTATTGAATGTTATATTAATCAATCAATCACTTTTATATAGCGCTTTTAACAATACAGATGCACTTCAGAAGCACTGAACTTTATCAGAAAGGGGAATATGTGATGGTAATTTATAATGAAGAGATTATACTATTTATTTGTTAAATGCAGAGACGGTCTCTGTAGTCAAAACAACGATAATCACTAGAAATCAGGCGTCCCCAACTAAGCAAGACAGAGGCGACAGCGGCAAAGAACCAAAACCCCATCCATGAGAGAACGGAGAGAGGAAAAAAAAAACTTGGGAGAAACCAGACTTAGTTGGGGCCAGTTCTCCTCTAGCCGGACGCCCAACACCTAATTTCCAGTTCAATTTTAAACACATGTCAGATTGTGCAAAGGACTTATAGTGTGTGTGTGTGTCTGTTCATAATTATATATTATTATTAAATCTGGTTAAATTTTACTCCCATTATTGCGCTTCTTTTTTTTTTACACACATTTTGCCGAAAGAAAAATTGTTTTTTTTTCGCAACTCATTCTGTTATAACATAGTCGAGAATCATTTTTATACATCTTTATATATAAAATTTGTTTTAGAAAATGGAAATAAAAAAATGTATTGGTGATTTAAAAAAAAACATTTGCATATTTTTTAGTTCATTCATGTCATGTATTTATTTATTTATTTTAATTGAGTCTTGATGTTCTAAAACGTGGACATAACATAATTTATGAATGAAATATAATTTTTTTTTACATTATTTTTAATGCTCTAAACAATGTTAAGACAAAAAAAACTATTTTTTTAAGTAATACTACAATATATAAGTAGTAATATATTTAAATAGATATGTATATGTTTACACTAAAGAAAATACATTTGATTTAATATATTCATATTTCCTCCAGTCCAATAGGGGGCGATGTACCGTAGTTGAGTCTAAACGCGTAAAGCAGCGACGAAAATGGACGCTTAGTGATGTGCCGCTTCAAATCGTAGTTAATATTATTTAAAAAAAAACAAATGTCGAAATGCCAGGGCAATTTTACATAATCGTATTTCTTTCTTTTCTACTTTAAATGCAGGCGCGTGTAATTTTATATTTGTTATTACCTTCATTTTGCTCTGTTCCTGTTCATTATCGGGCATGCTAAGCGTTTGTGTTTAACGTACTAACTTGCACAGTGATCGCCTTCACGCCTACGGTCTCGAGTAAAGGTACCAGTGCTCATAACCTTCAGTTTAATTCACTTTATGATGGAGATCGCATATGTTTGCGAGTGGGAGAAGAGACCCAAGAGCAACCACTGCCCGTCGATCCCTCTGGTGTGCGCCTGGTCCTGTAGAAACCTCATAGCCTTCACCACTGACCTGAAGAATGAGGAGGATGACAAAGGTCTAGACAATCCCTTTATTACCAATATTACCAGACCCATTGGTGAGTTATAGACGAATGATGAGGAAAAGCACACACTTTTAATTGATTCTGAATTAGAGATCATCCAAGATAATTATCTAGATACAGATACTGTATCGACAACACTAACAACAGGTGATTTTTTATGAAATTATGGCTTTTCTGCTGCAGATATGAGTCATATGATACACATCATTGATACTGATCACCCCTGGGATGTGAACTCCATCAACTCTGGTCACACTGAGGTCATTTCCTGTCTTGAATGGGACCAGTCAGGTCAGTCATCATGATTATTGTATGAAACATGAAGTGGGTGACACGTCTGGAACATGTTACAGTCATATTTGACAGTTTTTTTGTTTTTTGCATAAAGAAAAATTTCGCCTGTGACATTGTTTACAAAATAAGAACATTTCAATTAAATATTTCTGTTACACTCATGTATCTGTAATTTTTTCTCCTGTTTTAATTCTTGGTGTTATAAATGTATATTGTCCTTATTGTAATACAGTCGTTTTGGCGGATTATTGCAATGCATTGCATAAATGATTATATTTAGATTGCATTTATTTTATTTTATTCTATGTTTTATTTTAGCCATATTTTAATTTTTGAGTATTATTTTAGCAGTATTTTGGTTCCATATGCATAATGATTTTATTTAGATTGCATAAATTATAGACAGAATAATAGATGCTACTGCATTGTATAAATAATATACAATTTAAGTAAAGCTATTTTGGAGATGATTTATTTTTAACATATTTTCATTAGAGGGATGAAAAAAAATGAGAGGAAATGTACAATGTGTAACAAAAATACTTCTAATAATGGTTGGTATTGTTATTTAAAATTACTGAAATTAAAATATAAAATAATATAAATAAATATTACACGAAAAACTACCCTCTAACTCTAGCACTCTCTATTCTAATTCTATTCTAAAAAAGATTTGTGCACTGTAAAGTCTTAATAGCTCACCTTGCTTATATAGTTAGTAAGCTGTATTTATTTATTTTACTAGGTTTTACTAAGTTACAGCAACGTTCAAGGCAAATAAGACCGTTTACTTACTGCTTTGAGTGATGCTTACTTAAAATATTCAAGTAGCCACAAAGGAACCAATGACATGAATACAGCAGTGAGAGGCAGCAGTGCACTAATTTGTTGCTAATGCACAACACAACTACAGAAGAAGAAAAATTCCTCCATGTCTGTTATATTTCAGTTGTTTAACAAAGTCATCTTCAATGCAGAATTTTCAATACAATTGAACATCACATGTGCCACATCAGATTTTCAATTTTTTTTTAACTTTTTTAACCATTAAAGTGATTAGCGTTCCCTTTGGTTGGATACTATTAATGCAACATGAATTCAGAGTTATTTGGTCTAGAAAGGTAATAAATAGATTGCATTTAGAAGGTGACCTTTCTTTTAATGAAAGCAAATATAAGTATATTAAAAAAACAAAAACATAAACTTTATTTTCTTTATGCAAATAGTTTTAGATTTGGTGTCAAATGTGGCCCAGACAGTTCTTGAGTGGCTTCTTGAGACCCAAACAGATCTAAGTGATATTGGTTGTGTGTGTTTTGGTACGCCAGGTTCGAGGCTGTTGTCTGCTGATGGAGACGGTCAGATCAAGTGTTGGGGAATGGCAGAGCACCTGGTGAACAGCTGGGAGTGCACCCACAGCAGCTCAGTGGACGGAGAACCGATCGTAGCCCTCTCCTGGCTACACAATGGAGTTAAACTCGCCCTGCATGTTGAAAAGGCAAGGAAATCCTTTTAGCACCTACTAAAAAAAACACAAGCATAACTAACACACACCCTGGTGTCTTTGTTTCTCCTCAGTCTGGCTCTACCAACTTTGGAGAGAAGTTTTCCAGAGTGAAGTTCTCTCCCTCTCTCACGTTGTTTGGCGGGAAGCCCATGGAAGGCTGGTTAGCAGTGACGGTGAGCGGTCTGGTGACCGTGTCACTGTTGAAGCCGAACGGGACCCTGCTGACAGCCAGCGAGAGCCTGTGCAGGCTGAGGGGCCGTGTGGCGCTGGCTGACATCGCCTTCACGGGAGGAGGGAATATAGTGGTGGCGGCCACTGATGGTAGCAGCTCTTCTCCGGTGCAGTTCTATAAAGTGTGCGTGAGCGTGGTGAATGAGAAGTGCCGCATCGACACAGAGCTCTTGCCCTCGCTATTCATGCGCTGCACCACCGACCCCGTCCGCAGGGACAAATACCCCACTGTCACTCACCTTAAATTCCTCACACGAGAAAACTCAGAGCAGGTGAGATGATGCACATTCCAAAAAAGACATTATAGGGTCAAAGACATTAAGAAAGTCACACATTAAATGTAAGTTAAATGTCTACTTTTAAGGTTTCAGATACGGTTTTGAAGTATAAAATGGCAAAATAATGTTGCAGTGTCATTCAGCGTCACACAGTATTATTGCAAAAATTCAAACGTGTTTGTTTTGACTTGTACATGTGAAAAAATATAAAAGAATAGGGAAGCATGTACAATTTTATTGTGTTTTAAATTAGAAAAAAAATTCTTATTGACAAATGGGCAAAACCTAGGAAGAAAATGAAAAGTAATTAGTATTTGGGGTGAAAGTAATTAGTCTTTTAATACGTCATAAATTTATATTAGTTGTAAATATGCCTGACAAAAATTGTAACACTGAACGAGATTTTAGTGGGTGTTTTCTGTTAATCAGGAAAAAATTCATATTTATTTCTTGCTCAGAAAATAGAAAACAAAATTGCAATTAAATTAAACAGAAAGCTTTTAGATTTATAGGGGAAATCTAAAAATTGATCCTATAATATTGTGATGCGTAAAATCACTTTTAGTTATTTTTAATTGAATAAATGGGTGATAGAGGTTTTTTTTATATGATAAATATCCAGATTTCAAACTTAAAAAGCACTTTTTCTCTCACGTCTGCTGTCTGTGGAAACCGAAATCTTGTATAGATATAGAATAATGTTTGTCTTTTTGTAGTTTTCCAGTTCTTTAATGTGCACATGATTTGTTTTGTGAAGGTGCTGCTCTGCGCATCCAGTCAGATGGGCAGCATTGTAGAGTGCTGGTCCTTGCGGAAGGAGGGTCTTCCAGTTAATAATATCTTTCAACATCGGTCGCCTGTGGGTAAGTTATTTTTTAAACATTAAACATTTAAACCAGAGGTGGAAAAGTGTTTCGTTACAGTATAACACACTTTTTACAGTTTTTAAAATTTGAAGATTACTGTAATGCAGTGATCGTAAAAGAAATAGAACAAATGCTATATAAACTAGTGGCGGGCCGTTATCGGCGTTAACACGCTGCGTTAGCGCGGATGTATAGCCGAATTAAACTGTAGCCTTATTCGGACGGGACTAGTTTTCTAAACTACTGTACGTGTGAGCTTCGATCCTTATCACCTGTCGTCC
>JAUMHG010000051.1:15931095-15951676 GCA_032359395.1 Enteromius anoplus | reverse complement strand
TTAAGTTTTGTCACATGATCCTTCAGAAATCATTCTAATATGATGATTTGCTTCTCAAAAAACATTATCTAAAATTCTCATCGATGTTTATTAGTTTTGTGGAAACTGATATGTTGTTTTTTCTTCAGGATTCTTTGTAGAATAGAAAGTTCAAAAGCATGACATCTTTACAGTTCCTTGATCCATTGCTTCTAAATAAAAGCATACATTTCTTTCAAAAAAATTGTGCAGTTCTGGTAACTGATGTTTAAAAACAGTCCATCAGCAATATGGCCAATAAATGAAATGACTATTCATACTTTTCAAAAATACGTTTAAACCGACTCTATTGCGTTGCGTTCGTTTGTGGGTCAGCTGAGCCTGCAGATCTTTCATCTTCACATATGATTCTGCCGGCTGTCCCGAGACTCTATATTTATCAGCATTCCTCAATGGGCTCCTGTCTCTGTGGTGTGTTTAGGTGTGGCTGTGTAACCATGCTGAGATCCCCAAATAAAACCAACACCATGAGACAGTGGGAGCAGCGCTGGATCAAGAACTGTCTGTGTGGAGGTCTCTGGAGAAGAATCCCCTCCACACTGACATAAGGACCAGCCCACCTGAACGCTGGGGGAATGTTCAAGCACGGACCTCTCATTGTGAACATCGTATAGAATTATACTACAAAGCAACCTTTATTTTATTAGAAACATGTCCGGGTTTTCTCCCAGCCATAGCGTCTGCGAGAGAGTGAATAATGTCTTATTTTCTTTCCTGTTGTAAATATGAACCATGCATTTTGTTTCGTAATGTTGTAGTACATAATAAACTTTTTTTGTAATAAAATAGATTGTCTTCATCCTAAAGATGTCAGCAGACAATTGTCTAAGGACCATATGGATGTGATAAACCTGACAAAAAGCAATGTTATATATCAGCCCTTATTCACTGACAAATCAGCATGTTGTGTTACACCAGTAGATACAAAAGATGCCCTACTGATTCTGTCCAACACAAAGCATTAGAGTGATCACTTACCTGTTGACAGCCCCTTCATTAACAGTATCATTTATCTGCAGGGACAGTATGAGCATGTGTACACAGGAATCGATGGGAAATCAAGGGGAAAAGTGTGACAGTCAGCCACTGTGCATCATCACGGCACGGGGTGCTCAGTAGAGGCACAGCCAGTGGGCATCTCTCCAGGCTTTTCCCTTTCAGTGCAACCATAGTTGATCCCCATACGCAGACCATCTGAGAGCAAAGAAAGACAATTCATTTCTAAATCAGTGGCTACAACCATAATGCCTTAAAGCTTTTTATTATTATAATATCATTAAATTATTATTTTTTTTATATCTTATTGATTTTTTAATGGATTTTTCAGTCAGTATTTTTTTTTTTTTATTGAAATGAATTGAAATGAATCAAGATGTGGCATAAGGACATTTAAAATGTTAAAAACATTGTATTTCAGCTTTGATTGCAGGAATAAATTACACTTGAAAATGTACTGGGAAAAATGTGATTTAAAAATGTAATATTTCATAATTTCAGGTTTCACCGTATGATCACATGGCTGGACGCACGCTGTTGTTCACAGCATTAGTGAACAACAATCAAGAAAGAAACAAAAATATATTAAAAAAAAAGGTGTCTTAAAATGTGTTTATAAACGTGATTCGTTATTGATAGGTGCTACTGCAGAACATTATGTATTCTTTGGTGAAATATTAAAATATTACCATAATATAATAGCACCAATACACTCTGGGTTTTTATATATAGAGGGTTGATTGGTTTTAATGTTATGATTTTATTACATTAGCACGATAAATATGTATCACATTGGTTTTATTCTGTCCCCTGATGACCAGATGCATATGATTTTATTCATCCATTTGCATGAGCCAAAAAAGACGTGAGTCGTTTATTCCATCTTCCCAATAAAAAAGGTGGTCCTTAACAAGGCTGGACAGTGAGGCAACAGCTCATTATGATGTTTTCATCTTAAGTTAAACCAGTTCCCAGTCTCTCCACCCCACCCTGCATCTGAACAGTTACCTGTGCAGTGCCACACTGCTGGAGGAGATCAGTGCACTCAAGATGTTTAGGAATGCTGAGGATGGAACACTATTACACTAAGATGAATGGACGCAGCTACATACAGCACTGAAAAGGCTTTTCTTCTTTTTCTTTTTTTTAATCTCTGGTCTTCTCTTGCTGAAGCCCCTCAGATACTGCATGTCTGACTGCAGGAGAGCAGCTGGAACACTGAGCTGAGGGATATTGTGGTTGGCTCCAGCAGTCAAGCACATAACAGGAGTCCACGGCTGCGTGATTGCTCCGTGGAAAACGTGAGCAGAAAGAGGAACATGGACTGAAAGAGCCGCAGTCTAACCTCGCGAAGAAGGAGTACGCAGGGAATTTTTCACTCGGGATATCCCCCCTTTCCGTGAGGGTCTCGGCTGTTTTCGCAGTCAAGGTGAGGTTTTCCCGGTTTTCTACCTGCATGTTGAACGGCGGCTGAATAAACAACGTGCTACCGACGCGACGCGACCAGAACGCCGCCTTTGTAATTTATGTGTGGGAATTAAAGCGCGCGCGGATACGGTCGCGTCGCCTCCGGCGAAGATGCGATATAATTACAATACATGATCACTGAGATTGTCGCAGTGACTGTGCTGCACGGTAACGATTCTAGTTTTATGTAACAAACATCCCAGTCTCACTTTACAGCGTGAGTCGAGATGATTTCGGGCAGGCAAATCTATTATGTAAACGTGTGTTGATATTGTTTTCGACTGCAGGTCATTCCGCGCACTGATGACCAGTGATCCTCTCAAGCTCTCAGCTCATTTGACAGCTGATCAATGAACTCACACCTGAGCAATTCCTGAGTGATTGAAAAACTCTATTCTATTCACCACTATTCTATTCAGTCACTTAGTAGGCTATTACTCCTCTCATTTTTGCTTATTTATTTGGTCATACAACTGTTATTTCAATATTGAATATTCAATAATAATAATATAATAATAGGCTATTTACATATCTATCTATCTGTAATTGTCTACAATTATTTTTAATTTTAAAATAAAATAGTGATGCTATAGTGAATACTTTATATAAACTATTGCTATTTTCACCACTGCAATTGTGTTCCATCTTTCTCTTATTACAATTAATGTATTAATATCTCAAATATTATATCATGTGTACATTTTATATTGAATAAATGTAATAATATTAGCATATAGCCAATTGATGTGTTTAATAATATCTAGCTATATATCTATCTATCTACTAGTAATACTATTAATTATATTCATATATATATATGCATATATATATATATATATATATATATATGCACATGAATTAATAAATAATACATTATTAATAATTCATATCTTTTGTAAATATTAATAAATATTAAAATAAATTTTACCATATTTATTATTAATACATATATGTAAAATTATGGATATAAGAAATACACGTCTCATAAACACACATATAATAAAATAATAATACTATTTTTAGTTTTTAACAGTGTGAGTGTCAGTGCAATCTGATTTGCCATCTTTCTCATCATCAGTGACATCGCTCATGATTTGTGAACATTAGTGAGACTGATCTATCTCATTCTTATCTGATTACAGTATTGATTTTTCCAGAGTCTCTTCACTTCGAGTGTATAATGATTTCGCCCTGACTGGTTATCACGGCTTGAAATTTTTATCGACCCATGCATTGTTCCACAGTGTCGTGGGTCGGTGTGCTTGGAGTTTTGGGACAAACAAGGGTCAGAGAGTAGCAGTGTGGCACTACTCACTCTTTAATCCCACTTTCACAGGAAACAGATTTGTGTGAGAATCCCAGTCAAGTTTAATTAACTTTCTCCGCAGTCGAAGTCTCAA
This sequence comes from Enteromius anoplus, assembly GCA_032359395.1. Classification (NCBI taxonomy): domain Eukaryota; kingdom Metazoa; phylum Chordata; class Actinopteri; order Cypriniformes; family Cyprinidae; genus Enteromius; species Enteromius anoplus. The sequence continues at coordinate 15,947,774 of JAUMHG010000051.1, read as the reverse complement.
GCTGTGAGTATGTGTGAGCACAAACACTGTCTTTTTTGGAGAGAACTCAGCGCCTATGGATTCCTCCCGAAAAGTCACACACACACACACACACACACACACACACACACACACACACACACACACTCAGAAATCTTTTGCCTGTGAGACATATGTGGCTCTTTGAGATAAACAGAGCTCCCACTCTTGAAAACAGACTCCCTGCTAATTTCAGCGGAGCCTCGCTCACTCCCACTCGAGAGTTGGGACAGTGTCTTCGGGACAAGTGCCTTGTTTAGTCACTGCTGATTTGGCAGAGAGCACGAAACACTATTCTCTCAATGCCTGCTCAAACAATAGCCCACATTAACATTTGTTCATTACGCTCTTTTGAGGATATTCTGAAAGGAGCTGTTTATTTAATTTTTTTCCTCAGGCACACAGTCTGTTATCCATTTATTCAGGAGGGCCCCGTTCTGTTTCAGACGAGGAAATAGTAATTTGAACATTTTTGTGCAGGCCTTTTCCTGTGCAGAATATTTAACAGAAGCCCACCTTACAGGGGTTGGACAAATGAACGTGAACACTTGGGGAAACAAGCAATATTTTCTGACCTTCTTTGAAGTAATGCAGCTTATGAAAAGTCTCCAGTGGAGTGGCATCAATAATAATTGAGTGTCTTTCAGAGACGTTGAAGAAAGGATTTGGCTTCTCACTCTTCTTTCCAAAACTGTTCGTGGTTTGATAATATTCAGGCGAATCAGGCAATTCGTCTGGCCAGAATAGATATTGAAGTTCATCTTGATGGTCTAACTGTCCAGGGTTTATAATCATCACAACTACATTGATTAAAGCTAGAGCAATTCCAGCTCTTTCATGAATGTTGATTTTGTGAAGTTCTCAGCATGTTTTTTTTTTTTTAAAAACACAATTTACAATTTTACTTTAATGTTTCTCATTTAATTTAGTGCTTTTATGGGGAATATTTTATAATAATTTACTCATGTTTTATAATAATTTGTTGTTTATACGTATATTTAGCCATGTTAGTCCATATATTAAAAAATATATACAAAATAAAATTAAAACATACAATTATATTACATATATTTAATCAATTACATATATTTAAAGCATAACATTTTAATTTAGTAGATATACACAATTAAAAAGCTGCAGTCTTAGTATTTCTCAGAAAACAGATGAAAAATATTTATGACATCACCTTGCATTCATGATTCCCTATATTTTATATGTATATATACACACACTACCAGTTAAAAGTTTGAAAACAGTACGATTTTTTAATATATTTTCATCAAGGTTGCATGTATTTGATCAAACATACAGGAAAAAAAAAATCATATTGTGAAATATTATTGCGATGTAAAATATCAGCTTTCGATTTTAATATGCATTAAAATCTAATTTATTCAAGTGATGCACAGCTGAATTTTCAGCATCATTACTCCAGTCTTCAGTGTCACATGATCCTTCAGACATGATTCTAATATGCTGATTTATTATCAGAACCTGTAATATTTGTTTAGGATTCTTGAATAAATAAAACATTTGAAACCTTAAATTAAAACCTTAAAACCTCTATTCATCTAGGATGAGTTAAACTGATAAGAAGTGATGGCAATAATGTGTTTTATATTTAAATTATATTTCTACTGATGGAAATTAGATTAGCTTTGCATTTAAATAATAAAATAAAAAAACATTTTAGTAAAATATTTCACAATATTGCTTTTTTCCTGTATTTTTGATCAAATAAATGCAGCCTTGATGAACATCTTCAAAAAATATTGCAAATCATACTGTTTCCAAACTTTTGACTGATAGTGTGTGTTTGTGTGTGTGTGTATATATATATTTATATATAAGACACATGTATTTCATAAAAAGTATAGTTCAAATCTATTAACATATTTACTGGCATATTGCTGGAGACGTACTGGTACAAAAATGATCATTAAACTTTAATTGGAGTACAACTTGAGCACAATGCACATTTGTTTTAATGTCACTACTGAAGAGGATTATATGATCTTTCAATGATATCAGTCTTTAAATGGAAGATATTTAAATTGTATCTAAAGTATCCATGCAGTAGTTTCACTTTAGCACAACCAAATAGACTTCAGTATCTCTTTATTTTGACTTTAGCACTAATTACAAAGTACAAAATTAGTGGTTCCAGTTTAGCAGACTGTAAGTATACCAGTTTAGTATACTTAAAAAAATACAATTGCAGGGTATTTTAGTGAGAACAAACTGCAGTCTTCGTCAAGTCTTTTCATGAGGTTCTTAAAATGAACTTATGTGTAGACAGAGTAACTTCAGAAGACCGGCACCATGATGACTGCACGTGAAAAAATCAAGAAGAAACCGCCCAAAGACAGTCTGACGCTGTTACCATGCTTCTATTTCGTAGAGGTACGTGCCATCAATTATTACCAGTTTAATACTTTAATAGTGCAATTAATGTCTCAGATAATTACATTACACACTCAAAACAACTGGGCTTCCTCATTTTATTTGAAGACATAATTGAAAATGCGTAATAGCAGTCAGTTTGAGTGTACTATTGTGTTTACCTTCCACCACATTGTCAGCCCTGGAGTAAAGAACTCTGTGTTGAAATTTAACAGCCATCTGCCACAGTTGCTCTACAGTAATTAAACTGTGCTCTGGTGTTGATATGTTTGAGCATTATCAATATTTAATATCTGTTTGAACTTGACAAAGACATGCAATTAAGTACTTTTAAAATCGATAAAGACTTCCGCATTATGCACAAATTCTACTTCCTCTGAGAAAATAGCTACCCATTGTGGCGTCCTCCATGGTGTCATTGTACTTCCTGGAACTGACGGATGTGCTCCAGCCGGCGCAGGTGGGATTCCGCTGCCATGACCGGTCACTCAGCATGCCGTACGTGGACAGCGGCGATGAGCTCATCCCTCTGCTCATGCTCCTGAGTCTGGCGTTCGCCGGCCCTGCTGCATCTGTGAGATGAAAGCAATCGTTATATCATTGCATTTACATATTTGCAACCTATATAGTCATTTGCTCACCCTGATGACATTTCAAACCTGTATGAGTATTGTCGTTCTGTATTTCTATATTTTGACGAATGTTGGTAACCAAGGAGTTAATGGTCTCCATTGACTTTCATAGTATTTGTTTTTCCCGTACTTCTAAAGTCTATGGCTGTCAAAAGTTTGGTTACCAACATTCTTCAAAATATCTTATTTCGTGCTCAACAGAACCTCATTCAGGTCTGAAACAACTTAAGGCAGTTATGGTAAAGAAATCAAAATGTAATAACTTGCTTCTCCACAGAAAACATATAACTACGGCTGTCAGTTTAATACGTTAACAATTGTTAATTCTTTGATTTTCTCTTACTGTGTTCAGATCATGATTGGTGAAGGTCTGCTGTATTGTATGCAGTCCAAACTCAAGGTCCGTCCAGGGATTGAAGGAAGCATAAATGCTGGTGGATGTAATTTTAACTCATTCCTGCGGAGAACCGTTCGTTTTGTTGGTGCGTAACACTCTCTTTCAGTTTTATATAGTGCTGAATGTGAGGGCTGCGAGCTAAGCAGTTTAGTGTGGATTAACAGTATAATTATATAATATAATACAGTATAATTATAATTGCTAAGAACTGTCATTTTTATTTACGAATTAAAAAAAAATACATTCATTAAAATTACAATTCAACTGCACAGGATATTTTGTGATGCACTGGAACATTGCACACTATAAGAAATGATTATGAATCTAGGAAAAACCTCCCATTTCTTTGAAACTGCAACACTAAAAATCTCAGCAGGAGCAATGCAGATGAACATTATGTAACATGAGTCAGGCACAGAGTGTTGCATGAAACTGATGAAATGAGTCATCGATGTTTCATTGCTCATGATCTGTCTCTCCTTCTAGGGGTTCATGTGTTCGGTCTGTGTGCAACAGCACTGGTTACGGATGTCATCCAACTGGCCACTGGCTATCACACACCATTCTTTCTCACAGTGTGCAAACCCAATTATACCGTCCCAGGTGTGGCCTGTGACAAGAACCCTTACATCACCAAAGACATTTGCTCTGGCCAGGATCAGCATGCTATTCTGTCTGCCAGGTAACCAATTCATTTCTGATTTTGTGATTAACAAATTAAGCTTTATATAATCACCATCTTCTTTATCCCTTTTGTGGTTTTCTTCCTGTAGAGCACTTCCTACTCACTCCTTCTTTTAAAGCTAAAAACTTTTGACACTGACCTTCTGCTGCATATCTGGTTTAGACTTACTCTAGATGTCTGCTTTCCTTTGTGACAGGAAAACCTTCCCTTCCCAGCATGCAACCCTCTCTTCCTTTGCTGCTGTTTATATTTCAGTAAGTCTCTTCGACACCGTCTCAATGCGTGCTTACTAAATGTTTACAGCAAAAACTGTGTGTAAAGTGTATAAAACTAATACGCTGCTCTTGTAAACTCCTCTATAAGAGAAATCAAGAGTACAGTTTAAACTGTAGACAGAAAAAATGAACAATTAAGATAATAGATGTGCATGTTATATGCATTGACAGAAGTAATGGATTTCAGCACGGATCGTATTATAAAGAAAGGTGTGATTTAATATGCTCACATACACTCAGTTCGCTAGATTAGAGAAAGTCTAATTATAGGTAAGTGCTTCACATGTCTAGCTATTTGGCAGGATCCACTTCAAGCGACAGACGTGGAGATAAGTTGTTGCTGCTTCCCACCTTGAGCTTGTCAGACTGTCTGAAGCTGCAAGGCAGTATGTTATTAATTTGCACATGACAGCTGGAGACTTCTGCTTCTCTCTGCTCTTCTAGATGTACTTCAACTCAACGATTTCTGATAGCACCAAGCTCCTCAAACCCGTTCTGGTGTTTGCCTTTGCCATTGCGGCTGCGTTGACGGGACTCACTCAGATCACCCAGTACCGCAGTCACCCGATCGATGTTTACGTTGGGTTCTGTATTGGCGCTGGTATTGCAGCGTACTTGGTGAGTTATTGATTTGCTGATGTATCTTTGTAGATGTGGTGTAGCAGTTCTGGTTAGGTATGTTTAGAAGCATGGTAGCTGGTTTGAGCAGGTCCTGAGCTGGTTATAAGCTGGTCTTGATCAGGAGTTCATTGTTTAGGACTAGCTTAAACCAGCTTATGACCAACTAATGACCAACTCAAACTGCTTCAAAACATACCTAACCATCATATGCTGTTTTTTTTTCAAGAGTGTTATTTAGTAAGCCATCCTCCATCCTTATCTTGCTGTACATCTTAAAGAAATAGTTCACCCAAAAATGAAAGTTGCTGCATATTGTACTCACCTCCAAGCCATCCTAGGTGTATATGGCTTTCTTCTTTCAGACGAACAAAGTCAGCGTTTTTTAAAAATGTATCCTGGTTATCACATGTCCTCTGCAGTTGATCAATGGGTTTTGTTACAAAAATATTTGTGGTTTTAAAATTATAACCTTAATAACTGGTTGATTTCTGACTCTACGTATGATGCAGCTTATGTCATATATCATACGTTGAGTCAGAGGTCAGCCAAGATGCGCTCTCTGGGATGCACAAGTGGCCTTTGCCGGAAATCAATTATTTAGGTTATAATTTTTAAACTAGAAATACTTCTGTTACAAAAACCCATTGATCTACTTCAGAGGATATGTGATAAACCCCCAAAGGCTTGTAGGTTAGTTAAATGATGCAGTATTTGTGAATTGAGCCACCATCTACCAGCATGACCAAGCTTGGAAGAGCCAGAATACATTTTTAAAAAATTCTGTGTTTGTCATAAACACCTAGGATGGCTTGGGGGTGAGTAAAATATAATATAATTTTCATTTTTGGGGAGAACTATTCCTTTCTTGTGTTTTACCAAAGTAGATGTTTCTGCATTAAACTCCATGTTGCTTCTGAAGCAACAATATAAACAAGTAGATTTTAGGGTTTGGGGTTGGGCAAAGCCTGCCTGGGAAGGGCTTAAACAACATTAAGCTAACTCTTCTGCCAGAATAAGGTCTATGCCAGTTTATATTTATGCATCTGGCAGAAACTTCAATCCTAAATAAAACGGCAGAAACATTTTACCATGTCATGCATTGCCTAGAAACTGGTTTCATGATTGGAAGTGCAGTGCTTTACTGTTTGTTCTACATGAACACTGCATGACTGTAATATTGTTTTACAACCAACCACACTGATGCAGGAACACATCCCACTTGGCAAAATCACATTTTGCTGTAGCTCAGGGGTTTCATACCGTACCTGGAGCTTCATCAGCACTGCACATTTTGGAAGTTTGCTTTTGCTGTGCCTCATTTCAAAGGCTGCATTCTCCAGAGGTTGCATTTGTTGGCCCAATACGCCTTGTTTCAGAAAAGTAATCGTTACAATGCAATGTAAGAAAGAAATTATGGCATTTCACACCTCACACATAATTAACAGAGTTGGCAGGATTAAAGTCAGTTTTATGAGGGTTTGTTGAAACGACAACAAATGCACCCTTTGCAAAAAAAACATGCGGGTTAGGTATGTTTTGAATCATGGCAGCTTGTTTGAGCTCGTTTAAGCAGGTCCTTTGTTGGTGATGAGCTGGTTTAAACTGGTCCTGGGCTGGAGCTTATTGCTTAGGACCAGCTGCCATACTTCAAAACATACCTAGGGTGACCATAAATGCCATTATCCCAGGACGTGTGTTGGCCAGGATGTCTGTGTTGCCTAAAATATCTAGGTTTTGGCTATGTTGGCCTGAGCAAGTTGATCAGAGTATGATATTGGTTACTTATGTCAGGATGCGTCCTGGGAAAATGGCACTTTTGGTCACCCTACCCAACCAGCATATGCTGTTTTTTTCAGTAGGGCCAAAGGGTGCAGCTTTCTAAATTAGACAGTAATCAAGGTGTCTACTAGAAATGAAAAAGCCAAATTTTGGTTCCCAGGGAACACAGAAGAGGATTAAAAAATGCAAATGCCCATACTACTAATTCCATCCTTAACACCAACCCTAACCTTGCCCATTAACTACAACTAAAAACAGAGGTTGGTTGATATGAGTCTTGTTCAAGCTTCCAACTCAACCTTAAGACTAACCCTAAACTGGACTGTGTAATAAGAGCATTCTTTATTGTTGGGAAATGAACAATGTAATGAAGCCATTGTATCTTAAAACTTTAAATCATTCCAGGCTTTCCATGCTGTTGCCAACTTCAAATCTCCAGAGGACACCATCATCCCGCAACCTCCTCCGCTTCAAAAGGATGCTTTGAGGGCTCTGGCCCAGAGAGGCCACGACTCTGTCTACAACAAAGGCCATGCCTCTGAGAGCAATGAGGAAATAACATCACCAGCATGTCTAGATGGGCTGAACCGTCCTGTACAGCGCGAGAAAACTTCATTGGGAAGCTTAAAGAGAGCCAGCGTGGATGTGGAGCTACTGGCGCCTCGCAGCCCAATGGGTAAGGAGACCATGGTAACCTTCAGCAACACATTACCCCGTGCTACAGCTCCAGAGGAGCCAACGAGGCGTCTGGTGACAGTACCTGTTCCAGTACCACTGGACCCCATGCGCTCACAGCAATTGGTGTCGGAATGGAAGCAAAAGTCAATGGAGATGCGAGGTGGCAGCTTGCCCGATGAGGACACCAGCGATCCAGGCTCAGATGGCGGCAACGACACGACCACAGAGGAGGACAGCGTCCACTCTTCAGTCTATTCGTCTGTTCAACCATCAGCCAAACCGGCTAACCCACCTGCAGGGGCAAGAGTAGTGATGCCCCCTCGCCCCCCAGCACAGCCCTCGGTCCCTCCACCTGTGTCGCCTAAAAGTGCCAGCACTCGGGCCAAATGGCTGTCCATCACAGAGAAAAGTGGTGCAAATATTCCAGTTCTCAAGGCAGGGAATCAGCCTCGGATCATGCAGGTCATTGCCATGTCAAAGCAACAGGGACTCCTGACTGGATCGGCCAAATCCTCAGAGACCTCGTCCTCTTCTGGTACCTCATCCATCACGGGTACAGAATCATCGCCTAATCGTTCAGAACGTGACAGCGGTTCAGGCATCATCACGGTTGATGCCCACGCCCCCCACCACCCCGTAGTCCGTATGACCTCCAACCCCAATAACCCCTGGGAGTGGAGAGGATCTTCTGACGGAAACATGGCCGAGTCGTACGAGCTTAAAAATCTCAACCGCGACGGTTCCCGGGGTTACCGCAACATGAGGAGCGGCTCTCCTTGTTCCTTCTCCAGTGAGGCTGACCACGGGCCGCCCCAGCCTCCTCAACCTCCACAGCCACCACTTCCACCTCAACTCCCTCCCATGGGTCACACCTCAGAGGGTCGCAGTCTGCGCCGCAAGACCCCTCTAGTTCTACTGGATAGGGAGGGCAATCTGAACCACACGGAACAGGACAACTACTACAAAAAGTTACATAGTGGCAGGCATTTCAAAGAGTGACAATGTGCTAAAATATATATATATGGGCACAACTACACTTTTTTGGTCATTTGGTTTTAATTACTTGATTTGATTCCTTGAGGAATAATCCGATCCACTACACTTTGAGTCAGTAGAGCTTTCGGGAGATGCTGCTTCTGACGACTTAAGAGCACAGTGGTTTTTGCCCTCTGCGGGCAAGCCAAACTACATTATCAAAATATCCATCAGATGTATTGTATTTACATAATCTTCATATTATCAGAGTGTACAATGAGGTTTGGGATTATTTTTATTGCTGCTCTTTTTGTTTATACTTGACTTATTTAAATGTGTGACTGAGAGGTCAAGTTGAATTTATGTGTGTGTTAACGCACGATTGTTTAGTAGTGTATGTTGTAGTGATACAATAATAGAAAATATTTGAATGCCTTGTAACGCTCACAGTGAAACCGATTTAAAGTGTTTTGTTGGCTCTTTATGAATGATAATTGCTTTGAAAAGGGTAGCATCCATTATTCGTACATCTAACTATAATTGCTGATAAATTGTTCTGGACATTCTGCAAATATATTGACGACATCCTGTCAAAAACACCATGAATAAGCACTTATAAATCTCTTTGGGTGTTATCAAATGAGGTGAATTGGATTGTCTGTGAGGAATATTAGACTGCTCTGGACTCTTGAAGGAAAGTATTTTCTCACAGTCTATCACATAACTTACAGTGGAACAGCAACTGGACAACAGAATTTACTGCAGGTCTCACATTTTATGTATCATGATGAGAAAGAGTTTCCCGAAAGAAACAGCTGTTTTGGTGTAAATCACGAAAATAATTTCTACAAACACTCTGGGATTTATCTGTTATAGTTAGCGGTCTGCCTGTCATGCTGTTTCCCAGAAGTTCTCCTCTAAATGAACTTGATGCTTGTTATGTGAGTGTCGTCAAGGTGGAAGTGAAGCCTTGTCAGTGAAGAATTCCAATCTGTTATAATGTACGTGTGCAGCTGTCACTGCAGGTTGAAGTCTGTGTGAGTCAGCTCTCTCTTCACGGTGCTCTGAGCTGCTCCTGCATCTCTGTAGATGGTTGTCCGTAATGGATGCTTCGTGCTGTTGATGCAGTTTCCTAAAAAAAAAAAGACAACATAAATGACAACAATAAACAAGCTGCTGTAAAGTACAATGACCCTTAATTGTAATTTGTAACATACTGCAAACATTACCCCTCCTATATCTGTATTGAAATGTTCTGGGGCCTCATGTATCAACGCTGCGTACGCAAAAAATCTCTGCGTACCCCAGATTTCACGCTCACGTTTGGATTTACTAACGATGAAATCAATGTGAGAATTTGCGCCAACTCCATGTCTGGCGTACGTCAATTTCTTGTGCGTGTTTGTTTTATGTCCGTTGGTGACTACTAGAGGCAATTGTTTTAAATTGCACACTACAAAGTATCGCACCAACACTTAAGGGCATTGCTATTAATTTAGAATAGATAAAATGGGTTAATTGACACATTATTTTCATACCAATTATGTGACTTAGAACATGTAAAAGCAATTTGCAAATGTATACAACCCTTAGTCTATGGCAATGGTGTTTGTGCGTTTGTGTGGACCATCTTAATGCGATTATTATGAGATTTTGGCAGTATTGCGATTAAACTTTACCTTTTGTAAACGCAATACTTCGATTGTAATAATGCAATTATGCTCATAATCATAATCAAGCAAAATCTTATTAACATAGGAGGCCTACGCCGATTTTAATCAAAATATTCAGACATGTAAACACCTCAATTGAAATATTGCCGCTCTGACCAGTCTATTTCGGCTATTAAAATAGTTCAGTTTTGTGTGTAGTGGCAAAATTATTATTTATCGTTTCGTTTTTCTTTTAAGTCAATTTAGAAAAACGTTCTGAACATTTTTGTTTGTTAAATAACCTATACATTTAGTTTTTTTTTTCGTTTGTTATTAATTCCAAAGGACAAACTTGCAAATGACACATATTTTTCTTGCTTGCTTTTGCCATTCCTTTTTTGTTTAGTTTTTGCCAAAGTGAAGTCAGTACCATATTTATACGGGGGAGGAGGCAGGGAGGGGTTTAGCGCTCGTGCATGTGCACTCAATTTCACGTTAATTCAGATGTACAAAAAGAATATGCGTGGGATTCCGCGTACAGTGTTTCATGCATCTGAATTTTTTTGTGCATTCGCACATTTACAGCTTTGTCCGTACGCAATGTTTTAGTATTAATTAATAATAATTAGTATTAAGTCTTTGTACATGGGGCCCCAGGTCTTTATTTATAAAGTGTAAGCAATAAGAAATCACTTCAGAGCAATGAACGCTTTGCAGAATTACACTTTGCAACAGGGTTGCCAGGTTTTCGCAACACAAAATGCACAATTGCTACTCAAAACTAGCCCAAACACATTTCGAGGGGGCCCCCAGCTAAAATTACATTTCGGTGGAGAAATTTGCATTCCAGGAGATAAATATCACGTTAAGAGTATTAAAGCAGCCCAATTCCACGGGAAAACCGTGGACTTGACAATACTGCTTTGCAAAGATCTTGATTGACAGGCGATCTGACCAATCATAACGCTGCATCTGCCACAAATCAGACAGTAGAATAGATTTACTTCTGTGGCCTTGAAGTTACTTAAAGGTCCATGCATTGTTTATAATTTGGGATTTGATTGTTACATTATGCAATCTCGCATAAGAACAATTAATGTGGAGGCAGTTAGTACTCCAGAGTAATTAACCAAAAATATAAAATACTGTAGATCCACAAACCAGGGTTTTAAGTTGGATTTAAATATGACTTGCATGCGGGACCTGATTTTTAAACAGCTTGAATTCTCATTAAAACTTCTTTTTTTTTATTTTTTATAATCTCTCCACCAAAGATAAATTCTAGCCCAGAGCATTTCACAGTCTTGCTGAGGTCATACTTTAAATTCTTATTAAATGCAGACTATCCTGGCAGTGCAAGCTTTCCTACATAGAGAGTTTAAATATGAATCTTTCAGATGCAGGATATGACAAGTCACCAATAATAAAATGGCAGGAAGAGATATACTATACTGCAAAGCACAGCATCTGTGACAAAGTGTTGTTACTTATAGTAGATTAACAGAAAACAGTGTTATATAGTATAATGATTGCAGGGATTTTTCCAAGAAATAAAAATACCGAAACACACAAGACATCTATGATGCCTCGACAGCATCCTACACCTGGGGTTTAATTATACTGTTGCCATGCAGTGCTCTGAGTGAGTACTGCAGAGATGCACAAAGGATGTTCTATCTCCTCTCAAGGCATCAACAATTAGCTCGCTGTCAATCCAAATGAATGCCAGACAATTTAAGATCCTACATTTTAAAGATCTCTCAGTATTGCACTGCAGCATCTCAGAGAGACTGCAGATGTAGTCTGCTAAATGAATAAATGTTCAGATCATTAGGCACGCTATGCTGGCTTGCAGCTATATGTAGTAATGTTTCAAGTCTTTCTGAATCATGCTGTGACCTCTCAAAAAGCCAGCGGTGCATTTGGGCCCATCTTGGCATCATGAAATCTACCTGGCACCAATATAAGCTTCTTCCGCCTAGTCAACTCTGATGCCTACATACGCTCTCCAAACACGAGCAGTGCCCACGCCATACGCTGCAACTATCGTGAAGTCTGCAGAAGCACAAACAGAGCTCTGGCTGTTGCTATGGTGACTGGGTTGAGCGGTGGGGGCCTCCAGTGCAGAGCAATTTATCATTTTAATAAGAACTATATGTGTGTTATAAGGGGTGGGTCTGGACTCACAGTCACAGACATACAATTCATTTGATTATGCTGAATACTTTTGAAAGATGAGAGGTTGAAATGGATTTTGAGCCCTGACAAAGTTTTCATTTTCAGCTGTGAGAGAGGTGTAGGCTGGGTTTATTGTTACGATATCTGATTGAATTTTTTTTACAAAAGATGAGAAAAGCCTCTCTGGAATAATGACACATTGAAATATTATTAAACAGAAAGCTTCTTCAATTAATATTCCTAATTTGAAAGATGAGAGATGAGTTGGAAATATTTCTTATTGCTACTAAATTCTTGGGTTTGGGATTTTTAGTCCAAAATATTTCTCATTTATGTGATTCTTTTCTCCAACTATTGGCAAGATGCTGCCCCCCAGATATTCAAAAAAGAAAGTACCCACATAATGTAATCATCCAAATACACACCAAAATACACCTTCCTCATATTTTTTATATTCATTCAGATTTATTATGAAAGATTGTAACGAATGATCTGTAGATAGTGGGTTATGACTTTTGCTCATCCTCTCCTGGTATTCAGTTTATTCAAGTTGATTAAATTCAAGTTTATTACATTTTCAAGAGCATTAATGAAGACCGCAGCCCTTTGATCTCCAGGTGCTTCATGGGCTCTTGCACCAACTCAAATGTCACACATTTCAGCAATGCTGATGAGGTGACATGAATAGGTAGTGGACTTTAAATGGCAAAACCGGTCACAAACTGTAGTGGTTCTCAACTAATAAGTGTTCAAAAGGGTTCACAGTCTAGTTTGGGGTTAGTATGATTGGGCTGAACCATGGATATAAATTTCATTTAACAGTGAGGGGGACAATAAGTATATATTTTCAGCGAGTAATTTTTGGGAGAGCACAAAATGTTCAGTCTTATTGCATTGAAGAATTGTGGAAAAACCTTGCTTCTATGATTATTGTAGCATGGAGACTGCATCATGGTTATTTTAAGTTATACGTTTTTCTCTGGTTTAATGAAAAGGCAGATTTTTTTCTTCAAAACGATTGCAATGTTTGTTATGTTGTTTACAGTTTAGTCTCTCTCTCTCTCTCTCTCTCTCTGCCACGACGATCTCGTAGGCTGCGCTGAACTGATAACTTATTAGATAAAAAAAATAAAAGCCCGCCCATACTTAAAGCTGATTGGCTAATTTTGCTTAATGAACCAATCAGAATGCTCTCTGTCTAGCACGCGCTATGAACAGGCACACACACACGCATGCACGCAAGGTCTCTCTCACTCTCTCTTCTTCATTCCGTCTTATTCGCGCATTTTAAGATGCACGAGGCAGACATTAATGTCACGCGTACACGCGCTTAGATTCTGGGATATATTATACAATTTGTGGGCATATTGTTGAATAGATAAGTAACGTTTTAATCGCTAACATAGCAGATTCATGGAAATGGACATCTGTAATCAGCATTTTTGCCACAACTAATTTATTAACGAATCAGCATTAACTATATTAAAGAGAATCGCTTTATTTAAAGTGAATAAAATTCCCTACCAGCTGGAGTTCAACAACTGGTTAATGTACAGAGATGCAGTCACATACCTGACTTGCAAGTATTAGTTGGTGAGATGAACTGGGATAGTAGGCAGTGGGCCAAACCACTTTGAGGAAGGGGAGGGGGAGCTCAACTATTTTGAAATGCTTTTTTTGCGTTTGTATTTCCACTTACACAATCATTTTTTTAGGGACACGTACATGTACTTTTCAGAATAAACAGTGCGATTTTTTTTCATTATGATTTTAGGGGGAGGACAACCCTCGGATAGGGGAGGGGGGCATGTCCCCCCCGGGATTTACGCCGATGGGTTGAACAGAGTTAATAGTTTTATTCTTCAAAGTTGGATTAAGTTGATCAATTTTAACAAAATAGTGTGATTCTATTTCAGATAAATGAACTTTAGAATCATTAAACAATCCTGAAAAAAAAAAAAGCAGAACAACTATGTTGTTTAGTAAAAGCACTGCAGCAGTTTTTAACCGTGGTAAAAAAAAAAAAAAGAGAAAAATTGGATTTCATTTGATTTATGAAGAATCACGTGTCACTAAAGAATAGAGAAATGAGTGCTTAAAATTATGTTTTGCCATTACAGCAATGAAAAACATAATAATAACAAATCAATGTATATATGTATATCTATATGTATATATATATTTATATACATACATTATTTTTTTATTAACACAGACAAACACACACTACTGCAAAGTCTTCAACTACTAGTATTTTAAGACATTTAATCTAGAACATTACCGTTTACATTAACTTTCGCCTTTAATTATAATAAAGCAGTGAGATAAATTGAAATAAGCATTTATTAAAATTAATGCATCCTCAGGAATATAGTTTGGATTCAAAACTGAGAATTTTGATGAGTTAGCAGCACTTTTTGCCCATTAGTCCTTTGTATTCATATTAAACACAGTTATTTATATTGTTTAAAAAGTAACCCTAACTTTTACTATTCTACTGTTTTCTTTTAATTTATTATATGATTTAAAATAAATAGCCTACGTGTAAAGCATTAAGCTAACTGAAACTTGCTATAGCCCTTGCTTATTATTTGCTGATTATGACTACTTCCATTGTGCTCATTAAATGTAATTAAATAACACACTAGCCATGTTTCGCAGATCTATTGATTAACAAATAACCTGACTTTTCTTTTCACATTGTTGGTGTGACAGACAGCATCATGCTGAAATCAAATCCTTCTCCTCCACACACACACACCGCAGCCATTTCAGCCCCCTCTCCTCCTGACAGAAATTTAGACTCAGCAAAATCTAGAAGGCCGATGATTTGAGGAAAATCCCTGATTCCACATCGCCAGAGCGTTCCTCGAACGGATTGTTTCGTGTTATCACCGAACCATCGCACACAAATGAAATGGTCTGCCTCATGAGTGATCGTTTAACCCTGACCGCAGAGGCCAAGAAACCACCCAGATGGCATTTCACACCCACCTCCTCCACCCCACCGCTTCCCTCTGCCTCCATTCCTTCCTTTGTGTCCTCCCCGTGTCGGAGGGAGAGGGAGAGAGAGAGTGTTACGCTGGCAGCCCTCCAATCCCCTGCGACGGTAACATTTCCATTGATCACAGCAAATGGAGACATGTCAAGTTACCACGGCAACTGGCAGGCCAGTGAGGCTGCTCTGTCTGCGTGAGGAGCATCAGGGTGGAGCTGTGTGGGCTTGAATCCTTCAAGAAGAGAAGAAAAGACATTATCTTACTGCTCCAACATAACAGCTAGATCCGGTGCACTTATGTATTTGAATATTTCTGATAGGGTTTGAAGTTATACAGATAAAGCTTTCCTGCTATCTCAGAAAGCCCGGTTGGCGAGGAGGACAAAACCAGGCTCAGCTTATGAGTGGTTATGCATTTCAATGATCTGTGACCTATTTCATAAGAAATATAGAT
This sequence comes from Enteromius anoplus, assembly GCA_032359395.1. Lineage (NCBI taxonomy): Eukaryota > Metazoa > Chordata > Actinopteri > Cypriniformes > Cyprinidae > Enteromius > Enteromius anoplus. The sequence goes on along the minus strand of JAUMHG010000051.1, from coordinate 15,932,029 downwards.
TTTTATATAATAGAGTACTATATGGCGATGTATGTAAAGCAAGAGCTGGTCATATACTCCATCTACAGGCTGCCTGCCCGACACACAACATGACTGGCATTATATAATCTCCAAAAAACATATAACTCATGAAGACTAATTGTCTTCACACCATAACTTGCATAAAATAATCACAGCAATTTTAGAAAACCAAAAATGTTGTTTTTTAAAAACATTTATTTATTATTCCATTTATTTTTTCATTTATACTTAATTTAAAAATATGATAATAATAATAATAAATAATAATATACCAGGTCTGTATTTAATAATACAATTTAAAAAACTTTTTTGGGGTGCATAACACATCTCTCTCTGTATAGAGATAACATATTATTGCACGTAAAATTTAGGTATGTCCCCTAAATTGATTTGCGCATTTCCAGTTGTGCACAGGATACGTTAATTATTAATAATGAGCAATTCTACATGCTCTTACACAAGGAATATGCTATTCACTCTTCTTAATTAAAGGGTTGAAATGTGTCATTCAACTATTTCACAGGAGAAGTGCTTTAGAGTATGCTACAGATAACAGATAATGTAGTTAATAACAGTTAATATAAATTCATAACGAAGCCAATTTGAGATAAGTGCTAATTTAGTATTACTAAGACATGATTTGATTTGTATATTTTACGTTAGCATTATCATTTTTGTTAAATTTACAGTAATTCCGACATGTGTTTCTGTCACTTTAAAATATGCTTGTATAATTTTCATACATTAGTTTTTTTGGTAGTTATTTTAGCACATCAAGTTCAATAAATGAAAATGTCTTAAAACTAGTCTACATTAACAATTAAAATGTACTGCTGTCAAATGATTAATCACGAAGTTTTTTGTGTACTGTATATAGGTAAATATATATACATATATATATATATATATATAT